>JARWLC010000017.1:72635534-73045534 GCA_033318265.1 Phyllotis vaccarum | reverse complement strand
GATATCAGCTCCTTTTGGAGTGATGAAAATGTCCTGGAAACAGACAACAGCAGTGGTTGCTCAACATTCTAAAAGAAGCAAACATCATGAATGGTAAATTATATCAGGGTGCTTTACTAGAACTGAGGAGGTCTGGGGGAGGCAGGAAATAGATACCTCGTGTCGCAATGTGTGCCTGTAATTCAAACACTTGGGAGGTGTTGGCAGCTGAAAGTTCAGGAGTTCAAGGTCAACTTTAGGAATATGTTGAGTTCGAAGCCAACCTGAATTACTGGAGACTCTCTCTCTCTCTCTCTCTCTCTCTCTCTCTCTCTCTCTCTCTCTCACACACACACACACACACACACACACACACACACACACACACACACACACACATGGGGGGGGGGAGAGAAAGGGGGCATTAGGGACTAGAACTAGGGGAAGGTAGAGGAGTCAGTGTTTAATGAGTTTCTGTTTCAAAAGGTGATTGTGGCAGATGCACACACAGAATGTACTAATGCCGGAAACTAGGCATTAGAAAATGGCTTCAATGGCCACTTCCCCCCCCCCCCATGGTGTCAGGTGTTGAATCCAGTGTCTTGGGCATGCAAGACAAACACTTTCTCTGAGCCACATCCCTAATACCTAGCACTTTTGATATCATATATATTTTATAATTTTAAAAAAAGGATTTTGGTGGGGGAAAGTATGCAAGCAAGCAATGTGATCATTTTAATTTTTAAAATATTTTTCAAAAAGTGTATTGTGTTCTGTCACAAGTGAGCAGACCTGGGGAGGCCAGAGGAGGGTGGTTAACAGCCTGGAGCTGGAATTATAGGCAGATGAAAGCTACCCAGCAAGAGTGCTCTGATCTGAACTCCCGGTCCTCTGGAAGAATTTTGCTCTTAAGCCTTGAGCCATCTCTCCAGCCCCCCTCCTTTTTAACTTTTCCACTTACAATTTTTAAATGGCATTGCATGTTTTACTATGTTGTAAATATCAGTTGACAGAATACTTACCTAGTATGCGCAAAGCCTGGGGTTTGAACCTCAACACTATATTGTGTATATGTATGTGAGGATGCACGTGTGCTGGTGTAAGCACATAGAAGTCAGAGGACAATTTTTAGAGGTCCATCCTCTCCTGTCATATAGTTCCCAGAGATCTAATTGGAGTCATCTGGTTTGGGGCAGAGACTTTGGCCTGCTAAGAGGATTTTTGAAACTGCTCTTTGGAGAAACAAATATAAGTTATTGAGCCAGCCAGACATGGTGGTACACAGCTATGATCCCATTCAAGAGGATGAAGCAGGATTTCTGTGAGTTCCAGGCTATAGTGGAACACAAAGTGAGGCACTACCTCAAAAATAGATACAAATATATCAGTGTAAGAAGTCCTTGGGCCAAGAGCATTTTACTCATAGTCCATGGGAGAGGGAGACAAGAGATCTGAATCAAAGAATTCTCCATTCCATGTGGAGACATTTCAAACCTTCCTATAGGACATCTGTGGTAGAAAACCATACCATTGTCCTACCTTGACAAGTCATATTATACTTAAGATACGTATTCAAGGGCTGGGTGTGGATCAGCTGAGAGAGTGTTTGCCTAGTATGTACAAAGCCCTGGGTTCCATTCCCAACACTATAGAAACGGAGCATGGGAATGCATGTCTGTAATCCCAGCACTGGGGAGACAGCAGGATTATAAATTCAAGGCCATCCTTGCCTACATACTTAGTTCAAAACCAGTCTGGCTTTGTTTCAAAATTATTCCATCTATATTTCTTTTGGTTTGGCTTTGGCTTGGTTTGGGGGGTTAAATATCATTCTTTATTATTACACACACACACACACATTATTGCATATACATTGTATGCACATGTTTGTGCATGTAGAATGTGTGCAGGCAGAAGCTTGTTGCAATGGTGCGGTTTCTTGGTCTCGGGCGGCCAGAGACCCAGACCCTGCCGTACCAGACCCCTCAGCTGCCCATCTGTCCACTGCTCAGGCCCCCAGAAATGACTCAGATGCTTATATTAACTTCATGCTGTTTGGCCTATGGCTCGGGCACATTGCTAGCTAGCTCTTACATCTTAAATCAACCCATTTCCATTAATCTGTCTGCTACGTGGCCCGTGGCTCACCTGTGTTCCTTACATGTTGTTCCTTGGGCAGCTTGCTTGATCTGTCCCTCTACTCCACCCTTCCTTTCCTACCTATTCTGATTCCTCCTCCTACTTCTTCTATGGTGCCTGTCATGGCCCAAAACAGCTCCTTTATTTAAAGATTGAGATTCACAGCATACAGAAAGGCATTCCCACATCAGAAGCTAGAGAACAACTTTGTGGGATCACTTGTCTTCTTCCACCTTGATACAGGCCACTAAGCTCAAGGAGCAAGTGTCCTTATGTCACGGCCCTGTTGGGTTTTGGTTTATTGGGACAAACGCTCACACTAGAGAGGCTGGCCTAGAACTCAGGATCCTTCTGGCTCAGCTTCTAGGATTCCTGGCATAGCAATTATTACCCAGATCTGGTGGTTTGTTTAAATGTTGTCTTCATTAAAGAGGCTGATTAAGAACAGACTTTAATGGAGTGGGGACGTGTATGTGTGTGTCAGAGAGAGACACAGAGACAGAATAGGCCAGAGATCAACACTGGGTGTCTTCTTCCATCTCTCTTTGCCCCAAAGCTCACCAATTCAGGAAGATTGGCTGACCAGCAAGCCCCAAGGATCCTGTCTCCATCTCATCTACCATTGGGATTACAGGCATAGGCCACCACACCCATCTTTGAAATGCGTGCTGAGGATCTGAACCCAGATCCTCCGGCTTGCCTAGGAAGTGCTTTACTGAGGCCTCAAGCTCTTAAGGAAGAGCAGCCAAAGAAGGGAACTCCCTGCAGCACGGCTCTCGAAGGGGTCTCTTACAGAAGAGCCCAGGGGAGAAGGTCCACAGAAATCTTCCGGTGTAGCTGGAATCCATCCAAGTCGGGGAGGCAGGAGTTAGGAGCACTGGATGCTGCAGGGCCAGGAGCCATCAAGAGGCCTATGATTTTCAATCTGAGTCACAAGGGCAGTCAGGCGCTTTTGTATAGAAAATCAGATCATTTTCCCACAAAGCGTCAAAGAACTGGAGTTCTGTTCCCAGAGTCCATGGGAGCTGGAAACCGGAGAGTTATTTTCTTTTGATGTTGAATCAAACCAGGAACAAGAGCCTCCTGGAGGAGAGCTTGGGAAGGGTCACCGGTGTTAAGGAAACTTTATATATATATATAAAAAAAAAAAGCCAAACAAACAAATAGGTCACTAGCTCACGTGACTAATTTCTCAGCTAAAGGCTCGAGCTCTCTTAAACTTGGGAGCATCTAAGATAACAAACAATCCCGAACTTCAGGAGGATTGGTGCCAGAAGTAACCGGAGCATGAAATACAATGGGAGCACGCTTGCTTATGTAAGATGAATGGCAAGCTGGTTTCACTGTGTCTCTAAAGTCTTGTGTGTATAACCAGATAACGAGGCATATGTTAAAAGGCTAGACTAGAAACCTGCTTGTGGGATGGATCAGTGGGTATCGATGCTTTGTCACTAAGCCTAATGACACAAGTTAGACACCTCCTTCCCAACCCACATGGTAGAAGGAAAGAAATGGCCCTGGAAACAGTCTCCTCTTACCTCCACATGTGGGCTGTAACAAGGGTGCACACACGCACACACATACATACACACAAACACTCACGCACATACACACACACACAAACATATGCACACACACATACAAACACACACCACACACACAACATACTCAAAGGTTGTCTGCTGACCTCCATACACATGACATGGCACTCATGTGTCCACGTTCATAGACACACACTTCATATACACAGGCAATAGGCAATAATAATAAATAAAATAGTTAAGTAGCAAAAGTAACTTAGCTGTACATCTACAAAGGAGTAGACAGCTAGGTGATGGTGGCACACCACTTTAATCCCAGTCCTCCAGAGGCAGGGGGATTTCTGTGATGAAACGGGGCGGGGGGGGGGGGATGCTCAGAGATTTGAATTTGGTTACCATGGAGTGGTACTATTTGAAAGGATGAGGCATGCACTTGTAGGAAGTATGTCACTTGAGATGGGCTTTGAGATTCAAAAGCCCATGCTAGGTACAGTGGCTCTGGCGCTCTCTCTCTCTCTCTCTCTCTCTCTCTCTCTCTCTCTCTCTCTCTCTCTCTCTCTCTCTCTCTCTCTCTCTCCTGTCTGCAGATCCAGGTGTGGAACTCTCAGCTACTTCTCCAGCACATGCCTGCATGCCTCAATGCTCCTCACCATGATAAAAATGGACGACTAAATCTCTGAGACTGTAAGCAAGACCAATTAAATGCTTTCTTTTATAAGAGTTGTCATGATCATGGTGTCTCTTCACAGCAATAGAACTAAGACACTGTACAATATTGTAATTGATAAGCTAATGCTTTAAAAGATAGAAATTTCTAGTACACACTACAATATGGGCATTATTCTAATAAGCCATTCACCTGAGTATGGTGATTGATGCTATAATACCAGCCCTGGAGGTGCAGGCTGCTGAAGAATCACAAGTTCAAGCTCATCCTCGACTTCCTAGCAAGGTTAAGAGCAGATGAGGATAAGCCTGTCTTATGAAGATGGGACTGAGAGATGGCTCAGCAGTTAAGAGCACTGGCTGCTCTTGCAGAGGAGCTGAGTTCAGTTCCTAGCATCCACATGGTGGCTCACATCTCCAATTCCAAGGTTTTGATATCTGGCCTCTCGGGATATTGTGCACACATGATCGCTCATATGTGTATGCAGACAAAACCCTCATACATATAAAAGTTTTAGAAAGTAAATAAATAAATGACTATTTTTTTAAAGTTAAGAAGAAGATGAGGAAGAGAAGAGGCAAGGGAAGGAGACGGAAGGAAGAAGAAAAGTATGAGGGCTGAGGGATGGTGATTTGGAGAGAGATGGGTGTAGTGGTTTCAGTGAGAAATGTCTCCATAGTCTGGGGCATATGGACACGCAAGTCCCTAGTTGGCATTGCTGTCTGAGGAGGTGGAATAGCCATTCTGGAGGACATATGTCTCTAGGAAGCCTCTGCTGCCATGCTGCCCTGCAATAAAGATTTGTTATCTGTCTGGAACCATAAGACCAAACAAATCTTCCTTCTGTTAGTTTCCTTTGTCATGTATTTTGTCATAGTAACAAGACAGTAACTAATACAGCTGAGTTCACGGCTAGCTTGGACTACATAGTAGACCCTGTGTCAAGAGGGGGTGGGGGAGAAGATGGAGGGAAGGAAAAGGGGGGGGGGAGCTCTCAAAAGTCTAGAAACAGAAAGTAATACTGGTAGTCTTACTACTACGGTCACCAGGACTGGAGAGGCTCAAATGGGATTTGATTAATGTATAGAGTTTGAGTTGTGCAGGATGAAGATGTGTGAATGCATTGTAAAAAGATAGCAAATTGTATGTTACATATATATACACATATACAGTTTGTTTTGTAAGACAGGGTTTCTCTGTGTAACAACCCTGGCTGACCTGGAACTAACTCTATGGACCAGGCTGGCCTCGAACTCAGAGATTTGGCCGCCTCTGCCTCTAGAGTGCAGGGATTAAAGATGCGCTCACAACCATCAGGCCTGTATGTTTTATATTTTTAACACAATTAGCATGTCATATAGAAGCAGAAGATAGAAGTTTCCTTAGGATTCAGGAATCCTATCTCCAAGTCTTTGAAGTGGCTCAGTAGGCAAAAGCACTTCTATCAACCATGAGGGCTTGAGTTCAATTCCTGGGATCCATATCATAAGAGAAAAGACAGACTCCGGCAAGTCTGACCTCCACATACATGCCATGCTACATGTCCTTGTGATAAATAACTAATATCTTTTTTAATGAAAGAAAGCCAGTCTTCATCAAAACCTCTAATATATTCCTCCTGTTTTCATACAACATGTTTATGATGATATTCTCTCTCTCTCTCTCTCTCTCTCTCTCTCTCTCTCTCTCTCTCTCTCTCTCTCTCTCTCTCTCTCTCTCTCTCTCTCTCTCTCTCTCTCTCTCTCTCTCTTTTTCCAGGAGATGCTAGGAACTGAACCCAGAGCCCCATGGATGCCAAGCTTATGTTCTACCACTGAGGTAAGCCACAGTGTTTGTCTTTGGGCTTTTCAAAAATCATTTTCAACATGTTATAGAGACAAGATGATTAGTATCTCAGGGCTAGCCTCAGCTATATAGTGACTTTGAGACCAACCTGGAATACATAGGATCTTGTCAAAAATAAATATTTTTTTCAACTTCTGTTTTGAAAAGTCTCTAGACTGGACATGCAGCTTAACTGATAGAAGGTTTTCCTAGTATCCAGGAAGCTCTGGGTTTGATCCCCATCAGGAGTTTGAAACCAACATGGGCTGTCTGAAAAACAAAAAGGTGGGGGCGTGTAGAGGCTGAACATGGTGACACATGCCTTTAATCCAGCACTGGGAGGCAGGAGGATTTCTGTGAGCTCAACGCCAGTCTCAGCTACACAGTAAGTTCTAGATCAGAGATAATCTGTCTCAAATAAAAGGTGTGTGTGAGGGTGAGCAATGGCTTGGTGGTCAAGAGTTTCCACAGGGGTCCCAGGCTTGGTTCCCAGAAACCACGTGGCATTTTGCAATCATCTGTAATTCCAGTTCCAGGGGATCTGATACCTCTTCTTACCTCCATAGGCTCCTGCATGCGCGTGGTGCCTGAATGGTAAACTACATTCAGGCAATAAATAAGTACTTTAAAAAATAAAAATAAGCCAGGTGGTGGTAGTACATGCCTTTAATCCCAGCACTCAGGAGGCAGAGACAGACAAATCTCTGTGAGTTCAAGGCCAGCCTGGTCTACAGAGTGAGTTCCAGGACAGCCAGGACTGTTATATAGAGAAACTTTGTCTCAGAAAACCCAAATAGATAGATAGATAGATAGATAGATAGATAGATAGATAGATAGATAGATAGATAGAAAATAAAAGTCTCTTTGTATGCTAGCCTTAAAAAAATTTAAGGTGGCCTGCTGTGGAATAATGAATGCTCTTATACACTGTAAAGATATGTCACTCATATTGGTTTAATAAAATGCTGCTTGGCCAGTAGAAAGTCAGGAAATAAAGGTGGGTCAACCAGACTAGGAGAACTCTGGGAAGAGGAAAGGCAGGGAAGTAGTTGATATCCAGATGAGGAGGAAGTGAGATGAGAATGCTCAAGCCACATAGATAAGAATTATGGGTTAATTTAAGAGTAAGAGTTAGTTAAGGAACAAGCTTGTGCTACTGCCTGAGAATTTATAAGTAATATTAAGCCTTCGATTCAATTATTTGGGAAGGTGCTGCTTGGTATTTGGGAGTTACTGGTGGGACAGAAACTTCCAGCTATAGGAGTTAGCAAGATGATGGCTCCGCTGATAAAGGTGCTTGCTGTCAAGCCTCACATCCTGAGTTCAATCCCTGGAACTTACATAAAGGTAGAAGGAGGAAGAAATGTCTGACCCCCAAGTGTACGCCAAGGGTGATACACACTCATGGGCACAATAATAATAGTTGTTGTTGCTTTTTTTTTTTTTTTTTTTTTCAAAAACCAGGGTTTTAGCTTGGTTTTGTTTGGTTTTAGTATTTTTGTGACGGGGGGTGGGGGGTGGGTGGGTGGGGTCTCTGTGTAACTCGGGGAGGCCTGAAATTTTATATGTAAATCACACTGGTCTCAGATGCACAGAATCACACTGGTCTCAGATGCACAGAGATCCTCCTGCCTCTACTGTCCTGAGCACTGGCACTAGGGACATGGCAATTCCACGCCCAGGACATATTGTTTTTAAAACAGAGAAATGGAATAAAAATGAATTTAGACAATTTCTTAGATCGGGGGTTGTTGAGTTATCATATTTCGAGGGGCTTTTATTCTTGTAGACTTCATTTTTTATTTTCACTGTTTGGAAAAATTTGTGTTCATTTTAACCTCAGAAAATTACATAAGGTCACTGTCACTCCAGTGACCTCCCAAGTATTGTCTTTAAAACCCTGCAAGATGTTAGTTTTTATTTGGAATGTTCTCTCTCATTGTATAAACTGTACCCATGGCTCAAAGCTCGGTCAAAATAGTAACTGGAAATACTTAATGAAAGTACAGAGGTCAAATCCCATTCCCTGTCATCTGGTTTAGCAAGGCTGGGTGAGCCCAGCAGCTAATGTCTTTCTGTCATCCCAGAGGACTCACAGATTCATTATACTTTGGCAGCATCTACATACGTCTTATGTCCTTTATTTGTTTGTTTTCGAGACAAGGGCTCCAGAAATTTGAATGGTTTCCCATGGATTTATGGGGTTTTCTTTCTACAAATTTTACTTAGTGTATGTGTTTCTGTCTACATGCATCTGCATGATGTATGTGACATTATATAAGGACGCCTGCCGTGTGGTGTGCATGTGAAACTGAGGGTAGCTTTGTGGGATTGTTCTCCCTGTCTATATTTACGTGGTTTCAAGGAGTCAAACTCAGGTCATCAGTCTTGCAAGGCAAACGCTTTACCCACTGAGCTACCTAGCCTGTCCTTGTCTTCATCTCAATAAAGTTCTGCCAGATAAAGAAAATGTCCTAAGCTCCAGGGGAGACTGGGAGCCCAAAGCCAGCTAGCCTGAGCTACTCAGTGGGCTAGCCCAGGTAATTTAGGGAGAACTTGACTCAAGATAACAATGATAATGACGGAAACACAGTGAACTGTACCGATGGCTTAGTTAAAGAAGTCATGCTGGGTGGCAGTGACTCACAATGCCTTTAATCCCAGCACTCAGGAGGCAGAGGCTGGCAGATCTCTGAGTTGGAGTCTAGCCTGATCTAGTGAATTCCAGGACAGCCAGGGTTACACAGAAAAGCCAATAGATAAATAAATAAAATTTAAAAATAAGTATGGCTGGAAATCGTTAAGTTGATTTATTTGACTTGTCCGTCATCCTTCAATAGACCTGGAAAAAAATAAAGTTGAAAGACCCAAATACAGCACATAGAAAGCTTAGACATTAATATCTTAGCCAAGAACATAAGTGTCTCACTCCAATTTTTATTTAAGATTTATTTTTATTTTGTGTATAAGTAATTTTTGCCTGCATGCACGTGTGTGTACCTCTGGCATGCCAAGTGTCCGTGAAGGTCAGAAGGGGACATCAGACCCTCTAAAACTAGGTTACAGGTAACATGAGTTACAGTGTGGATGTTAGTAGATGTTCTGCAGGAGCTGCTGGGGGGTCTTAATCACTGAGCTCTGGCCTCTATTTTTATTATTTGTTGTGCTGGAGATGGAATCCATAGCCTCAAGCCTGCTAGGTAAGTGTTCCGCAACACAGTTATCCCACAATGCATTTTTATTTGTCAACCATTTGTTTATTTATTTCTTTATTTATGTCAACTTAAGGTAACCAGGGTAGCTCTGTGGCCCAAGCAAGGCCTTGGACTTGTAATCTCTTACCTCAGCGTCCTGATTGCTAGAATTACTAGCCTGTAACACCAGGCCTGGCCATGAGCACCACCTTTTTATTACAGTGCTGGAGAGCGTTGGAGGCAAGCACTCTTCCATTGAGCCACACTCCCTCCCATCTCATAAGGTTATTTCAGCTTCTGGTCTAACAGAAAGCCTCTAAATTATGATGGGAATAACTTATGGGAATAAATGATGGGAAACTCAGTGACCTCTTTCGAACCCATTGTGGAGTTGCCCAATACCTCTTGGTTCAATTGTCAATACCTGTCAAAAGGTGGGGTTGGACCAGCTATCTGGAAGGGAAAACTGGAAACCCATGAGTTTAAGACCTCCTAGGGCCCTCGGAGACAAATTAAACGATTTGATTAACTTTTCATCCCTGTCTTTACAAGATTTGTAGACATCATATTTTACATACTTCAGATTCTCATAACTACTCATCATGAGTCATCATTTTTGTGTGCGCAGGTGTATGTCTGTGTTCCTGGGAGCAGGGTATTCATGCATGTGAGTGTGTCAAGCAGACAAAGACCACCAGTTATTGGACATCTTCCTCAACAGTTTTCCACCATTTATGTAGACAAGGCTAGCCACCTTGCCATCCTGAGTGCTGGAATTAGAGGACAGTACCACCACAGCCTAAAACCCTCTGTATTTTTTTAGGGTAACTTTTTATTACTAATTGTTTTTATTTTATGTTTATGAGTACTTTCCTGCATGTATGTATGTGCATCATGTACACACCTGGTATCCACAGAAGTCAGAAGAAGGCATTGGATTTTCTGGGACTGGAGTCAAGGATGGTTGTGAGGCACCATGTGGGTGCTGAGAATCAGACACCAGGCCCTTTGGAAGAGTAGCCAGTGCTCTTAACCTTTAAGCCGTCTCTCCAGCCCTTTTCTACTTTCTTTTTTTTCAAGACAGAGTTTCTCACTGAATCTAGAGCTCTCCCATTTGGCTAGACTGGCTGAAATCCCTATTGGAGAAGCCTAAATGAACGGTTTTAGTAAATTGTCTTTGGCCCAGCAGAGGTGTCCCACGCCTTTAAATCTCAGCACCAGAAAGGCAGAGGCAAGTGGAACTCTGTGAGTTGGAGGCCAGCATGATCTACAGAGCAAGTTCCAGGTAGCCAAGGCTCTGCAGTGAAACCTGTCTCATAAAACCTAAAATTAATTAATTAAAAATAAAAGAATAGATACAATGGCCTGCATCTGAATCTGTAATCCCAGCATTCCTACAGCAAGATGGAAGGCAATGGGACAAAAATCAACCAGAATCATGAGGACTAGTTACTCTGGAGGCCACTGTGCCCAGATTAACACTCTAGACCCTGCCTCAATAAGGTAGGAGAGAACCAACTCCTGAAAAGTTGCCTCTGACCTCCACATGCATATCATGGGCATATGCAATCAAAGTATGCAAACACATAATAGATAAAATTAAAACAGTGATATAATTCAAAAATTAATAAAACTGTCTTCAGGAAACTAGAGAGATAGCTCAGCGGTTAAGAACATTGACTGCTCTTCCAGGGGATCCAGGTTTGGTTTCATACCTACAAGGTGGCTCAAAACCATCCTTAACTCTAGTTCCAAAGGATTAGACAACTCTCTTCTGGCTGCTTCCAGCAGACATGCAATTCAGATAGAACATCTGTTCATATAAAATGAAAATAAATAAAATAAAATCTTTACGAAACACCTTTAGGATTTGGAGAGATGGCTGAAGGGTTAAGAGCATACACTGCTCTTGCAGAAGACTTGGGTTTGGTTGCCAGCACCCTCATGGTAGTTCAGAACTATCCTTAACTCCAGTTCCGGAGAATCAGACTGCCTCTTCTGGCCTCCAGCACCTGTAATGACACATTCACCTAGCTCCCTCCCCGCATTCCCCATCCACATAAATATACATATACATTTTCAAATAAAAGAAATCCACTGTCTTTTGTTTGTTCGGTGGTTTTTAGAGACAGGGTTTCTCTGTGTAGCCTTGGCTGTCCTGGAATTTGCTTAATAGACCAGGCTAGCCTGGAACTCACAGAAATCTACCTGCCTCTGCCTTCCAAATGCTGAGATTAAAGGTATGCACCACCATACCTGGCTCATTGACATCTTTAAAAAATAAACTTTACACATTTCCAAAAAGGAAACAATGCTCACTTATGGCTTCTGAAAGCAAAGCCAGGACTCAGGGCCTATAGAAACTGGGTTAAAACCATGGGAAGACCCATGTGGCTAAGTGATTTCCAGGCACACAAAAATAAATCACATCCATTGATCTAAACCAACTTCTGTATGAGGTTAACCCCAAAAGTTATAAAACTAGTTTATTTGTTGTTTATCTATTTCAGTGCCTTGTGTAAGCTAGTTGAGGCTTAGAATACTCATTGGAGCACTTTAGGCTGGTATTATGTCACTGAACCATGCCGTGAGCCATCACTTGGGGATTCTAGGCAGATGCTCTACTATTAAGTCACAACCCAGCCCCTCACTGGGGGATTCTAGGCAGGTGCTCTACCACTGAGCCACACCCCAGCCCCTCACTGGGGGATTCTAGGCAGGGGTTCTACCACTGAGCCACACCCCCAGCCCCTCACTGGGGGGAATTCAAGGCAGGGGCTCTACCACTGAGCCACACCCCAGCCCCTCACTGGGGGATTCTAGGCAGGGGCTCTACCACTGAGCCACAACCCAGAGCCACACCCTAGCCCCTCACTGGGGGATTCTAGGCAGGTGCTCTACCACTAAACTATACCTATACCTGTTGGGGGGGGGGTGTTTTGTTTTGTTTGATTGGTTTTGCTTGGTTTGGGTTTTATTTGAGACAGGGTCTCAATTAGAGCTCGGCTAACCTTGAGTATACTATGTTACCCAGACTAATCTCTAATTCAAGAGCCTCCTATCATAATTTTCCAGTGCTGGAATTACAGGCCTGCATCACCACAGCCAGCAAAGCCACGCCTTATGTCAAACTTGGGGTAAAGGGATAGAATGGCATGTACTTTGGGCTCAAATGTGCTCCATTTATCACTGATGAAGGTTAAGTTTCTGCTTAAAAACAGAAAATTTCTTCTATAAGGCAAAGGACACCATCAGGGCAAAAGGGAATCCTGTAAGATTGGAAAATATCTTCACCAACCCGACATTTGAAAGAAGGCTAATTTCCAAAATGTACAAAGAACTCAAGAAACTAGATATCAACAAACCAAATAATCCAATTTAAAAAACGGGGTACAGATCTAAACAAATAATTCTCAGCAGAAGAGTCTCAAATGGCTGAGAGAAGCTTAAAGAAATTCATCATCCTTAGCCATCAGGGAAATGCAAATCAAAACAACGCTGAGATTCCATCCTATACCGGTCAGAGTGACTAAGATAAACACACACACACACACACACACACACACACACACACACACACACACGCACACACACGAGCGCGCGCACACGCACGCGCACGCACGCACACGCACGCACACACACACACACACACACACACACACACACACACGCACGCACACGCACAAGTGATATCTCATGCTGGAGAGGATGTGGAGCAAGGGGAACACTCCTCCACTGCTGGTGGGAACATAAACTTGTCCTGCCACTTAGGGAATCAATGTGGCATTTCTCAGAAAACTGGGAATCAACCTACCCCAAGACCCAGCTATACCACTCTTGAGCATACACCCACAGGATGCTCAACCATATCACAAGGACACTTGCTCAACTATGCTCATAGCAGCTTTATTTGCAATAGCCAGAACCTGAAAACAACCTTGATGTCATTCCACCAAGGAATGGATACAGAGGATACAGAAAATGTGGTGCATTGATACAAAGAAGTATTACTCACCTGTTTAAAAAAAAAGAAGAAGAAGAAAAAAAAAGGACGCTAGGAAATCTGAAAGTGAATGGATGAAACTAGAAAGAAATCATCCTGAGTGAGGTAACCCAGACCTCCAGACCTAAAAGGAAAAACATGGTGCGTACTCACTCATTAAGGGATATTAGCCGTAAAATAAAGAATAACTATGCTACAGTCCACAGACCTTGGAAGGCCAAGTACAAAGGGGGGCTCAAGGGGGACGCCTGGATCTCCTTGGGAAGGGGAAATAGAGGAGATTTCATGGGTGGACTGTAGGAGGGTAGGGATGAGAGCATAAGTAATCAGGTGAGGGACGGAAAGGGGGGGAGTACAGAAAGGGTCTCCTGGAAATGGGGGGGGGGGTGTTTTAGGTCAGGTAAAAATGCAGCACAAGGGAATCTCCCGGGAATCTACAAGGATGACCCCAGATAAGATCCCTAGCAATAGCAGATACGTAGCCTGAACTGGCCATCTACCTCCTGTGACCAGACTGGTGCCTAGCCCATTTGTCATCTTACAACTGATGGAAATAGATGCAGACCCACAGCCAAACATGAGGCGGAGCTTGGGGAATCCGGCAGAAGGAGAGTAGGCCCTGTAGGAACCAGAGAATTCAAGGGCACCAAAAGAAGAGACACAGAATCAAAAATCCTGGGCTCATAGGGGCTCACAGAAACTGAACTGACAACCAGGGAGCCTGCATGGGACTGACCTAGGCCCCCTGCACATGTATTACAGCTGTAGCTTGGTCCTCTTGTGGGACTCCTAACAGCAGGAACAGAGGCTGTCCCTGACCCATTTGCTGGCTTCTCATACTGGGTCACCTTGCCCAGTCCTAACACATGCTTAGCCTCACTGCAACTTGATAGGACATCTTGTGTTGATATTCATAGGAGACCTGCCCTTTCCTAAACAGAAATGAAGGAAGAGTAGATTGGGGGTGGGAGTGGGGGTGAGGAGCAGAGGGAGGGATATGGAGGGAGGGCCTGGGAAGAGAGGAGGGAGGGGAAACTGTGGCTGGGATTGTAAAATAAATAAATAAATTTATTTTTTAAAAAAACAAACAAAAACCCAGAGGATTCCATTCTAGCAGAGAATTCACAACTCACAGCACATCACAGAAATCCTTGCTTTTCCTTCCTTGCCCCCTCAGAGCAGCGAAACTACTGCCTGCATTTCCCACGTTTGAGCCATTTAACAACTGGCTATTTTTGCTAATCTTCTGGATTAGTCTTTGAACTGCTAGAGAATCACCGCCTTAAAAAGGAAATGTTTCTGCCTTAGAACTTCTACTCTGCTGGAAATAAGCATGATCAGTGCAAAAAAAAAAAAAAAAAAAAAAATGCTGTGTAAGTACCCAATGGCTCACCTCGAAATGGGTCCCAGCAGCTAAAAATAAGCCCTTCTGGAACAGGGAAAACGTAGGCCAGGCACAGTGTGACAACAGACTCTTCTGAAGACAAGGAAATCTCAAGGCCCAAAGGCTAAGCTGCTCTTGGTTTACTTTAGTACAAAACCAAAGTTAATGCAGATGAATTGTAAATATGAATCAAAATGCTACCCTGCTCCTTATAAATATGTTCAATATAACATGTCACTCAAAACGAAATACAGGTTAGAGTGTGGCTCCGTGGTAGGAGCACCTGTCTAGAGTCCCCCAGTGAGGGGGTGGGTGTGGCTCAATGGTAGAGCCCCTACCTAGAATCCCCCAGTGAGGGGCTGGGGTGTGGCTCAGTGGTAGAGCCCCTGCCTAGAATCCCCCAGTGAGGGGCTGGGGTGTGGCTCAGTGGTAGAGCCCCTGCCTAGAATCCCCCAGTGAGGGGCTGGGGTGTGGCTCAGTGGTAGAGCCCCTGCCTAGAATCCCCCAGTTAGGGGCTGGGATGTGGCTCAGTGGTAGAGCCCCTGCCTAGAATCCCCCAGTGGAGCTAATGTAGTCTGGGTGTGATGGTCTCTGCTCCCAGCACTTAGGAGTTCTAGTTAAGCCTCATCTACATAGAAAATCTGAGGCCAGCCTGGGCTACAAAATATTCCATTTTTTTAAAGTACACAATTCAGTTTCTTGTCATATGTTCGTAGAGTTATGCAAACATCACTACCCTCAATTTTAGGATATTTTCATCACCACCAAATAAAATCCCCTGAACATCTTACTCATCTTCCCATTAGTCTTTGAACCTTGCCCTGGTCCCTGGCAACCACTATTCTATTTCCTGTCTCTGTACATTCTCTTTGTCTAGCATTTCATATAAGTACAGTTATGCAATAGGTGACCTTTTGTGTCTGGCCTCTTCGCATGCTTCCAAAATTCAAGGGAGTTTTAGCATATGTCAATGCCTCATCCTTGCTAGGTGTCAAATTTGGAGATTCATCCTGCTGGGCAACTTGCCATTAACTCAGTGTGTGTGTGTGTGTGTGTGTGTGTGTGTGTGTGTGTGTGTGTGTGTGCGCGCGCGCGCGCAGCGCGCGCGCCTGGAGGTCAGAGTTTGGCCTCAGATGTCGCTTCTCAGTACTTATCCACCTAGTTTGTGGTCAGTTATCCCCAGGAATCCTCCTGTCTCTGCTTCTCCAGGGCTGGAATTAAAGATGCACACTACCACGCCTGGCTTTTGCATATGGGTTTTGGGGATCAAACTCAGGTCCTCATGCTTACATGCTTGACTGGCTCATCCTAGCTCTGCTTCATTCATTTTGCCATCTGTTTCCTTGTCATGTTTTCCGGAGATCCAACCCCAGGCCTTGCACATGCTAGGCAAGCCCTCTACAATCCTCAGCCTCCTTTAACCACCCTCAATTTTTTTCTGCTCCATGGCTTAGTTATCTTAGGCTGCTACTATAAATTTCCATAGACTCTGTGGCTCAACTAAGAAGCATTTCGGACTGGAGAGGTGGCCCAGCAGTTAAGAGCACTGGCTGCTCTTACAGAGGACCTGGGTTTGATTCCCAGCCGCTACATGGCAGCTCACAACCATCTGTGACTCCAGTTCCAGGTGATCTGATGCTCTCTCTCTGGCCTCTGGGAACCAGGCAGACACATGACGCACAGACTCACCCGCGGGCAAAACATTCATACATATGAACAAGCAAACAAACAAAATACAAGTGTTTGTTCTCATCATTCTGGAGGCAGAAAGTTCAAGATCAAGGATCTGGTCAGATTGGCGCTGTGGTTAAAAGCGCTTGCTGCCAAAGGGCTGGAGTTCGGTTCCCAGCTTCTACACTCAGAATTTCACAACCTCCCAGGCAGCAGGGGACTGAGAATCCAACAGCATCCTAGGGCTCTAATTTCCCTGCACCCTCCCGAAACTCACCAAGACTCTCGGGTGACAGCCAGTCTAGTACATATGCATTTGCATTTCCCTCCTGACTAATGGTGCTGGACATTTTTTCACTTGAGTTGGTTACAGATATGACTCATCTCTTGTTCCCCATTCATGCTGAAAGGGCAAGGGTGAGGTACAGCGGTCTGTATTTCCTCTCCCTGGATGGCTCCGCATTCTTACAAGCTTGGGAATGTGCTCTTGCCCCTCAAGATTAGAGAAGGAAAAGGCTACATCAGCCTGTGTCTATTATGCGAGATATTTCTCAATGTGTGTGTGTGTGTGTGTGTGTGTGTGTGTGTGTGTGTGTGTGTGTGTGTGGTTAGTGAATGGAACACAGGGCTTCCCTTATGCTAGGCAGGCTCTCTGAGCTTGAGCCACATCCCCAGAACCCCCTCAACCCCACCCAGGGATTCCAGGCAAGTGCACTACCTCTGAGCCACACTCCTGGCCCTTCTAGAGGAGATTCCAGCCAAGGGTCTACTGCTGAGCAACATCCCCAGTATAAGGGCTTCTCTGCTGGCTAGTTTTATATGCAATTGGCATAAGTCATTTCAGAAGAGGAAACCTCAATTGAGAATCCAATGTCTCATGCATGCTAGGTATTCATTCTGCCACTGAGCCACATCCCACACCTTTGTTTTATGAGCCACCTTAATTCCAGTCCTCATAACAGAGCACAAAGTACTCCTAACCAGTGAGCCATCTCACCAGCCCCCACTGTTTGCTTATCGAGACAGAGTTCCCAAGCTCTATTGCCCAGACTGGCCTTAAATCCACAGCAGTCTCCCTGCCTGGTCCTCCAGAACACTGAGACCACAGGCAGTGGACAAAAAAAGACCATAATTCAAACAAGTTGGAAAATGAGGAGGATTGATATCCAAGACTGTCCTTTGATCTTCACACACACAAGGCACAAGAACACCTGTGTGTGCACGCACACACACACACATGTTTTAAAAAAAGGACTTGACCTATAGCTCAGCATCTGTCTAGATTCCCCCCCCCCCCCGTGAGGGGCCAGGGTGTGGCAGAAGAACACCAACTTGACAGAATCTAGTGTCACCTGTAAGATTAATCTCTGGGCATGCCTATGGGAGACTATCTTAATAATGTTAATTGGTGTGGGAAGACTTGTCTTAACTGTGGGCCAGACCACTTCCCAGGCACAAGATCCTGTGTACAACAGAGAAAGCAGGCTGAGCCTAATACAAGTGTGTATTGAGTCTTCTAAGAATGCAAAGTGGCCAGCTGCTTCATGCCTTCATGCTTTCCCACCATAATGGACTATACTTTGAATCACGACCCAAAATAAAACGCTTTTCTAATATTACCTAATTTTATCATAGTACCAAGAGAAGAAACTAGGGCTGGAGAGATGTCTCAGAGGTTAACAGCACTGGCTGCTCTTGCAGAGGACACAGGTTGGGTTCCTAGCACCTACAAGGCAGCTACATCTGTCTATAACTCCAGTGTGTTCCTGCTACGCTGCCTTCTGTCCCCCATGGAGTCCAAGCATGCTCATGGTGCACACACATACATCCAAGCAAACACTCGTGCACATTACAAACTAACCTCTAAGAAAGAAAAAAAAAACAAAAAACTAAGACATCCAGCATGCATTGCCTCAAATTCAGTTTCCAGCACCTAAAACAAACATACACTTGCAAAGAAGTAATCCAGAACTGAAATGGGCTGGTGTGATGGAAGCCCCCGTCCAAGAAGCTGGACACATCGTTAGCAAGTGTGAGAGTGCCTCTTCCAACATCTTCCGGATGCCTCTCAACCCCAAGAACAGTCCCAGGCTTTCCACACAGCTGTATATTAACAACCAATTTCCTTCTGAGCCTGCAGATGCATGAGGTGGACGCCTGTCTGCTTCATCTGTTTATCTTTAGAGCCTGGCACGCTGTCTCAATGAAATAAAAACATTCCCTGGAAAACCAAAATGACTACTGTAGGCTGTTCCAAGACCTGACCTGTCTGTTCCGCTTTGGCTGTACAATTCTCATTTGCTTACGAGGCTGCCTGGCCGGCCAGCTCAAAACTGTTACCCGCTCTAATCAAGTTTGAGAATCTGTTAGAGATGAGACAGGATCTCACTCTTTAACTGAAGCTGACCCATACCTCACTAGAATTTTGGGACCCCAAATTCTGGGGTTATAGGAGTGAGACACCATGTCTTATTTTTGCTCTGATCATTTGAAGGAAACTAATATGCTCCTAATTATGGATGACCTCATTGTTTACGGGAGCTTGAAGAGCCCAGGACAGAGTCCAAGCAGATGGGAAGCTCCATTACTAATATTTGTGCTCACTTTGTTTATGAAGTGGACACACCCCGAAGCATCCAACTCCAGTAATGTTAACATCGTCTTCCTTTTTGTGGGTGTGGCCAGCAGGATCGTCTAGCTATGTATCCCAAGCTGACCATGAACTCACACCCTCCTGCTTCGTCAATACTCCCCAATATCATGATGACCAGTCTGTACAACCATGCTCAACATGGACCGCATCCTAACTTCTCAGGTCATGCTTTAGAAGAGCAGATTCTCAGCAGTTAAGAGAGGGTACTGCTCTTGCCAAGGACCCAAGTTCAATTCTTAGCATCCACATTGGGAAGTGATAGTTACAGTTGTCTGTTACTCTAGTTCCACATGATCCAAAGTCTCTGGCTTGTACAGGTACCTGCATTTGGCTGCACATAGCCACGCACAGACAGACTGTGAATTAATCTCTGCTTACTCCATCTAGAATCAAGTAAAACCCAAGCAGCTGGGCATTTCTATGAGGGATTTCATTGACTGGATTATTTGAGGTGGGAAGGCCATTCTTTCTAAGTCTGGGCTTCTATCTAAGTATGGGGGCAGCCACATAAAAGGACATGAAAGAAGGAGCTTTTGCTTTTTGCCTGCTTGTCCTCACCCTTGTTGGGAGGTTCATCCTTTGCTGGGCTTAGAACCTACTTCTTTAGGGTTCCCACATGGACTGAATACAAGCAGCTTTGTAGGAATTCTCTGGGATTCCAGCAACATATTAGGGCTGCAGAAACATCCAGCTCTGTGGACTCAACAGCTGAATTCTTAGCCTTTCCATCGGGAGACAGCATTATTGTACTATCCACATCTCAGCCTGTAAGCCATTCTAACAAATCCCCTTTACAAAACACACGCGCGCACACACACACACACACACACACACATGGACACAGACACAGACACACACACGCATGCACGCACGCACACACACACATGGACACGGACACATGGACACAGACACATAGACACACGGACGGACACACACATGCACGCACGCACACATGTACCTGCACATGCTCAATCATGCCTTCAGTTCTCCTTTAGAGAACCCTAATTGCATACACATACACATACTTGAAAGTAAATCTTTAAAAAGGAATATACTATGCTTTTAGACAGATTGAAAAGCTCTCCTACAGCTGGAGAGATGACTCCGTGAAAGTCCTTGCTATGCAAGAATGAGGACTTGAGTTTGAGTCCCTAGCACTCACACAAAAGCTGGGCATGGCCTTGTGTGCCTGTAACCAATGCACTGGGGAGGCAGAGACAAGAGGATCCCTGGGACTCACGGGCCAGCTAGCCTAGCGTAGTCGGTAAGCTCCAGGTTCAGTAACAAACGCTGCCTCAAATAAACATAAGGAAAATAATGTCCTCTGTCCTCCTTACACACATGCATGGGACACACACATATACATGACACACACAAACACAATAAATAAATTAAAAAGGTAGAGAAGAGACAATCACCTTCTAGTCAGGGCCCTAGTATTCTACAGCAAAGTGGGAAAGAAAAGCAAAGGTTCTTCCCAGCCATCTCCATCTCTAGGGGACTTCACAGGCCTGGCCGGAAAACACTCACTTCCTGCCTCTGACTATAAGATGCATTATGTCACATGGGGAATGTTCCAAATCCTATTTTTGGGAAAAGAGGTAATATTGGAGGCAATGAGGAGGAGGCCAAGCTGTGCCTGGAGCTGGAAGATGCCCAAGGACGCCTTAAGAAGCCTTGCAGGTCCAGGGGGACAGATATTTTAAAGTCCTGCCTCCCTGCCTTGGGCATCAGCTCTCATATTCTGAGTCTCCAGTGGCTCTTGCGGGGGACAGTACAGGATGTTCTCATGAATCATTCAAAATTTGATGAACTGTCCCAGAACCAATGCCAAGGTCAAGTTTTAAACCTGAATATGGATTTCATCTGGAGTGTGCTGAGGGCAGCTGGCTCTACTTACTGGAAGTTGCATGTTTGGGGCTGCAACAGAATGAAAAACACTGTCCTAGATGCTGGGAGCACTGGCCTAGACTATCCCAGTGAGAGGACCTGGGTTTGGTTCCCACCACCTACACACTGGGTAGCTCACAACTGTTTGTGACTTCAGTTCCAAGAATCCAATGCCCACTTTTGGCCTCCACAGGCACCTACGTTCACATGCACATTCTCTCTCTCTCTCTCTCTCTCTCTCTCTCTCTCTCTCTCTCTCTCTCTCTCTCTCTCTCTCTCTTTCTCTCTCTCACACACACACACACACACACACACACACACACACACACTTTTTTAAAAAAATAATAAAATGTGAAAGATGAGAAAAGGGCCAGACAGTGGTGGTGCACGCCTTCAATCCCATGAATTTAAGGCCAGCCTGACTCAACAGCGTGAGTTCTAGGACAGCCAGGTCTACAAAAGAAAAGGAGAAAGAAAACCAATGTTTCAAAAGATATGAGAGAGAAAGCCTTTGAAAACATTTAATTTTGCACAAGAAACTGCTTAGGATTCAAGACTCTATGTTTTGAAATACACAAACTAATGTAAAATCGACGCAGAATGTTACAGTGTGTACTAGGTACCCAACACTGTGCTAACTAACCCTTTTCATCCTTGACCCAAAGAAATCACCCCCCCCCCCAGAGCTGGGGGTGTGTGGCTCAGTTGTTAGAATGCTCTCCTGGCTTGCCAGACATCTTGGACTTCATTCCCATTGCTGCGTAAACACAGCATCACAGCATGAATGTGCCTAGCTATAATCCCAGCTCTCTGGTGGCAGAAAGAAGAAGATCCGAAGGCAAAGGTCATTCTCAACTACACAGTGAGTTTGAGATCACCCTGGGTCTCCTGAAATCCTACCTTGTGAAGAACTTTAAAAAGTAAAGCCAGGCTTGGTGGCACACACCTGTACTCAGCACTTAAGAGGCAGGAGGATCACCAGTTCAGGCCAGCGTGGGCTACACAAGACCATATCTGAGAAGAAGTTGGTGGGATGGGGGGGGGGCAGCATGGCTCAGAGGGTTAAGGTATTAGCCAAACTGTACGATCTAGTTCAAGTCTCAGGGACCATATGGTGAAAAAGAAGGGACTCCTTCAGGTCTGGTTTTATTTTTAAAGATTTATTTATCACATGTATAGGATGCCTATATATCGGAAGAGGGCACCGGATCTCATTGTAGACATGTGGTTGCCAGGTGTTGTAGTAAGCTTCCGGCCTGGCCTTTCTGGCCTAGCCCTGAGGTTCTGACCCACTGTCTCAAAGAAACACACAGACACTTGTATTAGTTTTATACTGATCAGCCTAGGGCTCTGGCATATTGCTAGCTAGCTCTTGCTCTTAAACTAACCCTGTTCAGCCATGAGGCTCAGTACCTTTTCTCAGAGCAGCATAGTTGTCCTCTGCATCTTCTGGCTTCTCTGGAGTCTCTGTGGCATCTTTGTTCTGTTCTTCCTGTTCCCAGAGTTTTCTTAGTCTGGTAGGCCCGATCATACTTACTGTCTGCCTTCAGCCAATCAGTGTTTTTTTGTTTTTTGTTTTTTTATCTTTTTTGGTTTTTTTTTTTTTTTAAGCCAGTAGGCGGGACAATTATTTACAAGGGAACAGGACACAATCCTACTAACAGCCAGGAATTGAACTCAGAACCTCTGGAAGATCAGTTAATGCTTTTAACCCCAGAGCCTTCTTTCCAACCCCTAGTTTTGGTTTTGGTTTTGGAGACAGGTTCTCATTACATAGCCCTGGCTGTCCTGGAACTCACTACATAGATCAGGCTGGCCTAGAACTCACAGAGATCTGCCTGCTTCTTCCTCCTGAGGGCTGGGATTAAAATTATGTGCCATAACATCCACAGCCTGGAAATTTGCTTTCTGATTTCTATATTCTCCCTGTGGCTGCTTACACTTGTATCTTTACACACACACACACACACACACACACACACACACACATACACACACACACACACAAATATGATTAAAATTTAAACTTTTTTTTTGTAGAGTTATGAACATTGTACAAAACAAAGATATCAATTTCTATAATAAATTCCATCCCGGCTTTGTGTTCTTGCAGAACATATCAAAGAAGTTTTTAATACAGCATGTGAGACCCATGCAGAAGACAGGAAATAGCTACCCTGGTGACTGTTCCATGACAGACTAAACCAGAAATATTTAACAAAGAGGAAGCCTGGAGCTTATCCCAGAAAACCGCTTTATTTGAACAAGTCCTAAGTGGTGCTCAAAACATCTCTAAGATACAAAATAGCTTGCAAGCTATTTATACATCCTCGATTATCCCAATCGATCATTAAACATTTTTCTATGACAGGCTTTCTACAAAAATGCACGAGGAATTGAAGAAACCCGTTAGAATTAAAAGAAAACAGCCCACAAACTTTTACCTCTATTTGTCTATTTATGATGCTTGGGTGCATGAGTACCTATGCCGTAGCACCCGTGTGGAGGTCAGAGGGCAACTCTGGGGAGCCAGTTCTCTTCTCCCATCATAGGAGGAGAAAACTCAGTTTGTCAGGTTCAGCAACAAGCCTGTTTGCCCACTGAGCCATATTCCTAGAGTTTTGGAATACTTCATTAGGGGCCAGAGTGACAGCTCAGCAGTTGGGAGTAGTGACTGCGCTTCTGGAGGACTGGAGTTTAGTTCCAAGAACTTAAGCATCAAGTGGCTCGGAACCACCTAAAACTCTGGCCGCAGGTGGATCTGACACCTTTGGCCTCTGTGTTGGCACCTGCACTTCCCACATGCCTACATAGATACACACACACACACACATAAACATACTCTATATATGGGGGGGGGGCTGATAAAATGGCTCAGCTCTTCCACAGTTCCAGACTCTTAGCATCAGGTGATCACTCAGTTGTCTATAACTTCTATCCCAAGGGATACAATGCTCCTTTCTCATCTCTGTGGGCCCTGCACATATGTAGTACAAAGACAAATGTGGGCAAACGTTCGTACACATAAAAGCAAAATCTTAAAAAATAAAAATATGTATTGACATAATCCATTCTTGTGTTATAAATTCTTAATATGTGCATCTTATCTGTATCTACTATCTACCTATCTGTATGTATATATCTATATATCTACTATCTATCTACCTATCTGTATCTATCTACATATCTACTGTCTATCTACCTACCTATCTGTATGTATCTATTTATATATCTACTACCTACCTACCTATCTGTATGTATCCATCTAATCTCATGGGACCACAAAGATGGCTATGAGTTCTTGGAGCTCTTACAGAGGACTCCAATTCAGTTCCAAGCACCATCATCTAATAGTTCACAACTATCCATAACTGCAACTTCAGGGAATCTGATGCCCTCTACTGGGATCCATGGGTACCTGCACACATGTAGGTTCACTGACACTGACATATACATAAATAAAAATAAGTATTTCCTAAAACAAAAATAATCATTTCCTAAAATAAAAATAAGTATCTCCTGAAAGTCAAGATGGCTGAGTTAACTCAGTGGTATGATGTACTGAGTTCAGAATAATCTATCAGAACCATGAATCTATTTCATTAATTTGCAATGCAAAATAAATATTTAACTTTCAGCAACCTGTCCCATCCACAATCTACTTCCTTCTGTTTGTGCAAATAAGCAGAACTACTATGTAAACTCTAGTGCTTAATGGTCTCAAATATCTAGGTGCATAAGGATTGTAGGTGGACCTCGGTTGATTGGCTAGCATGCACAGGGCCCTGGGTTGCATGCATACATCCATTATATGCATATTAAATGCCATGTAGCTTTATGGATCATATCCTGAAATAAAAAAAGAATGCACATGGGAAGCTGATGAAGTGTGAATTAAAAGCTGGGCATGGGGCTGATGAGACGGCTCAGCATGTAAGAGCACTTACGGTGCCAGCCTGAGGACCTGAGTTTGGTCCCTGGAGGTATCGTGATGGGAAGAGGACACTAACTCCTACAAGTTGTCCTCCCACCTCCAATATGGCACATTTTTAAATCCTTTTTTTATAAAAGAGAAAACAAAATCCCAGGCATGGTGGTGTATGCCTGTAATCCCAACACCCAGGTGAGTGAAACGGGGTTGCCAAGAGTTCTAGGACAGCCTGGGATAAATGGAGTTCAGGATTAGTCAGAGCTGCATATTGTGTTTGTTTAAATGTTTCTCTAAAAACATATTATTCACAAATGTATGTAAATACGGAGTTTAATAGAAAAGATTGGGGGAGAGGAAGGGAGGAAGGGAAGGGGAGAAGATATGGATAGAGAAACAAAAATACTACAATAAAATCAGTGTGGAAATGCAGATCTTCAGAAAGCACCTTATTTGCCTAGGTGGGCATGTGGCTCCCTCTTCTGGTAGGTCTGATCCTTGCATGCACTGAAGTTTGTTCGGGCTCCAAATGAAGCTTTTCTTTCCATGGTATGACATCTGTAGTTCACCTTCAGAATGAGAATTTTCTATTGAAATCCTTTTGTGTGTGTGTGATTCTGGGGGTGAAACCACTAAGACATACTCCCATCCTCCGTGTGTGTGTGTGTGTGTGTGTGTGTGTGTGTGTGTGTGTGTGTGTGTGTGTTGTGTGTGTGTGTGTGTGTGTGTGTGTATTGCTATGGAACGAACTCAATACCTGGTGTGTACTAAACATGTACTTCTAAAACAATTTCAAAACAACTATGCCCAGCTGGATGTAGTGACACACATCTTCCATCCCAGCATTTGAGGGAGAAGCAGGCAGATCTCTGTTTGAGGCCAAGCTGGTCTATACAGTGTTCCAGGCCAACTAGGGCTATATGCAGTGATGCCCTGTCTTGGGGGGGAGGGAGGGGCACTTTGCATGTCTAATCTAGCAAGTCTCTGCAGACATAGTCCAACGCCATTTATTTTTTTCCTTAGGGAGCTGGAGAGATGGCTCAGTGGTTAAGACTACTGGCTTCTCTTCCAGAAGAGTTAAGAGCAGTTCCCAGCACCCTCCTGAAGGCTCACAACCTTCTATACCCCCAATACCAGGGAGTCTTATGCCCTCATCTGGCTAATAGCTATGTGGAGAGCTAGAGCCCAGTTCTGCCTGACCACACAGGACCCTGACTCAAAAGCATGGAGTCTTAATGGGCCCCAGGAAAACAAGAAACACAAAAACAGTTCTATCTTTTAGAACTTTATTTTTCCTAAACAAGTAACTTTGAAAACAATCGTTTGAACTAGTGAGATGACTAAAGGGTTAAAGGTGCTCCCCAGCCTGAGTTCAATCCCTCCCCAGCCTGAGTTCAATCCCTCCCCAGCCTGAGTTCAATCCCTCCCCAGCCTGAGTTCAATCCCTATCCAGCCTGAGCTCAATCCCTACCCAGCCTGAGTTCAATCCCTACCTGTAGCCTGTAAGTTCTCTGAAGCCCATCTCTGTGCAAAGCTGCGCACACGCGCACACACACACCTGTAATGTAATGAAAACATTTTTTCCTCTTTTTTAAAGATAATTTCTCTGTGTAGCCCTGGCTGTCCTGGAACTCAATCTGTAGACCAGGCTGGCCTCAAACTCAGAGACCCACTTGCTTCTGCCTCTTAAGTGTTAGGAATAAAGGTGTGCACCTCCAGCACCAGATGAGAGGGAAGAGGCTTAAAAAAGAATCTTAGCTAGCCTAGAACTATGTAGACCAGGCTGGCCTCAAACTCAGAGATCCACCTGCCTCCATCCCTTATGAGCCTGGCTTCCATCCTCCAATTTTTATTGTACAAATATACAGCTCTTTTAAAAAGTTAATCTTGAAGTAGATGGCTCTTAATTTATGAATTTTGATAACACACACATCACTGACCTCCACATAAGCACTGTCTCTCTCACACACACACACACTCATCCACATCACAATGTAATAATTTTTTAAAGAAATACTTGTGTATAAATGACTTGATTGTCTATACAGACCCAAGCCATGTTATTACACAACTTAGTATAATCCTTGACTGCTCCAGTTTATAGACTGATTGCTCTGATATGACATAACCAAGCTCGACTGTGGGATTCTCTTTACATTAAATTGCAGTAATTTATTTATTCACTTACTATTTGGGCATGGAGGTCAAAGGAAAATTTAGAGGAACTAGTTCTCACCTTCCATGTGAGTTCCTGAAACTGAATTCAGGTTACCAGTGAGCATCTGAGCCCTCTTTCCAGACCAATTTATACACGAGTAATTCTTAATGTACTTTTTCCTCCACAGTCTCAAAATTACCCAATGACTTCAAGACCTCATTATTATTAGTTCCAACATTTTTTTTTAAGGAAAGGAAATCATGATTTCCAGATGTGAAAAACAAGTCTAATATTTTCTACTAGGCATAGTTGCTAAATTTAAAATAACTATAATTGTTCGGGCTTAAGAGTGAAGAATGTAGGGGATGTGGATATTGAGCAGCTCAGAAACCTAGGAAACAAGCTCTTGCCCAAAATGCACAAGGCCTTGTGATCCATCCCTAGCACTACACAAAACAGGTGTGATGTGCCTGCCTGTAGTCCCAGCCCTCAGGAGGTAGAGGATGAATCAACAGCTACTGCAAGTCCAAGGTCAGGCAAGCTCTATGAAACTTCATTTGGTGGGGGTGGGGATAGCCTCATGTGGCTCAGGCTGGCCTCAAACTCAGACAACTTTGGCTTCAGGAGTGCTAGGGTTACAGGCAGCCAGTGCTGAAGCACCATAGTTCTATACTACTTGTCTCAAGTGTTTATACTTCTTTGAAGTCAGATGACATTTTGTGATGCTTCTGAATGCTGGGATTATAGATGTGAGCCACCATGCCAACCTTTCTTGATATTCTGAGTCAATCATTACATAGTCCAGGCTGGCCTTCCCCTCTACGTTCTCTGTATCTCAAGTGCCAAGACCACAAATGTGCCTACCCAACCAGAGATGGCTACCTCAAAAGGACTCTATTCACACCCAGAGGCTCACTACACATCTTCATTTTTTGGTTGGGGGAGGCTTGCTCATATGGGGATATTTGTGCACAGATGTCTGGGCCAGGTAAGCCTCAGACATCACACTTCCACAGACATCACATTATTTTTTTTTAAATGTGTATTAGTGTTTTGCCGTGGGTGTCAGGTCCGCTGGAACTGCAGTCACAGACAGCTGTGAGCTGCTATGTAGGTGCCGGGAATTGAACCTGCATCCTCTGGAAGAGCAGTCAGGGCTCTCAACAGCTGAGCCATCTCTCCAGGCCTCCTACATCCACCCTTTTTTCATACAGACCCTCTCGCTGACCTGGAGTTCACTAATTAGGCTAGACTGGATGGTCAACAAGCAACAAGGACTCTCTCATTTCCCTAGCGCCAGAACTGTAATGATCTCAGCTACACTGGGCTGCTGTGTATGGGTCCTGGGAATCAAACTCAGGCCAAGCTTGCACAGAGAGCGATTTCCTGTGTCTTAGCCCTTTATTTCCTGAGACATTCTTGCTTTGTAATCCAAGTTGGCCTAGAACTCCATTCATAAACCAGACTGTGTTTGAACTCATGAATCAGCACAGGCTAGCCTAGAACTCATGCCTCAGCCTCGAGTGCAGGTGTGCACTACCACGTTTGGCTATGCTGCTTGATTTCACAACCGGTGAGGAGAGAAAGAGGACCAGAGGGAAAGGTGAGGGGGATGAGAGGAAGAAGAGTTCTAATCCATCTGTTGGCTTTCTTCAAGACAACTCACTCACTATTCATCAGCAGCCTGTTCCACCCTATGCTAAAGATGCTTAAATGTTAGGAAGATGGCGACAGGTAACAAAAATAGGAGGAAACGTGGACACACACACAAAATAAAACATATTATACTAAAGAACAGATTTTATTATTTCCCCCAAACACTAAAATAGCCCATGGCATAGTAATTTAGCACACGATATAAACGACATATACAGCCAGGTCTCCCACCCCCCCAGGGCTGTTTTGAACTCTCTCTTAGGGAGCTTAAAAATGTCCACTCTTTAAATAACCTTTATTAAAATTATCAACAAACCACAAAGGGAGAAATACTTTTTAAAAAAATTGTAACGTAAAAGAGATCACAAATCCTAGGGTAGGGAAAAGGGAAATACTTCATTTGCAATTTGTGTTCTGTCGGCAGAAGAGTCTCACACTCTTTTGTGATTTAAGATAATCCTAAGTTTAATATTGCAACTTCTCCGAAGTGCGGCCATTGAAAACTGCCCTTCAAGCAGAAGGAAAGGGAGACAAGAGAAAGGGTGTGTGGCTGCAGGCCAGAGGGTCCGTACAGTGCAGAAATGGCAAGACTCCTCAGGACCAAGCAAGGCTCTACAGTGGAGGGCATAGCCTACAGACCTCCACGTCCATCAGATGGCCAGAAGTGAGCTGAGACAGGTGGTATCTGGGACGCTAGCCCTTTAGAATGGGTCTCCATGATAAAGAACTCTGCGCTAAATGGTTTTTGTCTGATCTTATGCTGGATAGATCAATCATCTCCTGGAAGGTTTTCACAGTTCTGAGTCTTTCCAAAATGATTGAAAACACACTCAAAAATGTCTCTCTGCATCAACCAGCAAGCTGTGTCTGGTCACAGGGATTGGAGCAGGAACTGAATGGCTGCAGCTTACGCCAGATTTAATGCAAAAGAAGCTGCAAGGTGACCTTTAAAATTAATCTGCTATTTTTATTGTTTTGTTTGTACCTTAACTATGGCATCAGACTTGCTAATCTGGAAGATCGAAGAACCAGTGACCCCATGACTGTCTGCAGACCATCTGAAGTACTTTTTGAGCTTGAGAGAGTTTTCTTGTATTCTACTGTTTGCTCTGAAAACATGGGGTTTAAACGGTCGAGGGATATACATCTTGTCTGGCCTTCTAGGAGAACTGCATAATGGGCATAAGCATATGGCAAGTGGCCCAGCTCAGAATATGGGTAAGACAGTTCCAACTCAGTGCCCGGCCCCTCGGGGACAGCACTTCGTGGTTCACTCTTCAGGAAATCCACTTCCCTCAGTTTCGGTTGGCCTGGCCATCCTGACACCCAGGATTCTCCTTTGGGGTGTCGTCCATAGCTGTCTGTGGCCCTGGGCCCTCTTCCCGGCAGGTCACTTCTTAGTACATCTCCAATGCCACAGGATACCCCAGCCAGATATTCTTCTGAAGCAGATGACAGAACCTTGTTTATTGAGGCAGCTGGCGCTAAGTTTCTTCCCATTGATTCCTTCAGATACTGAAGCACTTTGTACTCGCTGTCAAGTATGACGTCAGCCTCACTCTGACCATGTTTCATTTCCAAGGATGCCACCACTGTGTCCTGTGACTTTCCATGGGTTTCTGCTATAGGCTGATCTGTCCAGGAAGGCACATCTGCTGGGCTGGGACTCCCCTTGTGGCTTCTCTTCTTAAGGCCACATGATAGTTTGTCCAAGTCACCTCCTTGTGACCTCTTCACAACTGCCATGAACATACCCAGGGTCCCTCTGCCGCACCTCATGCTCTGTGTCGTCTGATGCAGTGAGCTGGGGTGATGCCTGTCGGTCAGGGACAGCCTTCAGTGAATCTCAATATGAACCTATAAAAGATGATCAAATGAAAACTCTGTTACAGAGTCATTTAAACATTTAAACACACAAAATATCACCAGACACTAGTTCCTTGAGGAGTGGGGCCACAGAGCTGACAGGAGCCAGACAATGAGAGGCACTGACCACTGTCACAGGACATCCTGGGCTCTGTAGTGACTCCAGACTAAAGTATGCTTACAGCATGGAGATGGAGCCAGGAAGATCCCAAGTTCAAGGTCATCCTTGGCTACAGAGTGAGTCTCAAGTCAGCCTGGGCTATATGAGACATAGATAAATACATAAATAAAGTATACAGAAAGACAAATAATCAATACCCTTGGCCCCAGGTCTTATGACCCCAGCCCCCACGTTAAGTTTACAAAAGAAATCAATACTGTTAATTTATGGCAAACAAACCTACCCACCAAACGCTGAATGACAGAGGAGTTTATTTCCAAGTTCAAGGGAAAAATAGATGCAGCTGGGAGTCAGTTCCTGGACATCCACTCCCTTAATCTCTGCGGAAGATGCTAAGGGCTCCAAATGCAACAAAGGGGTGGGAGCAAAGGCTCCCAGGTATGCTCAAGATCCTCAGGGCAATCAGAAGGCCTCTTCCACACAAACCCTTCCCCTGTTGGAGGCAGCCAACCTGCTAAATAACAATAGGCCTGACCCAGTTAGGCAGCTGTTGCCCTGCTGGGTGCCTGTCTCCTCACCTTCCCTAACCCAGGCTATTAATGGCCTCGGGCACCTGACAGTCCAGACTACCATTGCTTTATAACCTAAAAATATCCTGCCCCAATACTTTCCAAAGCAAGCTAGCAAGGCCAGTTCTAAGGGGGACAGACAGGGAGTCATAGTGAGTAGGGCAATGGGCTTGAGCAGGATCCTATGGGCTGATGGTTCGAGTATACACTGAGATGGCCGAGCCCAAAGCTGTGGAGCGCTATTATCCGGGATCCTCAGACTGGAGGCTGTAAATTTCTACACACTATGGAGGATGAGGAAAGGCGCCAACGCCACCCTTCTAATGAGGCTGACTCATGACCACAGGGAGAGCACATCACTGACTTTCTTCTACTGGCCATCTTTGCATCATGCCTGGTCTCAAAAAGCCAGCTGTGCCCTACGGCCACGCCTCTGTCTCCTGGTCACACATCTGCTCAAAAGTACATTCAATAAGGAGGAGCTACACCCAGCTCTGGATCCTCAGGAAAGGTCACAGTTTCTCACGCCGTGTTGTGGGCCGAGCATGGGAAAGCACTAAGCTTTCCCTTCAGTCAGCCTCCCGGTATTGACAAGTGTCTCGGGGAATGAATAAAAGGCTGCTGGAGGTTTGGTAAAGCAAAAGACAGAAAAAGGACCTCAACCAGACAAGTGCATCTCAGTGGGGCAGTAGAGGTCAAAGCCTGGACTGGGGCTGCTGAGCCATGGACAGTCTACTCAGAGCAAACCCTGCGCTGCTGGTGAGGGCAGGCTGCTAACTTTGGAAGTCTCAGGTGCTTACCCCCTTCACCTGAGATTCAGCTCCAATCAGCTGCTCCCAAGCCCGGTCCCAGTAAAGAGCTGTTCTAGGTCCTAATGTGAGGACAGCAGAACAGGAAGACAAAACAGACCCAGGTTTCCTTTCTAGTGAATCATTAACCCACATGCAAAAACCTCCCTGGGATATTGTTCAAAGGTCAAGCTGTGCCCACGCCTCATAGCATGAGCCAAAACAAACCATTTAAGTGAGGGTTGGAGAGGGTCTAGGGCTTAAGAATGTTTATTGCTCTTCCAGAGAACTTGAGCACAATTCCTAGCACTGAAAAAAGGCAACTCACAACTGCCTAGGGATCCAACACCCTCTTCTGGCCTCCATGGCACACATTAAAATAAGATAAGGCTGGAAAGACCTCAATTCTAGGTCCATGTGGAAGAGGGGTTTTTATTCCCAGCACTAGGGCGGTGAAGACAGGTAGATCTCTGAGTCTTGCTGGCCAGCCAGCCTAGCCTACTGGAAGTTCCAGTCCAATGAGAAAGGAACAGATGACCAGCACCTACAGAATGACACTGGAGGTTGCCTCTGGCCCCCAGACGTTAAAATAGCCTAATGTGGTGCACGGCTGTGCTCAGTGCTCAGGAAGAGCATAGAGAAAGGAGGATCCAGATCGAGACCCCCAGCTATTCAGTAAGTCTGAGGTCAGCTTAGGTCCACATAACAACACATCTTTAACTTCTTCTCAAATAGCAAGGGGCAAGAGATGCAACCCACTGGTAGAGTGCTTATCCTAGCTTGCACAAAGCTCTTAGTTGGTTTGGGATTTTTATTTTGTTTTTGAGACCAGAGTCTTACTATGTAGAGCAAGCTACCCTTAAATTCAACGAAATCTGCCTCCCTCTGCTTCTCAAGTGCCGGTGGCCGGTGTGCATCAAAACACCTGGCTAAGCCCTTGGTTTGATCTCAACAACAGCACATACACACACACACGCACACGCACACGCACACGCACGCGCACGCGCACGCGCTCACACACACAAAGTTAGAAGGAACCAAGCATGGTCGTGGTATATGACTGTAATGTCAGGATGGAGGAGGGCAAGACAGGAGTCTTTCTGGTTTTGAGGCAGCAGGACTACATGGCAAGAAGTCTATCTCAGAAACACACGAAGGTATGGCACCAGAACAAGGACTCCTTGGCAACAGCAGACATCAGACATGAAAACCACTCCACAAAAATAAACTTCAGGGACCTGGACAGTGGGCTCATGAATTAAGAGCACTTTCTGCTCTTGCGCAAGAACGATGTTTGAACACAGCACCCAAATGGCTGTTCACAGCCACCTCTAACTAACTCCAGTTCCAGTGAATCTGATGCCCTCCTCTGGCCTCTGAGGGGGCACCGGGAATACAAATGGGGTATATAGTCAGAGCAGGTGGGGAGTGAGGAGTGGAAAAATCCCATCTCAATTAAAAAAAAAAAAAAAAAAGTAGGGCTGGGAAGATGGCTCAGTGGATAATATCACTTCCTTGCTATCATGAGAACCTGAGTTCAAATCCCCCACACTTAAACAAAGAAACACTCCAAGAAGGTGGTTATGAACGCATGAGCATCTGTAACCCCAGCAATTCCAGGATGGAAACAAAATCTCCAGCAGTTGTCCCACTTGGCTGAAACATCCAGCTTCCAGTTGAATGAGATGCTGTCTCAATGTGCACTTGGTCATATGCATCCACACTCATGTGCATGTACCAACAACCACACACACAATGCACAAAAATGCCCATAGCAACATTATTCAGTCAGTTGCTGACAACAACCCAAAGGTCTAGCAGCCAACTGAAGGTTATTTGAGAAGTAGCAACTATTAGTAGGGACTGGGATTCAGCAGTGGGAAAGCCTATCAGTGGAAGAAACAGCCATCTAAGTGGCATGCTCACACTAGAGGTGGACAAGCCTACGGGGCCCTCAGGACTGCTTTATCTTTTCTTCTTTATTTTAGACACAGTCTCGAATAGCCAGACTGACCTCAAACAGGCCATACAGATGAGGATAACCTTGAACTGATTTCTTGCTTCCACCTCTTGAGTATTGGGACTACAGACAGGATATCTTACTTTGGTTGTATGCAGAGCTGGGGATGAAACCTAGGGCTCAGGACATGCTAGACTCTTCCAGCCAGGCATGTCCCCAGTACCTTATCCACTCACCTGTACACACAGACTTGTTGCTACTGCCTTTTGGTTACTGTTTATCAACACTAGAGTACTGGGCTTTGGCTTTGTTTTCAAACCTCTCAGGTATATATCAGAAGCAGACTTAGCAGACTGTGGGTTAAGTCCACATTCAACTGTGTGAAGAACCACCAGACTCTCACTACAGCCAAGCAGTTTACAACTGGCCAACAGCACACAAGGACAGAGGGCACACCTTCACCAGCGTCTGCTTCTACACCCTGGACCTTGACAACAGCCATCCTAACAGGTGTGGAGTGGCCTCCCACTGCTCCTGACAGATGTGCTTTCTCCTGGAGTCCAGGATCTTCCAAGGACACACTGACCGTCTGTGTACCTCCTGGATAAGTTTCTATCCAGCTTTTTCAATGACTGGATTGGGGTGCATGGCTTTGGGGGGGGGGTGTTCTTTTTTAATTGTAAAAAATCTTTGTCTACTCAGGGTATTAATAATGTACCAACAAACGCTTTCCTCCGTCCTGTGGGTGGTCCTTTTTACTTCCTTCCCCTGATATTAAAGATGGACCAGAGAGCCTCATTCCTGCAGAGCTAACATTTGACCACTGAGGTACATACTTGGCTCTTCCAGACTCATTCTTTTTATGTAGAAATAGTTCATGTTTATTGAATTTTATTACATCTTACAAAACTATCAAGGGGTGAAGGAACTGGTCCTTCTCTCCCCAGGTATAGACAAGGGGGCCCCAGAAGTAAGCAGTTTTGGGGTCTAAATACGCATATACAAATGTACATGCACAGAGAGAGAGAGAGAGACAGAGAGAGAAAGAATGTAGGTGCTGGGCCAAATGAGAGGACTCAATAAGATGACCCAAATTTGATGTCCAGGATCCACATTATAGAAAGAGAGAACTGATTCAGATAAATTGTCCTCTAGCCCTGCCACACACACACACACACACACACACACACACACACACACACACACACACACACACACACCCCAAGGGAAAGCAGAAAAGGAGCTATTCCATGTACTTTGCACAAATCTACCACTTTCTTCCTGGCTCACTATACTCTACCCTCCAGCTTCCTGTTGCTCTAGCCTTGACCCATGGTTTTGCTAAAGTGTCCACTTCTCAATGAGGTCCTGTTGTTTTAGAATGCCAGCTAGCTCCCTGACCCCTTAGAAGACAAGGAAGATTTCCATGTGATGGAGAAGTTCTGAGAATGGGTGGTGTGACAACTGCCCAATGTGGGAAGGTATTAATGTCCCTAAATTATACACTTAACTAGTATGATTATTTATTTGTTTTTTGTTGCTATTGTTTTTTGAGATGGGGTTTCATGTGACCTGAACTGGCCTCAAATTCACTCTGTAGCTGAGGCTGACTCAACGCCTGATGCTCCTGACTCCAGCTCCTAAGAGCCGGGATCATAAGCTTGTGCCACTGCACCTGGTTTGCAGAATAAGCTGTTATAAATTTTTCCTTCCTTAGTGTCTCTTCATGCTGGTATTCCAGGCATGTAGTGCGATGTCTGGTAAAGCAAACACTTATTAAATACAAGGGGAAAAAAGATGGTCCAAGTGGGGAGAGGGTACTGAAACCCATATGTAAGGTCTGTGAAATAGCTCCATGGGGAATGTGCTTGAGCCTCAGGACACACACAGGAGGAGACAAGGACGCCTGTGTGTGTGCTCTGACCTCCATACACACATTATGACAACCCATGTGCACAGGGCCGCACACACATGCACACATTTGCATATACACACAAAATAAGATGTAATACAAAGAGGAGATCAGAGCTAGGAGCCAGAAACGTAGCTCAGTAGTCAAGAGGCTCTGGGTCCAATCCCTAAAGTGATGGTGGCGCATACCCTTAATCCCAATGCCTCAAAAAGTGTCTCAGAAACCTTAAAAAGAGGAGGAGGAGGAACAGTTAAGAGCATAGAAGGCAAGGAAAGGTTCAGAGGCTTGTTGAGCACAGGGCGGCCAGGGAGAAGCTACAGGTAGGACAAGGACATCTCTTGGTCTGGCAATCATCATCAGCCTTTACAGTATCCTTTCCTGTTCCTTTTAGGCCTTCCCTTTGGGTGACATGGAACTAAGACACTTTCTCACCAGCCATATAAGTGAAAAGTCAGAGGCATGGCTTGTTCCAGGGGGGTATTCTCGATATTGGTTGCTTGTTGGTTTTGGTTTGTTTTTTTTTTTTAAGACAAGACTTTTCTATGTATCCCGAGCTGTCCTGGAACTCGGTGTATAAACCAGGCTGGCCTCAAAGTCACAGAGATCCACCTGCCTCTGCCTCCTGGGTGCTGGGATTAAAGGTGTGCGCTACCACTATAACCTGGCTTTCTTTTTTTTTTTGTACTAGTTAGTTTTAATTTTTTTTTTTAAGTTGGGGAGGGGCAAGGTCTCATGTAGCCCAATCTGGCTTTGAACTCATCTTCCAGCCTCTACCTGGGAGTACATGTATGCCCATCCAGATTTCTTTTACTATTGCTTTTTTTAGTTGAGGCAGGGCAGGATTTGGAGACAGGGTTTCTCTGTGTAGCCCAGTCTGTCCTAGAACTTGCTTTGTAGACCAGGGTGGCCTAGAACTCACTGAGATCCTCCTGCCTCTGCCTCCCAAAGACTCACTTTTTACCATGTCCTTCTATAGGCTGTCGCTGTATGAAACAGCGGATGTTAGCCTCAGAAGATTGAGGCTTAAGAACAGTACTGTTTTGTTTGCTTCGAGACACAGAAACCGGTCTAGTGGCTGGTCTAGAACTCACTCTGTAGACCAGGCAACTCACTCTGTAGACCAGGCTAGCCTTGAAATCACAGAATTCAGCCTGCCTCTGCCTCTTTAAGTGTTGGGATTAAAAATGTGCCTGGCTTTATCTTTTAATATTTATTGTTTTATTTTTATTTATGTGTGTGTGTGTGGGGTAATTCACACTCAGTGCCCTCAGAGGCCAGTAGATCTCCTGGAGCAGGAATCATAAGCTGTTGTAAAACACTAAGTGTCAGTGTCCCACACCAAACTCAATCCACCGCAAGAGCCCTCTCCGGAATCCTTTTTCTATTTTGGGATGAAGGTCTTGTCACTACGTTGCCCACGCTGACCACAAACTGGCTGAAGAGGCAGTTCAATACCGCCAAGTACTTGCCATGCAAGCATGAGAACCAAGTGCCATCCTCCAGAACACACACACAAAAAAAAGCTAGGCGTGGTGTCACATGTTTACAATCCTGGCACTAGGAGTTGGACACAGGAGAATTACTGGAGACGGAGATCCTTGCCGCTCCCCTGGCCAGCCAATCTAGTCATATTAGTGAGCCTAAAGCCAAGAAGAGATTCTGACTCAAAAAAATCAAAAGGCTTGCACCCGAGGACAGATGCCCAAGGTTGACCTCTGATCTACACATACATACACACAACACACTCACACATCCCCAATCCCTGGGTTCAAGTGATCGTCCTGTCTCACAAGTAGCTGGGATTATAGGTGTATACTTGTTTGCAAGCAGCACTTTTAAAAAAACCTTTTTTTTGGTTACATTTGTTTGTGTGTGGAGTATGTGTATGTGGTCCCTCCTTCGTGGTGACAGGGCCCACAGGAGTCATTCTTTCCTTTGACCAAATTCATAAAAGATTTATTTTATGTGATTTATGTGTTTTGTAGGCTTGTGTGCCATAAGCACGCAGGATGCTTACGGAGCTGCTCAGAGAGCTGGAACTGGATCAAATGGCGTGAGCCATCATGTGGGTGCTGGGAACAGAGGCCAGGCCCTCTGCAAAGTGCTCTTAACTGCTAAGTGACTCTCCAGTCCTGTCCTTTAAAATGGCAACCGTTCTTGGTCTACATATCCCTTTGCATCTATCTTTGTGGTCAATCATCTTTCAGACTACAGAGCTGTTAGCATTGTTAAACTGCCTTGCTGCTGAGTGAGGAATACAGCTCTGTGACAGACTTGAGGGGCCTTGGGTTCCATGCCCAGCCCTGCCAAAAGAGTAGGGGAAACCCCAATGCTCTATGAACAAGAGATGAAGTGCAGGGTTAACAAAACCCTGTAGGACCCAAAATTCTAAACACATTCCTGCTCCCTGTCACAGAGGGAGAGGACAGTAGCTGGAGGAAAGGGCGGGAAGCTGCTGGAGTCCTCCACAGCCAGGCTTTATTTCTTACTGCACTTTCCTTTACCTAAAGGTCAGAATAACTAAACCCTCAAGCTAGGTTCACTTAATGATTTTTCACAAATGAACAAAAGTCCTAAAGCTTTCAGGGGGTCAGATATAAAAGATTTCAAGTATGGCACTATGCCCCAGAACCCCTCTCTCTCTCCCCCAATATGAAAAGGTTGCATTTGACCAGGTCCACTACCAAAGGAATTACATGAAGGTCTCGGAAATCCTTCTTTAGCTGGGCAGTGGTACGTGCCTTTAATTCCAGCACCAGAGGAAGAGGCAAGCAGGTCTCTTTGAGTTTAAGGCCAGCCTGGTCTACATAAGGAATTCTAAAGAGTTCCAAACTGGCCAGGGTTGTATAGTAAGAACCTATCTCAAAAGGAGGGGAATGGGGGGGGGGGGGGGGCAGGACAAACACCTTTCCCAAAGCACTTGGTGAGACTGTTAGACCGTCTTACCATCTACTGGGGCCCACTTGACCCTGAAGAGGGCCCATGTCTGGTTCCCCAGATTCTCTACAACTGGCTACACCTGAATGTTGACTCCTCTGGAGCCCACCCAGCTGCCCTTGCTCCTCTGGGCCTGCACTCACTCACTGCTCAAACCACTCTGATTAGTTTCCCTCCTCCCAAATGCGCTTGCCTTCAATCAGTACAGCGCACTCCCCATTACGAAATGTGCATGTGAATCACCTTTCCAGCGAAGATCTCCCTGTCCTACAAACAGATGCCCAATTAGAAAACACCAAGAGTGCAATCTGCCACTGTTTACTGCTTATAAAACAAATGCGCTTTCGGCACTCCGGAGCAGAATTACAAAAATTCCCTCTGAAAGAGCTAAACTGTGAGAATGTCCCTGTCAAGGAAGACATCCGCCATACCCCAGGAGCAGGAAGGGAACAGTCACAACTGAGTAAAGAGGCAACCCTAAGGAAGTCTAATCAGTCATCGAGGTGCAAGCTAGGTGAGAGATCAGTCATATCCACCCGTGATAATGAGAAGCATGTGTGTGCTGTGCTGATGTTTAAGGATGACAGGACCCGCCTTATATGTTTAGAAGACTTCTCTAGGGAGCCAGGGAGATAGTATGACTATTAGGGAATGCCTGCTGCTCTTGCAGAGAACTGGAATCAGGCTGTAACTACCTCTCCAGGGGATCCAGCGACCTCTTCTGGCCTCCAACTGCTGCAGATACACATAGATACATGCATATACAGGATATGTACATATCTGACATCTCTAACTGAGCAGTGGAAAACAGATGGAGAATACACAAAAATCCAAGCTAGCAATTGGAGTGTCTTGGACTAGAGGAGGCTACAAAGAGAAATGAATACAAGAGACGGTGTTTCAGGTTTTGTTTATTGAGATAGGGTCTTGCTTTATAGCTGAGGATCACCCTGAGCCCGATTCTCCTGCCTTCACCTCCCAAAGGTAGGATTACAGACATGGATCATGATACCCAGTTTCTGCAGTACTGGAGATTAAACCCAGGTCATTGCGCACACTAGGCAAACACTACCATCTGAGCTACGTCCCTAGCCTGTTGTTGTTTTTAATGGAATAAAACGCATTCAAGACATAACATTATGTAGTAATCTCTTGTAGTCTTTCATAAAACTTCCTAAATGAACACAAATCATATATGTAACTCTAGACACCAGATTCCAAAATGGGAACTTGATGGGTCAAGCATAGACTGCAGATACTTATACCCCCAAAGTTTCTTTTTGTTAACTCTGAGCTAACTTGATGTCTGAAAAAATTAGGATGTCTGAGTTCTCTAAGAGGAGGTTATTAGATCTGGCAAACCACCGGGCCCATGTTTCCACAGGTTGGTAACTGGCAAGGACACAGGCGTTCTGGTTCCCACACCCAGCACTCATTACTCATCTGTGGCACCTGCTATAAAGGTTTGCCATTTCTGCCCACCCCTACCCCCAACGGCCTGGGATTCCCATAAGATGCCACAAGCCCTTGTTCATGTAAGAGATCTTGATTTGGGAGCAGAGATACAGCTCATTTGTTAGGGCGCTTGCCTGGCATGCAGGGAGCCCCAGATTAATCCCAGCAGAACCTCATAACCAGGTGTGGAGGTACACAGCTGATACCCCCCCCCCACACACAAGAGGGTAGGTATCCTAATTTGGACCTAAAAATTGTTTTTTTGTTTTTTAACTCATGTTAACAAATTTGGATCAACATAAGATACTTGGCTTAGGATTTCACATGATCTGTAACCACCTGTGTCAGGGATCATTTACATACACCAAGTCTATTACACTCTTAATTTGACCCAACTACAGAAAAACTAGGTATGCTTCTTAGAGCTGGCTTCTCTTCACACCAGGGAAAGAATATACAGTAAGTCTGGGGCTGGGGCAATTTTCCTTGCAAAGTACCCATGGGTTTCAGTTCCAGAACCACAAAACAAACCAATACTGTCAGATTATATGTTTCTGGGCCCTTCCTCCAACACAGCCGGCGCCTCCCCAATACGTGTAAACAGAATCCAAGGAAGCTCACTATTCAGCCTCTCACACTCAAATTCGCAAGACCTCTCCGCTGGAGAAAAGCGTTTTATAATTCAAGAGATAGGGAAATGTCAGTCATTTCCAGCAAATGCAGCCTCCAGAATGCTGACACAGTCATGCTGTTATTCCGAATTGTTTCAGGCCTCTGAATTTGTTTTACCTCATTTTCTCATCTTCATCCCCATTGCCATTTCTAATCTCTGGTCAGAATAAATCGGATACATTGGTCAAAACACTATTAGCTTTCAACCTAAAGGTACAAGGATAACATAATAAACCTTCACAAAATTTGGAAGCCAGAATTCACAGAAGAACTCGCTGCTACTGGATCGCCAACCATTAGTCATTTTTAAGGACAAAGCGTCCTAAGAGACCTTCCTGTCATCTCTCCTCGAACCCCACCCCCAGATGTAGGACCTGTTCTCTGAAGCATCGGCTATGCAGAGTGGGGTTACAGAGGGGGAATGCACAATGCTTGGTACACAGTCTCCGGCTGAAGGCACGAGACCCCCAACATGCATCCCCGGCCGAGCCAGGTGGGCAGAGCCGGGACTCGGGGATGCCGAGGGCGCGGCTCACCTACCTGCAGGCGCACGTTGAGCATCATGGAAGCCACGATGTAGAGGTAGGGAAAGTTGATGCGCAGCCGCCAAGCCAAGTCAAAGAAGATGAGCAGCGTGCGGGTCAGCCCCTTGCAGAAGACCCCATAGGAGCGGGCGGCAGCCGAGCGCGACAGCCGGACAGCCAGACCCGACAGAGCCGTCGCCATATAGAGACCCGCAGCGCTCCCACTGCCCGCCCGCCCTCCCTCTCCGCGCCGCGTCGCCCAAGGCCTCCTCCCCGGGCCGCTGTTCAGCGTTCAGCGATCACAGGGAGCGAGGGAGACCGCGGCGAGGCCGGCGGGAGGGCGGGCCGCGGGGGAGCTGAGTCTGCGCGTCACTCTCGGGAAGCGCCTCCGCCAGCCACCACCTGGATCCCCGGCCGGGCCGCGCGGCCTGACGTCACAAAGCCGGCCCGCGCCTGCGCAGGCAGCGGACTCCGCCCCCCCACCCCCCCACCCACCCCCGCCTCGCCAGACTGCTTTTCTAACAAGTGAGGTGCGCGTGCGCGGGGGAAAGGAGTCGCTGCGTTGCCTTCTGGCGCCCTCTAATTGTGAAGCTGGGGATGACACTAGAGGGAAAGTCGGGCGTGGCGCTAGCCTGTAAATATTCCAGCACTCGGGAGGCTGGGGCAGAACCTGCACCACCTGATAAGTCTCTGTCTCAAGAAAGAAAGAAAGGAAGGAAGGGAGGGAGGGAGGGGGGAGGGAAACGAAAATAAAATAGGGGCTCAAAAGATGCGGAGCACTTACTGCTTCTCTAGAGGACCCCAAGTTCAGTTTCCACTACCCATGTTAGGTGGCTTCAAGGGATGAGATGCCTTTCTGGCCTTCGTGGGCATATGCACTTACTGCACATACATATACTCAGATTCACACCCCCCACACACAAACAAATCTTTAAAAAAGAACTAAAACAAAAAAGAGATGAACCATGGCCATGGGCACAGGTACTTTATACCATGTGTTCTTAAAAATGGTTACAGTGATGCCAGCCAAATGGTGAAGCAGGTAAAGGCACGAGTTCAATCCTTGGGACCCACATGGTGGGTGGACACAACTAACTACAGCCAGTTGCTCTCTTTGCTGGTTTTCGTTTTAGTGTTGTTAACTAGACACTAGCTAGAGTTACCCTGGAAGACAGAAACTTAACTTAGAAATTCTAAGCAGGTAGTCCTGGGTTGTAAGAGAGCAAAGTAAGGAGGCTAGGAAGCGTAAATCAGTAAGTGGCATTCATCTGTGATTTCTAATTCAGTTCCTGCCTCCGGTTCCTGTCCTACCTGAGTGCCTGCCTTGGCTTCCGTGAATAATAGACTGGTTTTGAACTGAATAAGCCAAATAATTCCTTTTCGCTTCATGTTGCTTTTGGTAATGGTGTTTATCACAGTAATGGGAAGCATACTAAATATCTTTCCACCTCCTCCAGCCTGTTGTGTTATATGCATGTGCACACCATGTGTGCGTGTGGCATGCTCACACACACACATAGACACACACAGAGACACACACACAAATGTGGCTTTACATTTTTCTAGTAGTTTCAGTGGGGGTTAGAGAGATGGTTCAGTAGTTAAGAGTGCTCTAGCGGAGGACCAGAGTTCAGATTGCAGCAGCCACATCAGGCAGCGCACAAACATGTAAAACTCCAGCTGCATGGGAATCTGATGATGCCCACTTCTGGCCTCCATGAGCATGCACATGCACACATATGCATACACACACAAATACAATATTTTAAAAAAATAGTTACAATGATAAATTTCCTATGGTATATTTACCACAATTTTCAGAAGAAAGAAAAGGGCATTTGTAGGCTAAGGAATAGTCTAGTGTTCCTGTGTTAATGCCAGCAGTCCCAGCTATTCTTGTCTGGTGCTCAATTATATATACTTTAAAGTTTTATTAGTTTGTTTATTATTTTACAAGTGTGAATGCTCTGCTCCATTTTGCTTGCATATGTATCCTGTGCACCATGTGCATGCCTGGTGCCTGCAAAGGCCAGAAGAGAGTATCAGATCCCCTGGAACTGGGGTTACAGACTGTGAGCTTCCAAGCGGGTGCTAGGAATCCACTGGAAGAGCAACCAGTGCTCTTTAGCACTGGACCACCTCTCCAGCCAGAAGAGGTGGCACATGCCCTCAATTTCAGCACTTAGGAAGCAGAGGCAGGCAGATCTCTGTGAGTTCAAGGCCAGCCTGGTTTACATAGTAGGTTCCATAACACCCAGAGCTACACAGTGAGATCCTGCCTAAAAAAAAATAAAAAATAAAAATAAATAAAATAATTACAGTACTCATTAAAGCCTCCAGGGTAAAATATACATAAACTTTGAAGAATTCCAGTACTCTGGAATATAAGGAGTTTGATATAAATCTTTTTTTCTGGATTTGTTTGAGACAGGATTTTTTTTAATGTTTTCTTCTTTTGGTGTGTATGTGAGGGCCTGGGTGGGCAATCTCATAGGTTTGGGCCCATGTGGCAACTCAAGGTTGATCTCAGAAATTCTCCTGAATAACTCTTCTAGTTTATTATTTGAAGTGACATCCTCAGTGACATTAGGGCTCACTGGTAGTGCTAGTCTAGCTAGCTGACTTGCTCTGGGGACTCTCCTGTCTCCTTCTGAGGCTCAAATTAATTCTGTTTCCATGGTCACCCAGCTTTTATTCAGCTTTAGGGTCTCCTGACCCCAATCCTCACACTTGGCCAGCAAATACTTTATCCACAGAACCATCTCTCCACCCAAAAAAATGGCTTAGACCTGGCTCAGTTGAGAGAGTGCTTACCTAGCATGAAGCCCAGGATTCTGTCTCCAGCATTGCATTAACCGGGCATAACAGCTGGAGGCAGGAGGATCAGAAGTTCAAGGTCATTCTTGGCTACATAGTAAATCTAAAGATAGCCTAGGTTGCATCAGACGTTCTTGGAGAGGGGGAGAAAGAGAATTATAAATGGCAGTGTGAAAAGTACTTTTGTACAGGCACAAAGTGTGATAAGAAGTGGTTAGGAGGGAAGCTTTATTAATAACTGATCAACAAGCCCGTCTGCTCTACTTACATTCCCCCTGCTGCTCTTGGAGCTGTGCCTCAGAAAAGCGCCCTCCCAGAGAAACCAGGTTCTGTTTTCAGCTACTTTGCCACGCTCCCCTGACCTGCTTCCAGAAAAAGAGGATGCGGATGCTCATCCTACCCCACCCTGTCCTGCCTCTAGGTATTTGTGAGAAATGAATGAGATCAGGTTTGCGCACTGGGCACAGTTCCAAGCACACAGAAGGCACCCAGAAAACGTTAGCTATTTTTATTCCCAGAGCCCTTGAGTCCTTAGACTGTAAGTTTGGTCGATTTATGAGCTCAGTGTATGGTTAAGAATGGTTAATGATTAACTGTTTATAAGATTCCTTTCCTGACTACAGTGAAATGGCTCAGCAGGTAAGGACACTTGCAGCCAAGCCCAATGACCCGAGTTGAGGACCTGTGAACTGTGTCATACAAGTTGTGTGCTGTGGGATATTGCTCTTGTACACTGTAAAGATCTGTTGAGTTGATTGTATTAGTTTAATAAAATGCTGTTTGGCCAGGAGGAAGTATAGGCAAGGCTAGCAGACTAGGGGAATGCTGGGAAATAGAAGAGCAGAACAGAGACGCTGGCCAGACACAGAGGGAAGAAGATGAGAGGTCAAAAACTTCTGCTACAGTTGTCCTCTGACCTCCACATGCTCACCATGTGCACACACACACACACACACACACACACACACACACACACACACAAATACACACATGTATACACACACACAAATACACACACACACACAAATACACACACAAACACACACACACAAACACACACACAAATACACACACAAACACACACACAAATACACACACACACATATACACACACACAAACACACACATATACACACACACAAACACACACACACACAAACACACACACAAATACACACACAAACACACACAAATACACACACAAACACACAAACACACACACAAATACACACACAAACACACACACACAAACACACACACAAACGCACACATATACACACACACAAACACACACACAAATACACACACAAACACACACACAAATACACACAAACACACAAATACACACACAAACACATACACAAATACACACACAAACACACATACACACACAAACACACACACATACACACAAACAAACACACATACACACACACAAACACACACACACTAATAAAATAACTTCCCTTGACAGCCCAGCTTTAGTGAGGCAGTAGATTCAATCCCAAATACTGCAGAAAACAAAACAACAAGAACCTATTTGTTTATTTTCATAATACCTATACCTGTATGAAGCTATTTTTATTACTTTTTGGTGCATTGTGTGGGATGCGTGTGCATGAGTGAGTATGTGTGCATGAGTGCCTGCGTATGTGCATGCGAGCATGCATGCGTGCATGTGCGTGTATGTGTATGTGTGTGTGAGTGTGTGTGTGTGTGTATGTTGAGGGGAGGGAATATATGTGCCTATGCATGCCAAAGTTTGATGTCTGATGTCTCCCTCAGTCACTTTCCACCTTTGTTTTTGAGACAGAGTCTCTCATTGAACCTGGAAGTCACCAATTGGCTGGGTCATCTAGCCAATGGGATCCAGGAATCCTTCTTCTTCTTCTGTTCTACCAGTACTGAAATTGTGAAAGTCTGTGATCATGCTTGGCTTTTTTTAAAAGACAGAATCTCACTACATAGTCCTGGCTGGCCTGAAACTCACTACATGGACCAGGCTGGCCTCAAATACACTGAGATCTGCCCACCTCTGTCTCTATCCCTAGTGCTGGGATTTAATTCATGTATTACTACCATATAGAAATGATGAAATAAGGATAGATTGTTGAATTTACTCTGATCCAAGAAAGAATTGCTAGTCTCAAAATACACTGATATAGGGTTTGGTTTATTGATACAAATTTAAGGTCAGTTTTGTTATACTTTATGTATATTTCCACTCTTGTTTGAGATATTATGTTTATGCAACTCATTTAAAATTGTAACATATAATTAAAAAATACAGATTGATAATCATTTATAATAATCAAACTTATAGTCATGTTACTTTTTAGGTAGACAAACATATATTTCAGATAGACAATCTTCAAACACTTCAAAGACCTACAGAATATGGCATTTAAAATGTTTTAAGAACTTAGACTTTTATGGACAGTGAGACATCTCTGCTCCTTACAGCACTAATTTACTTCAAGAAGATTATGGGTACTGAAGAAACTCCATATGGAGTTTACTTTCTTTGTGGCAAAAGTTAGCCACTGGGCAAGAAACTGTTCTTGCCTTGACAACTTGACAGTATACTGTATAAACTGAACATGCAGAACCGATAGAAAAGTGATCTGTGAACTTTTCCAGAACAAGCCATGATGATCCATCAGGTTCCAGGTTCACAGAGAGAACTACCAGACAATCTGCAGGACACAGGGAAAAGTGACTGATGAACTTTACCAAAACGGATGGAACAGTCCTTCAAATTTCCTACTTCACTGAAAAGTCTGCCAGAAGCTCTTGGCTTTTAGGTTGAAGATGGATGCCACAATATCACAAAGGAACTTTGGGTGACTGTCTAGGCAGCAAGATGTCTCAGTCAGTTCTAGAATTTGGAAGTTGGTTACAAGTACTTCCTATTTACTGAGGTAATAGTATATCCTTCTGGGGTCTTTGATGGAGTTGAAGACTAGATAATTATAATTATACTTTTCCTTAGTTATGATAAAAGGCAAATTAGTTACAAAACTTTAGGCTCAAAAAGATAGGGTAGATGATAAAATATTTTCATTAATTTTGCCAAATACAAAGACTAAATATTATAATTCTCTGTTGATAGCTGTTTTGTTATATGTAATTTTACTATGTTAAAAATGAAACCTTCCTTTTTGATTTGACAGAAAAGGGGAAGTGATGTAGAATGTCTTTATGTATGCTCTGAATATATGTTGCTTCCATTGGTTAATAAAGAAGCTGTTCTGGTAAGACAGCTTACAGTCAGGCAGGAAATCCAAGCAGAGAGGGAGAAAAAAGGTGGGGTCAGGGCAGACATTGCCAGATGCCAGGAAAGCAAGATGTAATGAAACATGTAATACCATGGAGTCATGTGGCAAAACGTAGATTAATAGAATTATGTTGAGTTAAGATGCAAGAGCTAGTTATCAGGAAACCTGAGCCATAGACCAGTTTTTAATTAATATAAGTCTCTGAGTAATTATTTTATAAGTAGCTGGGAACTTCAGATGGAGAGATTTGTCCAGACCACAGCCCAGCCAGGACAGAAAAACTTCTGGCTACATTACTATGCCTTTCCCATGCTCAGCTTTCACTTGGGTGCTGAGGATTCAGCTTCAGGTCCTCATGCTAACATGATAAGCGCTTTACCCACTGAGCCAAATCCTCAGCCCCATGTATGAAAATATTTTAAATAAAAAAATTATGTGCATGAGTGGTTTGCCTACATGTGCATATATAAATATGGCTATATATTTGTCTATATCATCATGCTCATGCCTGGTACTTGTGGAGGCTAGAAAAGGCTGTCAGATGTTGTGGAGTTTGTGACCCCTGGGAAAAGAGCATAGACTCAGTTCAATCATAACTAAAGATTTCTTGCTTAGCTGCTAGCAGGATGAATAGTCTCCAAGCCAAATTTGAGACTGCCATGAGAAGAGGAGCAAGAAAAAGATTTTTAAAGGGGAAAACCACAAGAAGGTTTTCAGTATCTACTCAAGCAAGCAAAAACTGGTCTGTTCTGCCACATTAAGTGACCCAAAACAAGCTTTGGGTGTCTGCATACACAAGTTATAGAAAGCCAAGAGAGCAGTTAGTCATATCATAACAAGTAAATAGTAGTGGTTGTACATTTGGGGATGGGGGGGGGGGTCACTGAGTCAGGGTTCCTCAGAACTTATCTTTCAGGGATGGAGTCAGAGACAAATAGCTAGTGTTTGAGATACTACCAAGACAAACTAAAAATAAATGCCTGACATAAAATGGAGGGTTTTTTTTAAGCCATTGTACAGATACCCTAGAACTGTAGTTTACAGTTATAAGCTACATTATGGGTGCTGGGAACCAAACCAAGGTTCTCTGCAAGAGCAGAAGTATTCTTAATTGCTGAGCCATCTCTCTAGTTCTATGAAAATATTTTTTACATTCACATTTAATCAACTTGAATAGAAAGATTCAGAAAGAGAAAATGGATACACATGATCCCACACAAGATGTGGGTCACCAACTTTTCCTCACCCATAATCCCAGAATTTGGGAGGCTGGGGCAGGAGGATTGCTTAGAGTTCCAGGCTAGCCTGGGTGTTCTATTGTTAATTCCTCTGAGTAGAAACATTACCTCCTGGAGGAGGGAAAGAAGCTCATGCAATTTTCAAGGCTCAGGAAATTTATACAACTTACAAGGCTCAGGAAATTCATGAAATTTACAAGGCTCAGGAAGATAAAAAGTTACAGGATTCGCAAGACTTCTCTTCAAGGTTATATAAGCAGCCAATAACTGCTGGGTAGAAAGATCCGCCACTTAGCTAAGCTCCCTGTTATGTTGTTCAGTGAGCTTCAGGGATGTAACTCTCCTGAGTCATCACTCATATTGGGACAAACTTTTAGATGACAGGGAAGCCTTTGAGGCACCTGTGCTATTGTAAGTCACCCACATTCTTGTAAGTAACCCAGTAAACTCACTAATTGACTAGACTAGACTGAACAGGGAAGACCATTTCTTTGTTGTCCGTGACCTGTGAGATAGATTTGTTCACATCCTCGTAGGAAAAGCTACACAACACCAGACTGAGCCAATAAAACTATTACAATGAGAAAATCAGAAAAATTGAGAATATGTTTTTTTTTTTTCTGAAAACTGATACTTTAGAAAGGAAGAGAAACTGGGTGTGGACTATATGGTTGCATCACAAGTTTCTTGGGAGACTATGGGCAGGATGACTTGAGTCCAGGGGTATAGGTATAATCCGGATTGCATACTTACATAGCAATGGCCCTTGGTTCAACAACAAAAACAAAGTGAGGTTAGAGAGATAATTCAGCAGTTAAGAGCTCCTGCTGTTCTTAAAGACCAGGATTCAGTTGTCAGCACCTGTATCAGGTGCCTCACTAGCTCCAGCCTGTAGACAGACATTTGAGTAGTCCTGCTCACATGGTTCACATACATACATATAGGCATACATACATGTGCAAAATACTAAATAAACAAAACTTAAAATATAAAATCAATGGAGACGGAGAGAGGGCTCAGTAGTTAAGAGCACTTGATGCTCTTACAAAGGATCTGGGTTTGGTTCCCAGCTCTTAGATGTTCACTCATAGTCAACCATGACTACAGTTCTTCAGAACCTGAAGTCCTCTTCTGGTTCTCACAGGCACCAGCCATGCATTCAGGACACAATATGTACACAAAATTTAAAAAATCAAACTTTAAAATCCAAAAATAATAAAACATTTCTATTGAGCTACAGAATATCAAGTTTTCTTTAACCAAAGTTGTTTTTATTACCAATATTAACCAACATTAATAATGACCATAGCACAGCAGTCTATACAATTTTTCAAATAGTTTTTGAGCAAATTATCACTTTTAGGATGTGTCAGAATGAAAGGGGTGACATGAAAAGAGACATGAATTGCCCAGTGGTGGTGGTGTGTGCCTTTAATTCCAGCACTGGAGGCAGAGGCGACTTCACTGAGGAGGCCCTTCCTGCCTGAGCAGAGCTGTTAACATTGGGGACGCCTTTCCCTGAAGCAGGGCTGTAAACTGCCACCTGCATTTACTGTGGCCTGTGGTGTTCATTGGCTCCTGAAAGCCTGAATACTTTCCATGGAGCTGTAACACTCCGTATTCATTGGCTCCAGACTGCTTGAATACTTTTCCATGCAAACTATAACATTCCGTATGCCTGGGCTCCTGACTGCCAGGATCTCTTTCCATCTAAGCTTCACAAACACCTACATGGAGGCCAAAGGATGACTTGAAAGATTTGGTCAATTGGTGACAGGTAGCTCTACCTGATGAGTCATTTTGCTCCACGCGCTCTCACTCTACCTAGGGCTGACTGATTTAACTAGACTGGCTGACCAATAATATGTCCCAGGCATCCTCCTGCCTCTGCATCTCCACCATGGGGATGACAGGTATGTGTACATGGGGACTGGGGACTGAACTCAGGACCTCATGTTGTTACAGTAAGCATTTTGCCAACTGAGCCATCGCCCAGTCCTGCTATCATTTGGTTTTTCCTGCCCAGCCACGACTTCCCACTCTTTCACAAGACTTCCTCCACCCTGTCCTTTGTGGTTACATGACTCACTGAGTCCCTTTCTTCCCTAATGAGTGAGCAAGGCACCAGACAATCAAGATTCTACTGCTCCCTTATCAGGAATGAACTTTTTTTTTTTCTGGATTGGCACAGGAACCTCAGGCAGAAGGAGTTAGGATTTGTGCCAGCAATACATCTAGAATACGGTTCTTTAGATCCCAAGTCTAGCCTTTGAGTCTTCATTATTTTTTAAATTTAAAACGTCTGAAAACATTAAACACACATATACAAATAAAATTAAAATATACTTAAGGTATTTTTGTTTTCCCAGCCAGGCGGTGGTGGACATCTTTAATCCTAGCACTAGAGAGGCAGAGGCAGGCAGATATTTGTGAGTTCAAGACCAACCTGGTCTACAAAGCAAGTTCCAGGACAGGAACCCTGTCTTAAAAAGCAAAAGAGAAAGAAAACCTTTCCCAATTTTTCTTGGGACAGAGTCTTTCTATGTAGCTCTGGCTAATGATGTGTGCTACCATGACTGTTAGGGCTGAACTTTTGAAATGTGGCAACTAGATTTGAAGAACTGAATTTTAGAAGCTGGACAGGTGGCTCTGCAATAGACCACCTGCTAGGTCTATAGAATCCCCCAGTGTGGGGCTGGGGTGTGGCTCAGTGGTAGAGCCCCTGCCTAGAATCCCCCAGTGAGGGGCTGGGGTGTGGCTCAGTGGTAGAGCCCCTGCCTAGAATCCCCCAGTGAGGGGCTGGGGTGTGGCTCAGGGGTAGAGGCCCTGCCTAGAATCCCCCAGTGAGGGGCTGGGGTGTGGCTCAGTGGTAGAGCACTAGACTTCCCTTGTGAGAGGCTAGGGAATAATTCAGTGATAAAGACACACATGCACTTGTTTGTCTGTGAATACCCTCACATTCAGAAATGGTTTTGGTTTTTGAAACAGGGCCTCACTATATAACCTTAGGTGGTCTGGAACTTGATATGTAGACCAGACTGGGTTTGAACTCATGGAGATCTACCTGCTTCTGTCTCCCAAGTGCTTGAATCAAAGGTGTGAACCATCACATCCAGCTTGAAATTTTGTTTTGAATGCATAATAAAGTGGAAAGAAATCTACCATGAAGACACATTCCCTCTTAAATCTACAACAGGCATTATAGCTACACTTGCTTTATCTTATTTCTATCTACTCATTCACAATTCATTTTTTATGTGTTTTGTGTTGGTGTGAGTATAAGTCTGTGAGTGTACATGTGTAAGTGCCTGTGTATGAGCATGCAGGCTGAGGTCAGAGGTCAACCTCAATTTTTATCTCTCAGTAACCGTGCACTTTATTTCAATTTTATTGCATTTGTGTATGTGTGTGCAAAGATGTGTAGAAACCAGAGGCCAGCTTGTGGGAGTCAGTTCTCTCCTATTGTGTGGGTTTTCATCAAACTCAGATTTTGAGGTTGGCAGCAAGCACCATTGAGGCACCATGCCAATTCTCATCTTGGTGTGTCTCTGTGTTAAATGTGTTAAAAGACGTATTTATCTCATCTTATGTGTATAGTGTTTTGCTTGCGTGTATGTATACACGTGAATTCCTGGTGCCCACGGAAGTCAGAAGAGGGTGTTGGATCCTGTGAACTGGAGTTCCATTATGAATGGTTGGGAGCCATCATATGAGTACTAGGAAACCAACCTGGGTCCTCTGCAGTAGCGATGGATGCTCGGAGCCATCTCTCCAACCCCTTTAGTTGTGTGTGTGTGTGTGTGTGTGTGTGTGTGTGTGTGTGTGTGTGTGTGTGTGTGTGTCTGTCTGTGTGTGTGTGCTCCTTATGAAGGGGTGCTAAGAGCCTTTTAGACTTTGCTTCAACATTGTTGGAAGGAATAAGGCCCAGAGTTTTGAGGGGAAAAGATTGTATTCAAGAATTAATCACCCTAATTGTTAATTTGTGAAGGAAACAGAAAAGTGCTTTCTGAAAATGCAGGGAAGATTGAGCCAGTGGAGTGGGGACATGGCAAAAGTACCCAAAGAGGCTAGAATAGGGCACCAGATCTCCCAGAGCTAGAGTAACAGGCAGTTCTGAGTCACCTGAAGTAGATGCTAGAATCAAAGTCTTTGCTTGGTTCTTTGTCAGAGCAGTGAGTGCTCCCAACCAGTGATCTATCATTCCAGCCCTCAATCCTTGTCTCTCACTCAGACCTGGGGCTCCTTGAATGGGCTAGGCTGGGTGGTCAGTGTCTCCTGTCTCCTCCTCACCAACACTGGAGATTCCAGTTTTACGTGAGTGCTGGGGCGGGAACTCAGGTCCTCGAGTTTGTGAGGTAAGTACTTCCCTATAGAGCCATTTCCTCAGCCCCACCTCTCATTTTTTGAAACGCTTCCAAAACCATTACAGAAATCAGTACATTCATCCTCAAACACTTTTGCATTTATACCACTGGCCTTCTGTGGTCGTTTCTTTGAGGACGTTAAAAACATCACAGACAATGAAATGCATTCGATGTCAGGTTCCCATGAACAAAGTTTCAACAAATAACTACATCTGTAATGCAAAGCTCATCAAGAAATACAACCGAGGGTCGGCAAGCTGGCTCAGCAGGTAAAAGCTTGCTGTACAAGCCCAGTGATGTAAGTTTGATGCCTGGAACTTACAGTGAAGGCAAGAGTTGACTTTTGAAAATTGTCCTCTGATCCCTACATATGTTTCATACACACAATAGCAAATGGAAAACATTTAGAAATGAACAGAAGGGCATGGTGGTACATGCCTTTAATCCCAACACTCAGCAAGTCGAAGCAGGTTGATCTCTGTAACTCTGAAGCCAGCCTAGTCTACTTAGTGAGTTCCTGGCCGGCCATCCAGGACCACACAGTCACACAGTGAGACCCTGTCTCAAAAACAAAACAAAACTCCAACCAAAGTTTTTCATCCCTAGCCCTGACCTTAGGGGCTGGAGAGATGCCTCAGCAGCTAAGAGCCTTCTAGTTGTATCTGCATGGTGGTATGAACTACCTATTACTCCACTTCCAGGGAAATCTGAATCCTCTAGCTTCCAGGGGTACCTGCACTTACATCTACACACATATTAAAAATAAATAAAGCTTTAATAAAAAATAAATAAACATTGCCCTCCATCTTGATGTACCTTTCCGACTCCTGCCCACTTCTGGAGGGGACTACTAATTGAAAAATGTTTTATGGCTTAGTTCTGCCTGTCCTAGAACTCCATGTGAATAAATTATATACTGTGTGCTCTTTGCTAATGAGGTAGGGGTGGGGCGAGACAGGGGTCTTATGTAGCTGAGACTGGTTTTTTTTTTTATGTATTTTTTTAGTTTTTGTTATACAGTCCAGGCTGGCCTGGAACTCACAGAAATCCTCTTGCCTCTGCCTCTGAGAGCTGGGATTTAAGGTGTGCGCCACCATGCCCTGCCTGGCTTTGAACTGTCTGCATAGTTGAGGATGACTTTGCCTCCTCATGCACCACCCCATTTCCAGTATTTTTAGTATCTACTCTTTAAAGGGCTTTTATTACACTTGTTTATCATATGTGTGTATCACATTCACGTCACGGTGCGTATGTCAGAGCAGACTCAGTTGCTCCTGCTGTGAGGGACCCCAGGATAAAACTCAGGTCATCAGATTGAGCAACAAGGACCTGTGCCCACTGACCCATCCAACCCACCCTCCTCCTCTTTTTAAAATTCCTTAGACTAGGCTAGAAAGGTGGCTCAGTGGTTAGCAGTACTTCCTGCTCTTGCAGAGGACACAGGTTTATTGCACAAATTCTATTCAGTAGTATAATAAAAACCTGGAGCCAGATATTGGGTAAAAGCAGGAATATCACAGAGACAGGGAACAAACCACAGCCAGTTCTCACCCAGACAACTTCTCAGGCTCAACAGGGTAAAGTCCTATCTTCAGGGACCCTCAGCCTGACTGGTCGTTCTGACAGAATGTTGAACTTGTCTGTCTCCCTTATGTTTCTTTCCCTGCCCAGCTATTTTACCTCCTGATTCAGCTCTCCTAGAGCTAGGATTAAAGACATGAGCTGCCACTGCCTGGCTGTTAGGCCTTGAATCCAGAGATCCAGATGAGGTGGATCTATGTCTCCAGTGATGGGATTAAAGGCGTGAGTCACTATTCTCTGACCTTCCTGGTTTAGCTCTTCAGTCCTCTGATATTCCAGATTATTTTTATTAAATACACAATATAACACTGCATGGGCTCAGTTCTGAGTACCCACCTGGTGGCTCACAGCAGTCTGTAACTTCAGTTCCTTCTTCTGGCTCTACAGGCACCAAGCACGCACCAGCACATGCATGGTCCACAGACATACATGCAGATAAAACACACATATGCACACAATTAAAAAGAAATAAATCCTTAAAATAAAATAAAACAGAATTATCTTGTGGTCATTTTATATGGCGGAGGGCAGGGTATGGCATAGTCATAGATCCTGGAATAGGATCCCCTGCTGTTGCCAGCCTGACTCCAACTTGCCATCATTGATCTCTGGAACATTCCTGAGTCAGTAAGCCTGTTTGATCCTCGGTCAAAAATGAGGCACATGAACCTTATGCTCTCAAGTCAATGACGGGTTCACTGGGGCCGTAGAAGGAGTGAACTAGGCAAGGAGGTTCTCACCTTTAATCCCAGGGCTGCAGAGGCACAGGCGGAGGCAGGCGGGTCTCTATAAATTCCAGGCCAGCCTGCTCTACAGAGAAAGACTACCCACCCCACAAAGTTGGGAGGAGTTGGAGAGTTATCTAAGTGATTAAGGGTGGTACTGTTTCTAAAGAAGATCCTGGTTTGTTCCCAGAACATATGTTAGGTGACATCAGGCAAGTCAGGGGATCCAATGACCTCTTTCGCACTCTGAAGACTTCATATGTGGGTAACCACATACATAGATTTAAAAATAAAATGAACCTGTAAAAAAAATATGAGGAGTAAGCCAGCTCCAATGATTTGATATATGTATGTGGGTATGTGTGCACACATATGTATATGGAGGCCAGAGTTGACATTGGTTGTCTCCCTCAACCACTCTCAACCTTACATTGAGGTAGGATATATCACTTAAAACCAGAAGTCTCCGATTTAACTAGCCTAGCTAGCCAGCTTGCTCTGCGGATCCCTCACCTCTGCCTCTGTGCACTGGGGTTACAGATAAGCTGCTGGGCATCCATGGCATTTACTTGCATGCTGGGGATTCACACTCTGATCCTCATACTTGCAGGATAAGCCCTTTACTCTCTGGACCATCTCCCCAGCCCTAATTATTTGACAATTGTACTATGCTATCTATATGATACACATGATATATTTTATACATTTGGGCATTTGTGTGTGCACACCAGTTTTGCTGAGACCTTAACATTGGAGTTAATAGCCTTTGTTGTGAGAAATACATTTCTAGTATTTACAAATTACCCATGATGTAGTATTTTGTTATAGCAGCAGTTTCCAGTACCCACAGGGTAGCACACAACCATCAATAACTGCAGTTACAAGGTACTCTGATGCCTTCTACTTCTTCTTCCTCCTCCTTTTCCTCTTCTACAGCAGCCTTTAAAAGAAGAGATTTTATTTTTATGTGTATGAGTGTTTTTCCTATATGTTAAGTACCTGCATTACACATGTGCCTGGAGCCTATAAAGGTCAGAGGAAGGCACTGGAACTGGAATTATGGATGGTTGTGAGCCCCCATGTGAGTGTTAGGGCTCAAACCCAGGTCCTCTGTGAAAGCAATAAGTTGTAGGTGGAGTTTCTCTGTATCTCAGCAATCGCTTCCAAATAACTATACAGAGACATTAATTATAAATGATTGTCCAATAGCTTAGGCTTGTCTCCAGCAAGCTCTTAAAACTTAAATTAACCCATTTATACCAATCTACATTTTGACACATGGTATTACCTGTCTTTCATCTTGTACCTCCTGTTTCCTGTCTGTATCTGACTGGCAACTCCTCCAACTTGTCCCTTCTTCCCAGTATCCTTAGTCTGGTTCTCCCACCTAACCTTATCCTGTCCAACTATTAGTCTGTCAGTTTCTTTATTAAACTAGTCACAGCAACATATATTTACACAGAGTAAAAGAATACGCTATGACATCTCTCCAGCCCTGTTTCTACAGGTCCTCTTATGATCTCTGTTGTCTCCTGCATGCGTATGGTACACACATACACATGAAATAAGTACATATTTTTTAGAATGAAAGTTGTAGGACTGGGAGATCACTCAGCATAAAATGCTTGTTACCCAAGCCTGGTGATCTGAGTTCAATTCCCACAGCCAACATAAAAGCTATAGTGAAAGTCTATAATTTCAGCATTCCTATAGCACAGTGAGAGGTGGAGCCAGGAGAATCACCTGGAAGCTCTAAACTACAGAAACTGTGCCTTAATAAGGTGGAAGGCAAGAATTAAATTCAGAGGCCAGGGGTGGTGGCCCACCTTGAATCCTAATACTCTGGAAGCAGAAGCAGAAGGATCTCTGAGTTCTAGGCCAGGCTGATTTACATGTTGAGTTCTAGGACTGTCTACCAAAAAACCAAAAAAAAAACAAAAGAAACCAAAAAAACCCAAAACTCCAGAAAGCAGTTCTTTGATCTCCATGAACACTCCAGGGAATGTTGGCATACACACACTAAACAAACAAACAAATAAATAAACAAAGTGATTAATTAATTAGCTAATTTGGGGGGGGGGAGTCATAATGAAACAGACCAGAGAGATCCACCTCTCTCAAGGGAGCCTAGGTGGGAATTGAATTCTGTGAGAACACTGTTAAATCATGATTGACACTAATGACAGGTACTCCTTTAATTATTATAAGTTCTCATTTTTTCTTTATGTATGTGTGTATTTCTGTCTTTGTTGGTACCCATGGAGTTCAGAAGAGGGCATCAGATCCCCTGAAGCTGGAGTTAGAGGTAGCCTTGAGCCACTTGAAGTGGGTGCTGGGAATCAAACCCCAGTCCGCTGTAAGAATAGTGCCTGCTCTTAACCTCCAAGTCATTTTCTCAGACATATGAGACTTTTAATAATTTTAATTATTCTTAAAAAAAAACCCCTTACATGTAATGAGCTGTTCATGGTAGCACATGCCTTAAATCCCAGCTCTCAGGAGTCAGAGGCCAGCCGATCTATGAGTTCACTGCCATCCTGCTCTATATAGCAAGCCCCAAAGTACCCTGTCTCAAAAAACAAGAAACAAAAGGCATATGGATTCCAGAACAGTCAGTGATACAAACCCTGCCTCAAACAAGAACAAAACACTAATTTTTTTTTTTCATTTTTTCAGATAGGGTCTCACTATGTAGCCCTGGCTAGTTTAGAACTCCACATGTAGACCGGCTTGTCTCAAACTCACAGGACTGTCACTGCTTCTGAAGTGCTGCGACTAAAGGCATGTGCAACCGTATAGCGTTAACATTTTAAAATTCTATTTGTGTGTGTGTGTGTGTGTGTGTGTGTGTGTGTGTGTGTGTGTGTGTGTGTGCCCTTGTGCACATGCCAGAGCAGGCACACACAAGTCAGAGGACAGCTTAAAGGGATTGGTTCTCTTACTTCAGTATCTGGGCCTGGGGATCAAATGCAGGTTGTCAGGCTTGGCAGTAAGTACCTCTACCTGTAAAAAGCCATCTCAACAACTATCCCAGATTTTTATAAAACACTGGGTGAGGAACAGTACTGAGATCATTCCTTACTGTCTCACCCTAACATCTCTGTCACATCCACGCCTGCCATTGGAACCCAGCTGGTTAACAAAAGTGTGGGTTTGTTCATTTGAAGGAAGTGGCCATGGGCACAGACCTTGTGTGGGTTAAAGGCGAAGTCTCCCTGTTCCCACTGTGGGCTCCCTTCTGCTCTGATGGCGCTCAGGTTTCTGACTTTTGTAACTTTTTTTTTTTTTTTTGGTTTATTTCCTCCTCTTGGAAGAGCGTATGTTCCAGAAGCTTCCTTAAACATGGTATGTGGGAGGTAAAACCTCTTTGAAGATTTGTCAGGAGGCATTCTTATTTTACACAACTTCTTGATCAATAAATTGGCCATAAAGAGGATTGTAGCTTAGACATTATTTTCCTAAAGAAATTTTATTCATTATTTTTGTTTTTGAAACAAGGTCTCACAATATAGCCCTGGCTAGCCTCCAACTCGTAGAAATTTGCCTGTCTCTGCCTCCCAAGTGCTAGGATTAAAAATGTGAACTACTACATCCAGCATAAGAATTCTTCTTTAAAAATATTCATTAAAAAGGTATTTTATTCTCGGCAGTTGTGACACATGCTTTTAATCCTAGCAATCAGGAGGCAGAGACAGGTGGGTCTCTGTGAGCTGGAGGCCAGCCTGGTCTATACAAATTTAGTTCTAGGACAGGCAAGGCAGCACAGAGAAATCCTGTCTCAAAACAAAACAAATATACTGTTTTACATTTTATTTTGTGAGTAGGTCTAAATGTGTGGGCATGTGCTACACTCTGTGTGTGTGTCTGTGTGTGTTCAAAGGTCCAAGGACTACTGTGTGGAGTCAGTTCTCTACTTCCACTTTTACCTGGGTTCCAGGAATGAAACTCAAGCCACCACACTTGCATCATTAGAGTGAGCCATCTTGCTGGCCTTCCTGAAAAATTCTGCAGGCATTGTCCCTCAAGTGTAACTGCTGAGGAACCCAGAGCCATTCTAATTTCCTGTTCCCTAAGACTTTGTTTTCTCCTGGGAAGCCAGAAGGATCTTATCTGTCCACATTGTTCTGAAATTTTACAAGTATGTACTGTGCAGTGGATCAACTTTCCTTCCCTTTGGGCACTTTCCATCTGTAAATGGCTTATCCTCCAGGTCTGGAAATTCCCTTGGAATAATTCCATAGATGCTTTCCTTCTTTGGTCTTTATTTTCTAGTGTTAGGATAGTAGATAGGGGGACTCCATAGTCTGATTTTCTTTACACACACACACACACACACACACAGAGGGGGAGAGAGATTTATTTTAAATTATGTGTATGTGCTCACATGCACACACATGCACACACGTGAGTGCAGATATCTGAGGAGGTCAAAGGTGTTGCATCATGTTGGAGCTGGAGTTACAGGTGGCTGTAAACCATGTGATGTGGGTGCTGGGAACCAGTCATCTGCAAGAGCAGTTTGTGGGACTCAGTGAATGGCGTACTTACCTTGTGTGAAGAACAGAGTGCATGAGGACCAGAGTTCCAATCAAACCTTTACATATAATGGGAGAGCATGGCGAAACATTTATAATTTCAGTACACAGGTGTTAAAGATGGAATCTCCAGGGCTAGCTGGTTGGCTAGACTAACCAGAATTGGAAGGTTTGGGGTTTAGTGAGAGATCCTGCTTCAATATATAAGGTGGAGAGCAACTGACAAATATACTCAATGTCAACCTTGGTCCTCTATGCACAAGTGCACACACAAGTATGACTATTCATACACAGGAGCCCACACACACACCTCATACATACGTACACAAGAATTATCTTTAATTCTTCTGTCTTCTATAGGCCACCTTATTTGTGAATAAATTATATTCTTACCCTGTCATATCGGCAACTAACCCTTTATCCTCATGTTCTTCCTTATAGTTTTATGTTTATTTAGTGCCTCCCCTTAAGACAGTCTCACTGTAGCTAAGGTTGTCCTTAGACTCTCTACTTAGGCAGAGGATGAACTTCTGATCCTTCTGCTACCACCTTGTCCAGAGCTGTGATTCCAGATGTACACTACCACATCTGTTTCAACGCTGTGTTGGGGGTTCACTCTTGTTAATGAAGCACTCTACCAACTGAGCAACATATCCAGCCCCTCTTTGAGACATGGAGTCCAGGCTGGGTTTGAACTCCCGATGTACTTGAGGTTGATCACCACTTCGGTATTCTACTGCATCCACCTCCCAAGTGCTAGTATTAAAGGTGTACATGCGGGCAAGCATTCCAACCGGGCTACATCCCTAGCAATTTTTTTTTTTTTAAAAGACAGGTTCTCACGGTAGCACAAGCTATGTAGAATTTTCTAGAAGAACCTTATTCCACAGCATAGCACATAACAACGGGGGACTCAAGAATCTCCCTATGGCGTTGGCAGGAGTGGAGGCAGGAGAACGGGGCCCTACCAGACACCCGAACCCGTAAGCCTAGGATCCAGAGACCTTCCTAAACTCGGTCGTGCCCGGGACGCGCCAATATGGCGGACGCGACGCCCCGCCCCAAGGCCCTTCGAGGCGCTTTCGCCAGCAGGAGCCGAGTCCTTCCGAGCTTTCCCGAGCGTTCCCGAAAGCCCGTGGAACCCAGGAACGGCGCGGGCGGGAGCGGCCCCGCCCGGAGCCTGGGAGCTGCGTCGACGGCACCGAGGGGGAGGGGAGGCCGGATGTGAGTGGAGCGGCCATTTCCTGTTTCTCTGCAGTTTTCTTCAGCTTTGGGTGGTGGCTGCTGCTGTGCTTCGCCTTCCAGTCCGCTGAGGGCCAGGCGGCGTGGACGGCGGTCCCGGCACTTGGCGCCCCGCCGCCCGCAGCCTTGCACCCGCCCGCCTCACGCTTCCCGAGCCCGCCGCTTCCCGCCTCGGTGACCGGCCGCCGCCGCCGCGGCCCACGGAGCGGCCCAGATGCAGGCCATCAAGTGTGTGGTGGTGGGAGACGGGTGAGTGCACGACCGTGCCGGGAGCTACGGAGGGGGTGTCGTACGCGGCGCCATCGGGGCGGGCGGCACTCGGGTTCCCACAGGCCCGAAAAGCCTCGGGCTGGCGTAGAGCGCGCGCCCGCTTTTCTGGGGGGCGCGGGCCTCCCACCCTCCCAGGCCTGGTTCCGGCTTCTGGTTGGGGGAGGGCCTGGGCGAGCCGGCCGGAGGGAAAAGTGAACTCCACCCTCCTGCTTTCTTCGCGGGCCGGACACCGCCCGTCGCTCTGCTCTCGTTGGCACGTAGACGAGACTGGTTTGAAAATTTTTGCTGTCTTTTTTTTTTTTTTTTTTGGTATTTCTGCGAAAAGGAAGTCTAGTTTCTTCATTAACTCGGGATTCCCTAGAGAACTAGGATAGGTAACGGCCTCCAAGTCGATCTTATTCGATGCATGTTTGCACTGGCTGGTCACTTGGGTGACCTGGAAGTTCGGAACGGACTCGGTTGCTTCGACTTTGCACGGTGTTTATAAAAATACTCACCTTCACACTTTGCGCCGAGAAAGTTACTGGAATGCTGGCTGAAGGAGTGAATAAGATTGGCCCATTGAATGTAGTATGGTCGTAAAAAAAATGCCTTTTCTGAAGCCATTAGATATGGACGTAACAGATCCAGCTCCCTGTGACTCGAGGCAATTCTTTTCATGACTCTTGGTGATGGTTTCAGGCCCTTGAGGGAGACAAGACTGGTCTTATGCAGGTCCCCCCCCCCTTCGCTAGAAACAAGAATCTCAGTGTAATCGGAGCAAAATCGCGCGTCTCAGCGTTGCTTGTGTAGGTTCGTGTTAACGAGGAAGCTCGGAGATTTACTACTACCCGTTTCCTCAAACGCAAAATGCAACTGGTCCATTATCAAGTTCAGTATAACGTACTGCAAACTTAACGTCTCCTACGATTGCGGTGAACACCGATTTTCCTGAGTCGCAGCCCCTGGGTTCATGATCATGTTCAGCGTATTTGCATAGCTCTACATTAGACATTTGGGCTTGTTCCTCTAACGAATTTAGCCAAACGGGCAGACGACCTTTTATCGGCGGGAGGGTAACATGTCTGTGTGTGCGATTTGTCTCCCAAATGGGGAAGTCTTATGAACACTGTTCGATGTATATAAGTATACATTGGGAGTTTTATTGGATAGTAATGTGTCTGCTGCTTTCCTTTCGCTTCCTAAAAGAAAGCTTTATTTTGTCACTTGGGACAGTTTGATAATGAAAGCTATTGAAGTTCTGTTTTGGAGCCAGGGTCTTCCGTGTCTTGGTCCATGATTATTCTCCTGAGACAGCCTTGGTAGTGTTGGGTTTACAGGTGTGAGCCATCAGGTCTGTTTTAAGTAAAACTGCACTTTTCCTAGGGAAGGTGTGAAAGTTATCTGAAAAGTTAAGCATGCTTTTGTGGACTGGAAATCCTACCGAATGCCTAACTTCTTATAAGTTAAATTGGTGTATCACCATCCTCTGTCATCCCAAAGCTTAGGGACCATAGAGGAAGAAGGGAGAGTATAAGAACCAGAGGTCAGGGACCCTAGAAGGAAACAGTATCTTCTGGACCACACTTGTGAATGCAGAAGCAGCTGTACAAATCCTAGCTCAGGGCGAAAAGGGCCTGGGCTGAGCAGGGATGACCCTTGATGGGTTATGGGTGTGGCCCTGGTAGGTCCGAGTGGCTCCAGGGGATAGATCCACACTCCTAAGTTTCTGGGCTGCACACATTGGAGTGGGGGTGAGGGGCTTGCAAAGCCGGGAGGAGAGGGGATGAATATGATCCAAATACATATGAAGACATTCTCAAAAAAATTGCTTTTTAAAAATGAGGTAAATTGTACCAATCTAGTACCAAACCACAGTGTTTGAAAATTTCTAAGCCTGACTGAAACACATATGCAACAGGTATGCTAATATACTAATATTGTTTATTTGATACTAACAGATCATATTGTAGTTCTGTTTACCCCCTTTGCTGGAGTCGGAATTTAGGGCTTATGCTTCTTGTCAAGTGCTGAACAGCTGAGATACATCTTAGCCTGTTACTGGCTTTTTAAAAAAGGCAACTACTTGGAGAATGACTACTGTGGGAATAAATATACACATATTTTTTATGTGTATAGATGTTTTATTTATCTGCATGTATGTGCCATGCGTGTGCACGCAGAGGATCCCCTGAAACTGGAGTTACTGACAATTGGGAACCACTATGGGGTGCACGGAATTGAACTCAGATCCTCTTGAAGAGGCAGTTAACTGCTGAGCCGTCTCTCCAGCCTCTCACTCCCTCAGCCTATCATTCTTTCCTCAGGAGAGGTGTCTCTAGGGAAAGTTAAACAGGACTAAACAAGATGCTAAGTATTAAGAGGCTCTTAAGTGCCTGGTCCTTGCTGAGTGCTTAGAAGTACTGGCGGGCTACCACCATTCTCTCTCTCTCTCTGTGTGTTCCTTCAAGCCAGTGCCTTGTCTCTTGTGTGTTAGACAAGTACTTCACTGAGCTACCGAGCTATCCCACTAGCTCCTACTCTTGCTATCATTGTTGGGGGTTTTGTGTTCATTGTTTTTATATGAGTGTCTGTGAAGAATGTTAGAAATGCAGTTCCTGGCCTTGAATTTTTCAGTCTACTTAAAAAACCCTTCATTTTTAAAAACTATATTTATTTATTTGTATGTGTGTAGAAGGCATATGTTGCCATGGCAAGCTTGTGAATGTCAGAGGACAAGCTGAAGGAGTTGGCGCTCTCCTTCCATCACAAGTTCCAGGGATTGAACTCTGGAAGTCAGGCCTACCTTTACCTGCAGAGCCATCTTTCTACCCTCAGTATACTTTTTTTTTTTTTAAGCGGAGTCTCATGTATATTTCTGGCTGGCCTGGAACTTACAGAAATTGATTGTTGGGTTTAAGATGTGCATCATCATATTTAACTATATAAATATTAAAAAATGCTAAATATATGAGTGTCTTGCCTGTGTGTGTCTGTACTACATTTGTGTCTGGTGTCCAAGGAGGCCAGACAGAGGGCATTGGATCCCCTGGAACTGAAGTGACAGTTATGAGTCGCTGTGTGGGTGCTGAGAATTGAACTTGGGTTCTCTCCAAGAGCAGCTAGTGCTCCTAACCATTGAACATCTCCAGACCTTACCCCTTCTCAGTGTGCTTTTTCATACTATATTTGTCATAGATACTGTGGGGCTAAGTGATAGAAGGGAAATAAACATTTACCAAAAGATTGAATTTTACATTTTGAACGTACAGCAAACATTGGTTTACAACATCGGTTCTTAACCTGTGGGTTGTGACCTTCTATTATGACCTTTATGATGGTACCTGAAGCAAAATTACAATTACGGAGTAGCAACAAAATGTTATGGTTAACATAGCACGAGGAACTGGATTAAAAGGTTGCAGCATTAGGAAGGTTTAGAAGTATAGCTACATAGCTTTTCATGCCAATAATATTTTTCTTACTGTTTGCCAAATAAACAATGCCTGGGGTATAGTTGGGATGCCTTTGTTTGTTTTTCAACAGGGTTTCTCTGTCTTGGCTGACCTGGAACTAGCTCTGTAGACCAGGCTGGCCTTCAACTCACAGAGATCCCCCTGCCTCTACCTCTGGAGTGCTGGGAATAATGTCTTTTATTTTGAAAAATTTAAAGCAGTTACATAGTATACTAAATTTTTCAAGTCTAAAAGCCTTAGCGTGCCTTTTAATATAAGGAGTTAATGACAAACTAAGGTCTGTAAAAGTTTCTTATGTAAAATTTCTTTTGAGGAATTTCAGCTAATTCTGTTATGAGCATGTTAGATTAGTCGGCCTGTACTCTTCTAGTGGGTTGTCTCTGTTGAGTAGTTAATTGGCAGTGGATATAGGATGTGAGAGATTTAAAACCTGCTATCAGTGGTGGGGACACACTGAGCTGGGCAGTCTTGCTCATTCCCATCCACTTGTGCTGTGGAGTACACTAGGGCCTTCCATTTGGCAGGGAAGTGGTCTACTGCTTCATTAAATCCCCACCAACCCTGGCCTCTAGCTCTGTTCTTCTGCCTTCACCTCTCGAGTGTTGGGATTACAGAGATATGCCACATCACTGCGTTAGTGTCTTGAAGTTTCCTTCTTGTCTGCGTAGGGACTTGGGTCCAGTTCAGTGTCTAATTTAGACATGGCTGCTCAGGAATTTTGTTAGTTCAGCCTCCTGTGATGTCATCCTTACAGGAATGGACACATTTTACTCTGCTTCCCTTGAACAGTGACAGCTTAAGTTCCTCATGACTTTATTTTCTTGTGATGTAGACTTTGTGTTTATTTTGGCCTTTATGAAGGTACCTGAATTCTGCACGGGCTTGCAAACTTTTATTCTATATACATGTGTATTTTGTTTGCGCGTATGTTTGTACACAAGTCCCTAGTGCCCGTAGATGCCAGAAGAGTGCTTTGGATCCCCTAGAACTGGAGTTAGATTGTTGTGAGCCTCACTGTCAGTCTGAGTCCTGCCCAGAGGGGTGGTCTACAATAAAGCCACATCTCCGTTATGTGGAGTATCTTCAGCCATCAGTGTTTGAGAAACATTGAAGTCTTCAATGATGTTAATGACTATCTTTATACCCATTGCTTATGATAGAGTTCTGAATTGGCTTTGTCTTTCCTGGTTCTGAACTGTTATCAGTCATCATATGTATTTGTAGAAGGAACGCTGCTGCAGAATCTCTGTACGTCTTCCTCAGGAACTTTGGACCTTAGTTTAAGGTGTTTCAGTTACTTGAAAAATATGAGAGAGGAGGGGTGTGCATTTGTGGGTGTGCACACTCATCTATCTGCAGGGAGGGAGAGGCATCTTCCTCAGCATCCTCCACTTTATGTTTATTTTATGAGTGGATGCCGTCTGTGTGGGTGCCCTCAGAGGCCAGGAGAGGCAGAGTTAGTTACAGGTGGCTGTGAGCTGCCTGACCTGGGAGCTCGGAACTGAACTTAAGCCCTGGAAGAGCAAGCAACAAGCTCTTCTCAGCCTCTGAGCAGTATCTCTCCAGTCCCCCCCCCCCCCACTCCCTGTGTACCCAAGGCTACACTTTAGATCCTCCTCTTCCCTTTCTGAGAGCTAGACGGGTGTGCATAGCTATATCCTACCTTAAGATTGACTTGTTGGTCAGAAGTCCTCCTCTTCCCCTTTCTAAGAGCTAGACGGGTGTGCATAGCTATATCCTACCTTAAGATTGACTTGTTGGTCAGATCTGAGTGGTTTTAGATCTACACCCTGTTCTTCAGTGCTGGGCATGGAGCCTTATTACTATGCTGCAGCTGATGGGGATCTCCCTTTGGACAGGACTTTTGCTATGCAGTCCTTGCAGAACTTGAACTTGAAGCAGCCCTTCCCTTTAAGACTCCCAAGCACTGTGATTACACAGCCAGTTTTCTTACATGCCTTTCAAGGTTTTATGTGCATATAAGAGAGTGAGTCATCTCACCCTCCTCTCAACATGTTTTTTAATGTGAGGAAATTGTCAGTGCTTTCTGATTGATTTGTGTGTGTTAAGGTTTGGTTTGCAGGTTCCAGAAGATAATAAAACTGGTCAAGCAGAGGGGGCATGAAGGAGTACAACCTTCTCTTACCAGGAAAATGAAGGCTTCAGGAGGAACGGAAATCAGTCCTTTGTGCAGGATCGGGCAGGAAGTGCAGATAGGTTAAAGAAAGAGTCATGTCATGTGCTAGGGGAAGAGTGAATATAGGACAGACAGGAGTTTCTCCCACTAGACCAAGGCTCACTTAGAGCTTAAAGATTAAAAGGAGGCTGAGCTGGGCATTCAGATACAGAAATTCAGTGTCGGTCATGGCTGTGACCAAATATGTGAACATATTCCTGTAGTTCCATGTTGACTTTGGCCTGTAGAGTTGACTTGGGCCTTGCGTTTACCAGAAATGAGCAAGTACACTAAAGTAAGAGTAATAACCTTTGTATTTATGCTCATCCATTTTAAAGTTAAGAATTTAGTAAAAGTACATAGAGACAGGCTCTCATACAGCCCAGGCTGGCCTCACATGGGCTATGACCTTGAACTTCTCATCCTCTTGGTTTCTGCCGTCTGGGTGCTAGGATTACAGACATGTGCCACCCTGCCTGGTTTTAATTGGTATTGGAATCAAACCCAGGACTTGGTGCATGCTGGGCCAACCAAGCTGCATCACCAACCCTGTGGTCCTGTTTTATAGAACATAAGTCGTAGTTAATAGTGAATAGTTATTACACCCCGCCATGTGAGGCGGCTCAGCCCTGAGGAGGTAGAGGTAAGGGTTATGGATCATGGTGGACACAGATTCATCTGCACAGTGAGTTCAAGGCCATTAGGGTTGTGTGCTGAGACCACTTCAGTAGATGAAGGTGCTTGCTGACAAGCCTGGCAACCTGATTTTCATCCCTAGGAATGATGCACATCATAGGAGGGAAGAACCTATTTATTCCCACTAAAACAGTGGCTCTCAACCTTCTAATACTGTGACCCTTTAATACAGCAGTTCTGTGGGGCTATGTTTCAAATTTAATAAAAACCAGTCTGGAATATCAGAAGACAGAGCCGTCTCTTCTGGTCTTTGCCTGCCCCCCCCCCCCCAAGAGTTTTCTGTGTAACAGTCCTGGCTGTCCTGGAACTTGCTTTGAAGACCAGGCTGGCTTTGAACTCACAGAGATTCTCTTGCCTCTGTTTCCCAAGTGCTGGAACTAACAATGTGCGCCACCACTGTCTGCCTGGGAGCCTGGAACTCCTGTAAACTAAGATGACCTGGAACTCAGATCGGATTAAGGTCGTAGGTCACCACTCCTTGATATTCCCTGTGCTGGGATTAAGGGTGTGAGATACCACTGTCTGATCCTCCTAGACTGACTGAGTAGATCCCTCTGATATCTCAGCCTGTTTTTTATTTGAAACATATTCCCACACAGTTCCTCATGTTTGGTAACCACCAACCATAAAATTATTTTTCTTGCTACTTCATAACTCTATTTTGTTCTGAGTTGTAATGTAAATACCTGTGTTCTCAGGTGATCTTAGCAACCACCCTCATGACACCCAGGTTGACAAGAACTGCTACCTTAAAGGGTTTATTTTTTGTTGGTTTTTTTTTTTTTAAGTCACATGCACGCTGTGACATCATTACAAATAGAAGAACAAATTTTCCAGTCCTTGCACAGTTGGGCCTTTCAAAGATGATGCCTCTAGGTGGGGTTCAGAGCTGGTATGATACTTGCCTAGCATGATGGGGAAGATGAAGTACTGGGGATTGGACACAGGGTTTCTGTGTGGGATCCCCAGCCCCAGCTGAGATTTTTTAAAAATTATTTCATGTGTTAATTTTACTAAGAACCTTCACTGACATTTCCTTATATGTGTGGAATGTACTTTGATTATCTTCTACCCTCGTCCACCATCCTATGTTTTTGTCCACTTGAAGTAGATTCTCACTAAGTAGCCCTAGCTACAGTGGAACTCACTATATAGACCAGACTGACCTGGTACTCCTGGAGATTCTCTTTTTTTTTGGCCCCCAAGTGCTAAGATTATAAGCCTGAGCCCCACCCACTCCCACCTATCCCATGAGTTTCAGCACCTAGAACCTTGCTTTGTTGCTGTAAATTGGTGTCAGAGTTGAGTATATCTGCTTATGAGCAAGAACAGAGGCAGAAAAGGAAGTTCAATGCCAGGAACTACAAGAAAATGTTAGAGATGGTTCTGAATCTCCAGTCTAGGCCTCCTCAGATCTTAGATACAGGTTTGTTTTGACATTCTAAGCCTTTCACAAGAGAAATGTCTAATGAGTCATTTCTGTTAGGAGCCGTTAGGGATTGGAAGTTAGCCTGCCTGTGATGTAATGTTTGACAGTGAGATCTTTAGGGTGGGGAGTTCCAACTTCATTAAGCCTTTTATATTACAAGTCAAGCAGGTATTGTCCAGACTGAGCTCCTGCCCTTGCTAAACTCTTAGCCTAAGAGTGAATGGAAAGTGCCAAGCTTGTCTTCTGAATCGTGAACCCAGTCCACAATGGCCTGTGCTGAACAACAGCAGAAACTTACAAATCAACACCAGTGTACCATCCTTACCTCAGTAAACCATCAGAAGGCAACAGGCAGCTGGGCTCATTGCAGAGAACATACTCTTTGGCTGCTGATCCAGATACCACATAGACAGAAGACAGTATTACCATGCAAAGATGCAAAGGGGAGATGTCCAGTCTACCTTTTTAAGAAATATGAAGGTTTTGTTTTAAGATAAAAATGTGCACAGTGTTAAACGTAGGAAAACTCATTTGTTTACACTAATGGATGTGGTATAGCTGTTTCCTAGGTATTTTCTAGATCATTGTAGCAGAATAGTGGAAGCCAGGATTGTGTTCATGTTGACTAAATTGCCCATTTCTCTCTCTTCAGAGCTGTTGGTAAAACTTGCCTGCTCATCAGTTACACAACCAATGCATTTCCTGGAGAGTACATCCCCACAGTGTAAGTATCAGGTGGGGAACCATTTTACCTGTGATACATTTTTTTTCTATCCTGTAAAGCCCTTGTCAATTCATATATGAATGAAGAGTGTTTATTTTCCTTTAAAACGTTGACTGAAATCTAACTGCTGGGTATTTAGAGCTTTAAAAAAAATGGGTCAATTTATTGTATGGTTTCCTTATATGAGGCTGATATGAGGGAACGTATAGTTTTTGATTGGTTTTTAGACATTTAGGAAACAAAATGACACTATGAAGTATATAGGCTGGGAAATGTAAAGAAAACCAGAGTCTGACCACAGCAGTTCTGATAGCTTGATGGGAACTGGAGCACAAAGTATTATTATTGCATTAGGTTTGATTGGCCTTTCTGACAAGTCATCAGTTGGTTCCATGTCACTGGTACAGGGCAGTAGAGGTAAAGCTCGGGAGTGGAGCAGAGTTGGATTCAGAGCTGCTAATTCTGAATGGGTAGCCCAGTTGAGTGGGAAGAAAAGGTGCTATCCTCCTGTCTGTGTCCAAGTACACCATTGAAGACTCAGAGCCTAAGAGGACCACATTAGCTTTGTCTGGCCTTGAACTCTTGATTATCTTGCCTTCCCTATGTAAACCACCAGGATTTTATAAAGGCTGTTTGGGTCAGTATAATATGTAAATCACATTAGCCTAAACTTTGATTTTATACTAAGAGTCCCAAGTACTACAAATAATAAAAACAAGCCCATTTAGCCTTAAAACTGATGTATTACATTTTTCTTGGGGCTGGAGAAATGGCTCAGTGACTAAGAGCACTGGCTGTTCTTTCAGAAGACCTGGGTTTGGTTCCCAGCACTTTTGCCCTCTTCTGAATTCCATGGCTACCAGACAGACACACACATGCTGTACACGCCTGCAAAGCAAACAAATTGCAGTATGCAGCTCAGGTGGCCATAAACTGCTAACCTGACCCTGTCCCATGCCCTTGAGATTTTGGTTTTATTTTATTTTTGAGCAGAAGCATTCTCTTGTTTTGAGACACAAGGCCTTGCTCTGTAGCCAAGATTGACCTTGAACTCATAGTCATCCTCCTGCCTCTGCTGCTTAATGCTGGGAAAACAGCACTTTAAATCATGACTTTTCCTCTCTCTGCTTAGTCTGGGGTGCTTCTCAGTGAAGTTAAGGAATTTGTACATAGCAGTGTCAGGCTAATTTATACGCTTATGTGGTCAGGCATACTCTGAAAACTTGGGGGTACCGCTGCTGCACTTGGCCTCGGGTATAAGTGACTTTGTTGTGTACACTTTTAACTTTGGACACTGATTGAAAGGGAACAACACATGCCCTTGAAAACTTGACAAGTGGGATTGATGGGGAGAAGGATTCTGCCCATGATACCTTTTTTCTGCAGAGAAAGCCCTCTTCTCTATGAAAGGCTGGGTTTGTGGGGAGTTTGCCTTAGTTTTCTTGTCAGTCAGTAGCGTCCTGTCTCCCCTTTGTCCTGACTCTGGCCCATCCCCTTCTCTTTGGCACACGTCCTGGAAGCCTTGGGACTTGGTCCCCTTGTCTGCAGCTAACCTTTTCTTGTCTTCTTCTGCAGCTTTGACAACTATTCTGCCAATGTTATGGTAGATGGGAAGCCAGTGAATCTGGGCTTATGGGATACGGCTGGACAAGAAGATTATGACAGATTGCGTCCCCTCTCCTATCCGCAAACAGTAAGGCTCACACTTGATTTTTACCATGTTTTAAAGTGTATAATTCCACAGTGTCCACCTAATAGCCTCACAGATCTGCTTGTGCTGGGACTGGAGTCTGTAATCATGTAAGTGAAGATAAACTCATTCAGTAGTAAATACCTCCTCTTATGCAAGCCAGAAATTTTTTTTTAATCAATTGTTCAGCCTTATTGTGCATTTTTTAGGTTTAATTTCTAGACAACCACACAGAATAGGTACTGTCTTATTTTTGGTTTTACAAAGCTGTTCTTAACAGCAATTACTTTGAAAAATGGCTCGTTTGGGGATGGGTTTGCACTGTGATAAAGTGGCCAGTCTTAAAGATTGCAGAATGAATGCCTTGGATTTGGGTCCTGTACTTCGGACCAGCAGTGCGTTCTTGGCTGATTTCTTCATCTCTGGCCCCTGCCTGCTTGTCACTAATAAAAGAGAAGTTAATACATCTCAGACCGGGTGTATTGGTTTAAGCCTATAATCTCAGGACTTTGGAGAAAAGACAGGTGATTGTCTTTGAGTTCAAAACCAGCCTATATTCCAAGACCTTGTTTCAAAAATAACAACAAAATAATACATGCTGTGTGGACCCCCTAGTGCCCACTTCTCCCTCCTCCCACCTTACAGATAAGATGGGCCGAGGCTCCTCTGTCCAGGTTGTCCTTGGATGAGCCTCCCTGTGCTCTCTTTAGTGCCCCTCATTGCTTACTGGGGATCTGGCTCTGGTGGGAGACAGCTTAGACAAGACAGGCTTTAAGTCCTGAATGACTCTGCAGCTGTAAACTACTTAGCCCTTACTTGGAGTGTCGTGAATTAGTTCCAGCCTACACCTTTGTGTTTTTTAATGAACTTCCTGTTGAGCGATGGTTTTACAGTTAGAAGATACTTTTCTCTGCAATCAGAGGGTTATCTTTTGTTCGAACCTGTAGGTTTCTGTTAATTGAGTTTTGGCCAGCTTTTAGTTAACAGTGATAAATATGGAAGAGAGAAGGTTTGAATTGGTGGGTTTTTTTCCCCCCCAGTTAATCTAGTGTTTAAAATTAACTGATTGAGTATTTAAAATCAGTCCACAATCACAAGATGATTGCAGTCTTCACTGTCTTCAGAAATGCTCTATATTTAATGAGTGCTGAATAATTCTAGATTTTAGGTGGCTTTTTAAAACAGCAATTGCTATATATCCAGCCAAGTGGATGTGTCTGGAAGGGTGTGGCATCATTTCTGAGAAATGAGAGCCACCCTATTGTGACTCAGTGGGTACAGAATAGGGTGAGGGAGTCATTCTTAACGAGTCAAAGGTGACTTGGCAGGAATCAGACTGTATATGCCGAGATTACAGCTGAGTGAGGCGGACTCTTCCCAGATTCAATTAGCTGTAACAGTGGGTGAGGCCTGACTTAAGTGGTATAAACTTGCTGTGTCTTATCTGTGTATAGCAGGTGGACAGTTTGCTTATGTAAGGACCGAGTAGCAAGAAAGGAATAAGGCAAGAGTCTTGCTAATAAACTCTCTTTTAGTGTAGAGGTCAGGTGGCGGTCCTTAGGAGCCAAGAAGGGAGTGCCCTCAGCCTGCTAGGACTGTCTGAGATGTGGAAGTTATGCTCAAATGCCAGTGCCCAGAAGTCTACCTTGCTTTGAGCCATGCTGTCATACTATGAGCAGACCCAGGATTTCCCATTGGCAACTTACTCTGGGTCTTTGCTGACTGACACAGGGTCTTGGCTCTTAGAGCTATAAACCTATTTATGTGACTCATTAAAAAACTGTGCTCAGTTTCTTATCAAGAGCCAAGTGGAAGATTCTTATTTGGAGCATACTAAAAAGAGATGTTAACACCTACTGTGGCCATTGTTACTTTGAGACTGTCTCCTTCATTATGTAACCTAGGGTGGCCTGCAATTTATAGTGATATTCTAAAGATTTGTTTTTGTGTGTATGAATATTTGCCTACATGCATGCATGTGTACTGTGTGCATGCCTTGTATTTACAGGGTCCAAATTAGAACCCTTAGAACTGGAGTTGGACAGTTGTAAACTGCCACGTGGGTGCTGTGAATCAAACCTGGGTCCTATGGAAGAGCAGCCAGTTTTTATATTCACAGCAAAACTGTCATCTCTCAAGCCCCTTGGGATTACAGTTGTGAGTGCCCACACCTGGCTGCAGCTTTGATTTTCTTTTTTTTGCTTTGTTTTTGTAGACAGAGTTTCTCTGTGTAACCCTGGCTGTCGGCTAGCCTCAAACTCAGATCCACCTGCTTCTGCCTTCTGAGTGCTGTTTACCACTACTGCCTAGTGCAGTTTGACTTTCAAAGGGTTGGTTTCCTTTGTTAAGATGACTGTTAGATGCCCCCTCCTCCAGCCAGAGCCCACTAGAACTACTTTGAGTTAACCAGAATACTGCTCTTTGTCATGAGGACAACACACTGGGGGCCATATGACATGATTGCTCTGGCTGGGTACTGTCCTACCAGTGATGGGGTGATGTGGGACTGGAGCTGCCACTGGTGGAGAAGCAATGTCTTGTATTCCACGCCTCTCCTGTGGTTGCATTTCATCAGCAAGGTCACAAGGAGGCCCGGGAGCTTGTCAGAATTTACAGGAACACTTCCACAAAACAGAAGCTGTCAGCATCGTGCCGACTCCCAGGTGTAGGGACTGCTTGCCTTTTTCCAGGGTATATTTTCTTGGGAACACCTGTCCAGCTTTTTATAGATCTGCCTTTTCTCCGCTGTGTGTAATCTCTGGTCATTTTCCTTTTGTGTGGAATCCCTATATTAAAAAGGAAAAAAAAAGAAAAATCTAAATGTTGACCTGCAATACAGATATAAAGTATTTGGGAAAGAATAAAAACCACTATAGTTCTGTGGTAGTGAGGTTTCAGCCACCTTTTTCTCTGCCCTGTCTCATTCTAAAAGCTGGCTCATACTGGGGTGGTATCACTGACAGGCAGAGGTGTGGCAGGTAGGACAGCCCTATAGTTGGTGTGTGCTTTGTTAACTAGTTTGGTCTGTGTGTGTGTGAGAGAGAGACAGACAGAGGTCAACCTTAGGTGTTGTTCCTTAAGAACCACCTTGCTCTTTTTGAGACATGGTCTTTCACTGGGTCCTGGGGCTTGCCCCAGGTGTCCTCAAGCCTACCCAGCAAGCACTTTACTAATAAGCTGTCTCTTTCCCTCTGGCTGTACTTTGACCGGGGTGGGGTGGGGGCTAGTGATGTGGGAGTGATAATATTGGAGGCTCACACTCACTAAAGGCATGTTGGGTTTCTGGTGATCTGAGATTTAGTAGTAAAGTCCCCAGGAAAGATGGGTCAAGGACCTTGAGAAAGGAAAGGCAGGTGCTGTCACAAGGGTGGGGAGCAGGACACCAATAGCATGACTTCTGTGCCTATCAGGAAAGCAAGGTGGGAAGAGATTGGTAGGAAAAAAGTATCAGAAGCCAGAAGCCGACTAATTGAATGAAGGCTCTATTTAGGCCAAGGGGAGGGGGCCAAAAAGGAACAAGAAAGGAGGCAGGTGCCATAGTGCACACACGTAAGAAGCATGGTTCCACTTGTGCGTGCTCTTCTCCATCTGGAAGATGCCTTAGGGCACCTTCAGAAATAGCCCATAGATGAAACCTGGAGTCTGGAAATTGCACTGTTTGAACTGTAAAAAGCTTGAGTGAAGTGATAATTACCTTGCTTGTCTTAGTAGGGTTTCTGGGGTGCACCATATTGGGAGAGTGTCAGTTTTTACTGAAAGTATGATGATGGGAATGGAAAGGTTGTCACTTACAGAATTGCCATCAACTCTGATGCCCCGGAACCTAGTTTGAATAACTGTTCATCTGGATCCATACTGCGGAGTTGGGGCAGGAGGTTCCCGTATAGCTTAGCTCCTTTGTGCCTCACCTGAGTCTCTGGGAGGTGAGAGTTCTTTGAAGATTGTGTCACTAATGGGTGCCACCAACAGATTTTTTTGTGTTAAGGGTCATTTCTAAACACTTTGAGCTCTGTGGGATGTGTGGAATTCTGGCAAGTGCTACCACAGTGGGAGTGCCTTGGTGGCAGGCCCAGTGTTTGACTTCCTTATTGAACTGTGCAGGGGACAGCTCCTTAGCTCCAGGCTTCATGGAGTAATGATTTTGTGGCTCTTAGATGCATTAAGTCATTGTACACCTTTGGATTCCTCAGGACGGATGAGACAACTTGTGATGAAGACTAACAGGTTATGTTGACTGTTGTATTTCTTAGTTTGTACTGAACTCAAGCAAAGTTCTCCTGCATTACTAGGTTGGAGACACAAGTGGTAAAGATAGAACCTCCAGGGGCAGAGACAAGCCGATTGCCGTATGTAAGACTTGAGTCGACTTCAGCCTCAGCTTTGTCTCCTTTCTTTTCTCTAAGTCTTCCCAGGAATATTACTGAGCCTCGGGTTCCTTGAGTGCTTTCTCTGATTCGCTCAAGGAGAGGTCTCACTTGATGAAATAAACTTTGACTGGAGCCCGACTGTTCACTACCAGCCGATTGAAGTGGTCCATGAACTGCTTGTTTCCCTCCTCCCACGTGAAGGGGGGGCTTTAGGAAGCCCTTCCCTGGGATGGCAGGAGGTGCAGGCGTGGAGGGTCCACCTGGTGCTTGCCTGGGTGGTTATGTGCTGAGCCAGACTAACCTCACTCCCAGGGCCTTTTCTCTTACTCTGGTGTTCTGTGTGGTGGGCTGCGGGGGTGGCTGTGCCGCGCTGGTGAGCTAACCCAACTGTGCTTTGAGAGGGTTTGGAATCAATTTGGAGGCTGGGAGGCCCTGGTGATTCTCTGATAGGCTTGTGCATGCGCCAGCATTGAAGTAAACAATGTTGTTTATAAAAAGCTGTCGTGTGGGATGTTTCCTTCCTTTTCAGGTACGAGATACCAGCTGGATGGTTTAAGGTGCTAGCTTGGGAACTGTATGCACTTCACAGAATAGCATAGTTGCATTTTCTAGGGCTGTGTCTTAATAAGCCTAGCATTTTAGAAACTCTTGGACTTTTCAAAAAAATTTTATTTTTTAAATTTCATGTTCATTGGTATTTTGCCTACATGTATATCTGAGTTGAGGGTATTGGATTCCCCTGGAACTAGAGTTCAGACAGTTGTGAGCTGCTATGTGGGTGCTGGGAATTGAACCCAGGTCCTCTGGAAGAGCAGTCACTGCTCTTAACAACTGAGCCACCTCTCCTGGGCTGGAGATACAGGTAAATAACTCAATTTTATTTCATGTGCGCCAGCGATTTCTCTTGAGTAAGCACTCTTGCATTGCTTTTCCTTTGGATTCTTAGCAGGCCCCGGCTAACCCAGGCTGTGCGTGGGGAGCCGTGATGGTGCTGGGGTGTGGTTGATGCTTGTGCTGGGAGAAGAGTCACTAAGTTCCCTTCCTGGCTGGAGGGCTGAGGAGCAAATATCTTTGAACACCATTTTGTGCCAGGGACAAGCTTGCTGGCTGATTGACACTAGTGACGATGAGGTTTGTGCTTAATGTGCATGTGGAGAGCTTAATGAAAAGCATATTTTGGTAGGTGATATATTTAAAATCGACTCTGCATCTATGAACCTGAGACACTGTTTTTCCAGGAGTTTCTGTGTTGATAACAGATAATTAGGTTCTCAGTTGGGCATGATTGGAAAGCGCCTCCTGAAAATGTGATTTGATACCTCTCAAGCCACAAATGGCTTCTAGTACTTTTCTTCTGAAGTCTGGTTAGCAGGCTTGGTAATGGTTTGGGAGTCATCTGGCCAACTGGGGGGTGGGGGATAAGCGTGAGGTAGAGAACCTAGTTGCTGGTAGAAGTAGGCATGCAGTGCCTCTGACAGTCCGTTGCAAGCAGCATTAGGCAGAGCTCTTGGGCAGTGTAAGATTGTCCTCTACATGTTGCCTGTGTTTCCTTTCTGTAGGATGTCTTCTTAATTTGCTTTTCCCTTGTGAGTCCTGCATCATTTGAAAATGTCCGTGCAAAGGTAAGTGGAACTTATGGGACGATTGCTGCATAGTGTCACTCTCAGAAATATTAAAAAGTAAAATGAATGCCATCAGCTGCTGGGAATTTTAAATTGAATTGTTTAACTTGACTGTAGTAACTATACTGAGGAATGGGCCATTTGTAGGGATGTGGATTTCTGGAACTAATTTTTTTAAGAAGTAGGCTGTTGTCACAGTAATACCAAGCACTTCAGAAATGATCTAGTGACCATTTCTTTCCGCTCCAGCATCTTGCACCAATTTAGTGAAAAGGGGTGAGGGATGGGGACCCTGGTAGAACAGGAATATTCTCATTCCCGAGCGGATGGTGAGTTACTAGGGTGATCCTACAAGTTATACTTATTTTCCTAAACCCCAAAGTGATTTTCTTTGGGGGTGCTTCCCATTCTGCCCCTTTTTCCTGTCTCCTTCCTCCTGATTCTTAACAGGTGGGGTCTGTCCCGTTTTGGGGCCTAGTGTGCACAGTTCTTTAAGGCTCAAGTAGAAGGCGGGGAAGCTGTGGCTGGAGGTTTGACTCAGTGCATATAAACAGGAGGAGAGTGGCATGGCCTGGTTTCTTTCTTCACATGTAGTGGTACCCTGAAGTGCGACACCACTGTCCCAACACTCCTATCATCCTAGTGGGGACGAAGCTTGATCTTAGAGATGATAAGGACACCATTGAGAAGCTGAAGGAGAAGAAGCTGACTCCCATCACCTATCCGCAGGGGCTAGCCATGGCGAAAGAGATCGGTATGAAACCCTCGTTTTTTGTCTCAAATGGCTAGAGTCTGTCTGAGGAAGGAAAATGTCTCCTATTTGGGGTCTCTTTGCTTTGGCCTTAGCGTTGGTGTGGGAGTTGGCTGACTCAGTACAGGGGCCCTTTGTTGATTGTCATCCCATGGAGTTTCTATCAGTGCCCTGTGGCTGTCTTTTCTAGGTGCTGTCAAATACCTGGAGTGCTCGGCGCTCACACAGCGGGGCCTCAAGACAGTGTTTGATGAGGCTATTCGAGCAGTTCTCTGTCCACCCCCAGTCAAGAAGAGGAAGAGAAAGTGCCTGTTGTTGTAAATGTCTGAGCCCTCATTCTTGGTCCTGTCTCTGGAACCTTTGTACGCTTTGCTCAAAAAAAAAAAAAAAAAAAAAAAAAAGCGGTGGAGCCTTCGCATTTGATGCCAAGTTTTTGTTACAGATTAATTTTTTTCCATAAACCATTTTGAACCAACGAACCAGTCAATTTTAAGGTTCTGTTTTAAGTGTAAGAATTACAACTTATGGTCTATTAAAATTCAGCCCTAAATGACAAGCCTTCTTAAAGCCTTATTTTTCAAATCCCTATTCTTGCTCAGATTAAGAATTGCCAAAATACCTTCTGAACTAAGTCGCGTTGTGCTGAGAACACTTAAGCACCAAACTGTTGAGAGAGACTTTTGTTTTTAAGAAGACTGCAGCTTCTGGAGTCGGGGTGCAGACCCTTCCCTAGTTTCTAGACTGTGTGCCGCAGCAGCACGGCCTCCTTAATGACACGTTGCCATGTAACGCACCTGTAACTTATCAGCCCATGTTCATTACCTAACTTTGTACTGTATGTCACAATGAGTGAGTGTAACAGCTCAGCCCTTTGATTTCATAGGGACTTTTCTAAAACCCCAGTTGACTAGCTTTTGCAGACTTTGGACAGAACTCTGGTTCCCGTGTTGCCTCTAATGAAGTATTCTGTTCCTAGTCGTGGGTGTGCTCGGTGGAAGTGTGTGAAACACAACATGATCAAAGGATAAAGACAGTATTTTGACTAATATGAAGTAGAGATTACTTTACACTACGTTGTACATGGAGTAATTCAACTGAATAAAAGTGTCACGGGTAAAGACTTTAAACGGTTAATTTCTGTCAGACAGTAGATACAAATGGCCGGTCTTACCAGTGTCTCTTGAACTCCTTCCCTCACACTGCCGTCCCTCCCCAGATGGGGCGTTGAAGAATCCATATTTAAACTGGCCATCCCCACAGTTGCTAACCTAGCAAGTGCTGTTCTTTAGGACCCTTCTTAACGAGCAATATGTCTGACCTGTACTATAAGATGTTTCTGATAATGCATTTGAACTTTTTCCTTTTCTCTTTTCTTTGGTAGATTAGTGGACGTGCGTTCCTGTTTTCACCTCACTTTATTCAAAGCTAATAAGCGCTTTCCTTAGTTTTCTAGTAACTAGGTGTAAAAATCATGTGTTGCAGCTTTACAGTTTTTAAACTATTTTAGATATTCTTAAACTATGAACCTTCTAAACATCACTGTCTTGCCAGAGTACCAACACTGTCATGTGACTATGCTGCCCCTCTAGACCTCACCCATGTGGACACACACTTCCTGTGGCTCGTCTGTGAGGTTCTGTCGACTGCTAGTGCTAACGCTCTTCTGTACAACCTAACTCACTGGCAAGAACACAGTGTTTGGCCTTCCAACCACTAGAACAAACTTTTTCCAATTGACAGTTGCAGAATTGTGGAGTGTTTTTACATTGATCTTTTGCTAATGCGTTAGCAGTATGTTTTGCATGTGTGACTTAATAAATCCTTGAATCATACAACTTGTCCTCCTGGTGTTTTTGGAACTTGACAGACAAGCTCTTGGCAGGTTTGCCTCCCTCTAAAATCCTGGATTGTTGGTGTGCTCCTCCCACTGGAGGGTAGAGAGCCGCCTTCAGGGAAAGGGGTAGATGGCTCCACAGATGCTCCGTGCAGGGGGAGGGGGGAAGGGGGGCTTGGTGCTCAGTCTTGTTACCGCTCATGTAAAGATGCCCACAGTGGGGTGTGCTGGCATGAGCACATGCCGGAATTGAGTGCTGATGGGGAAGCTGAGCTGCAGGGCTTGGCAGGATGGACCACATCTCGATCCTTGGGAAACCTGAATGTGCATTGTTATGCAGCCAGTTGGAAAGGCTTCCATTGGTGATTCTTGTCTTCTGACTCTTTAGAGGTGACATCACTGACTGTCGTGTGTGATCAGAGGACAACCTTCTCAAGAAGCAGTGCTTTTTCCAGCCAGGGATTGAACTCAGGCTGTCAGGCTCGGCTAGCTTCCTCCCTCTTCCTTGAGACAGGGTCTCCCTATGTAGTGCTGGCTGCCTCTCTGGTGCTGCGGCTAAAGGGCCATGCCACCACACCCAGCTCCAGACCTTTTTTCTTTAAACCAGAGGTAACGGACAATTTAAAACACAGCAGTAAAGGCTTATGAACATGAGATCTGCCTGACCCTTTCCAGAGGCAGGAACTCCATCCAGCCTTGTTTCAGATTTGAGTTTTTTGTTCAAATATGTATCTACCACTAGTACTACTAGTCATAGAGGACCCATGTGGGCCTCTGCAAGAGCAGGTGCTTCTAACTGCGGAGCCAGCTCTCTAGGACCCCCAATGTAATTTTTTTTTTCCTTGCAGGGTTTCTCTGTGTAATAGCCCTGGCTTTCTGGAACTTGTTTTGTAGACCAGGCTGGCCTAGAACTCAGAGATCTGCCTGCCTCTTGTAACCTGAGTACTAGGATTAAGTGTCTTGATCCCTCTAGGAGGGATGTGAGGGACCAGGCCTCCCCAGTGGTACCCCAACACCATCTCCATTCTCTAAACACCAAGTGTCCAGAAGACATGATTTTATAAGTACAGCTTCAAGTTGTACCCAGTGATAACAGAACTTAGCTTCTCCTGCTCTTCCGGTTTCCTTAGGATAATGCTTAACTTGTTCTGTGTATTTGTGAAGAATTCCAACTAAATTTCCTGGCTTACTGAAATCTGAAATTTAAAGTGTGTGTTAGACTGGTTGGTCAATATGCTCTAGGGACCGTCTACCTCTCCAGCACAGTCTGAACTAACATCCTCATACTTGCCTGACAGGGCTATTGACCGAGTCATCCTTAGCCCTCTTGAATTTTAAGATACTGCATCTCAAGGTCATTGGCCATCAAATCTTTATATCCTACACAATTCCACCGCCTACTTACCCTACGGCTTCCAGCTCAACAAGCTGTGCCCCGGGTTACCTTACTGGGTCTAAAATTCCTGGCACTTCTCTTCATTTTTTTTTTTTTGACCACATACTCACTTTGTAGTCCTGGCAGTCCTTGAACTCAGTGGTCTGCCTGCCTGTTGCTGAAATTAAAGGTGCGTGTTATGCCCAGGTCCTTCAGATTTCTGATCAAAGTTATTTTTGTTTCTTTGCTCCTCAGGTTTTGTTCTTTCCTATACTGGGTATACTCTTATTTTTTGAGACAGGGCCTCACCAGACTACCTTTGAGAATGGCCTGTTTGTGTTCCTGAGTGCGGGGATTAAAGGCATGCACCACCGTATATACATCCTCTGGGTTTTCCCTTTGGTCTTTCTAGCCTCCTTTTGGGGTTTCATCTGGAGATAGCATCTTCAGTTAGCACAAGATAGTCTGGATCTTTTTCAGGTAGCTGCACATGGCCTCCCGGCTGCTGGTCCTCCTGCCCCCATATGAGTGCTGCAGTAATCCCAGCACCAAGAGGCTGGCTGACACGGAATTAGAACATTGGAGGCTAGCATGAGCTACTTAGCACGTTCCTGTCCCCCAGTAATACAATCACTGATGGTATACCAATTACTTTATTTTAGAAAATTCCCTCTGAACCCAACACCTGGCTCCAGAGCTAGAATAATGTGAAAATTAAGCATTTGTGAAATTTAAGCCGTCACTTCATGTTGTATAAAAGCCGCAATGCTGGGCTCAGGATCTCCATTGTCCTTAGTGCCACATGAAGAGCATAAAGTGCACACCTGTCGTCTTAAGTTCAGACTCGTTGTAAACATCAGGACGGGACTCTAGCAGGGGCGGGAGTGCCAGAGATCCACGAGGGTCTGCAGGTGTGGGGCCTCAGATAGCCAAAGGAGGCTTACTCCACACCTCTGGGGGTTCTGATTCCTGCTCCTCCTCTTAATACTGCGGTTAAAAATGCTTTTATAGGCTGGCAGTGTGGCACATGCCTTTAATCCCAGACAAGTGGATCTCTTGAGTTTGAGGCCACTCTGGTTTATAGGTCAAGTTCCAGGACAGCCAGGGCTACACAGAAACTATTGTCTCCCCCTTAAAAAAAGTTTCTATGAATTGTATGGTAATATTGTTGCCCTTTCTACTGGGATCCATCAGATTACTGTTGGTGATGCCACCATACCAGCCTCACAGAAGCCACTCACATCCAGTCAGGCTAAGGGGGAGAAAAAAGCGCAAGCCCATTGTGCTGGGCAGTGTCCAGTAAAGGGGGTTAAACCACAGCTATGTGAGAGTTGCCTTGCCCTGGGCAGGAGACACAGGCTGTTCTGTCAGCAACCACTCTGTCCAGGGCTTGATTCACGATGTTTGGCAAGTGGTCAGTCAGCATTTTTGGGCCTATCAGGATCTTGCCAAATTCTGCTTCATGTGCCCACCTTGCCCTGTACTGGGCAGCAGAACAGCAGCCAAACCTTGAAAAAAAGAACATGAGCAAGTGATAGCAAGTGAAGCTGAACCTCGCTTGGACTTCTGGTCACCTCATTTGACCCCATGAGCCTCCACACTCACCTCCCAGAACCACTCTCTTCTTCCAGGTGGATGATTCTGCCAGGTGGGTACAGATGTGGGTACTTGGTGGGAGAGTCTAGTGGGGAGTCACTGGAGCTGTAGCCTGGGGAGCATCGTGTCAGCAAACTTTGCTCCCCTAGAAGAGGCTGAGTCAGGGCTCTCTGGTTGCTCTCATCCAATTCAGTTGGAGAGTTATCAGGGCTTCCTCCAAACAGTCCGTACCAACAGCCATGCAGCAAGATCTTGTACTGAAAGGTGAGACCCAAGGACAAGATTGGTCCTGTGCTGGGTGGCACCCCTCAGGGTTTTAGCCTGTCCTTCCACAGCCATGGGTCATGAGTGGGTGGATCTTGGGTGCGATGAAGCCATCATACTTGCAACAATAGTTAAAGCTGGAGGTTAATCCTAGAGCTAAGATGATGCTTTACCACTGAGCTAGCCACACCCCAGGAGACAAACACATGCCACTTTTCTAAAAACAAAACAAAAGAACCCCAAACTATGAAGGAAGCTTTGGTTCCCATCCCTGGTACCACATAAAACCAGGTGTGGTACCCACCTGTAATCCAGCATTTGGCTCTTATCTCAGAAAAAAAAAAAAGAAAAAGAAAAAAAATCTAGTTGGGTGTAATGGCATTCACCTTTAATCCCAGCACTTAGGAGGCAGAGGCAGGCAGATTCTGTGAGTTTGAGGCCAGTTTGGTCTACAGAGTGAGTTCCAGGGCAGTCAGGGCTACACAGAAAAACCCTGTCTTGAACCCCCCCCCCCCAAAAAAAAAGTAATAACAAAAAGAAATCCCGTCAACAAAAACACTTAGATGTCTGATAAGTGAATACTGAAATTTTGATTAATGACAATTAAAAATTAAAAAGGTTTAAAAAAAGCACCTGTAGATCCATTACCGAGATAAACCACACTTGACATACACTTTGTAAATACTGTCAAAATTCCCATCAATACCTACTTTTTGTGTTCCTGTGGTGGCATGGTGTGTGTGTGCGCGTGGGCATGAGTGGTGAGGGGGTCACAGGACAAACTGGGGGTCAGTTGTCTCCTCTACCCCTGGGTTCCAGGAACTAGACTGACTGAGCTTGGTGCCATGCAGCATACCCACTAAGCTGTCTCACTGGCCCTTCCTTAACCACCAGTAGCGGATAACATCCTTAGGACCTCAGGCGTGCTGGGCAAGTGTTCCAGCACTGCGCTCTAGCCCCTGCCCCTTTCCTGCCTCAGTCTCCCAGCTGCTGGACTGCAGCCAACACCATTACACCGCCTGATGGCAGTCAGCTCCTAATGGTTAATAATTTTATTTCCTGTGTGATAGATCTGAACCTAGAGCCTTTGAAAGGCCAGTGAAATAACTCTACCACTAAGCTACACTCTCAAGCCTCTGCCATTAAAAATTTACTATTACATTTATTTATTTAGTTGTGTGTGGAGATGACTGGAGGGAGATTGGCCCCGCCCCACCCCCATGAGGATTGAATGCAGGTCAGAAAGTGACACCAAGTGCCTTTTCCCATCTTGCCAGCCGCCTAGAACCTCTTGGAGTCTGTATGCTATGCATCAGCCTTTTTGGAAGTCTGAGAGCAGTGTAACTAGAAGCAGGGGAAGATGGGTTATGAAGTAACAGCAGCTCAGCAACGGTGTTTCCTAACTAACTGGCCCTCTATGTGACTCCTGCATCTCACATGGTATCCCAGACTAAAGTCTGCACAGAGCAGAAGGCAGCATGAACATGCTGGGCCTAGAGGCGCTGCCTGCCTCCACGAGGACCTTCCAGCATCTTAACGCTGGCTGAGTGGTTACCTTCGGCTTGTTGGAGTTAGCGATTACTTGCAGGATCCTTCTCTTCAGATCTTCCATGTTGGTCACACTTAACCTGGTTAGTAAAAAGCAGACTGATCTCAGTACCCAGTGTTGCCAACTACCCCTACCCGTGGGCTAGCTTTGAGGGACACTGACCTGGGAATCACATCCATCCCTAAGATAAGTGACACAATGAAGTCCTTGGAGTATTCATAAAGGGATTTGCTGAAATTTCAAATGAGAGATAAGCTAAGTTAGTCTCGGTTCTGTTGCTGCCCTGGCAGATGTTGGTGTTACCATTCGGGATCCTCTAAAGGAGAACACATGGGGACTCCAGGGCGTAGTGAAAGCCACAGGAGACAATCTAGAGACTACAGCCAAACCATCAGATGACCCCTGTGACCCAGCAGGCCCAGAAGGCACAATCCACCAAGGTGCCCTAGCAGTGAGCAGGTAGAGGCAAAAGGCTGGCCACTGCAGTATATACCTGTAAGGACAAGCTGACCCAGTGTGATGTCACAGACCTCTAACTCCAGCCACTCAGGAAGGTAAGGCAGGAAGACTGACCTACCGGGCCAGACTTTATTCAAAGCTAGCCTATGCTACACAGTTAAAACCCTATCTAGAAATCACTAAAAAGTAAATAGGTAAATAAAATGCAAAGGTGAAAATCATTTAAGAAATGCCTACTTCTGGTGTGAATGGGCTTTTTTTTTAGACTGGGTTCAGAAAATAGCATGGACTGGAATTGTCTTGGGAACTATGCTGATATCTTGTATGTCAAATTAGAACGTTAAGTAACAACCAAGGCAGTCCCTGAAACCAAGCTTGTATTCCAGACTGAAGCACACCTAAGGCTAGCCTGGGCTACATGATGGGATCTAGGCCAGGCTCGGCTACCCTGAGAAAACAGACAATATGTCTGCATCCTCCTATTTTTCTGGCATGAATTGTACCTCAACACAGGCAGATACAGGCAGTTCTTTATGTTATTTTCAGCTGATCGGTGCAGAAGGAAAGGAAACCCTCTCTCATCTCCCTAATCCCTGATAAAGTCCATCCAAGTAATTTGTGAGGTAGTGACAGAGTGTGGCTGTGAGTGTGGCCAACAGGCGGTATATAGTGCTAAAACCACCCACTCCGAATCAGATCTGACCTTCCGTGATTGTTACAATCTCCCTTTAATTTTTAAAGATTGTTGTACAGATGTATGCACATGTATGTAAGTGCCCACAGAGGCCAGAAGAGGGCATCTGATCCCCTAGAGCTGCAGTTAAGGGTGGTTGGTCGAGAGGTGTCTGATTTCATGATGGAGCAGCTAGAGCTCTTAATCCTGAGCTCCAGACCCTTTGTTATCAGTGAAATTGAACTACCTAGTAGGCAGTGTGGGGAGCACAGGCAGGCTAAGGGCCGCAATGCCTCAGACCCACAGGATGGCAATGTTGACTGTGTGCAACAAACACAGCTTCCTTTGCCTGGATGACTAGCCTGAGACTGCGCCCCTGCAGAGACCCCCTGCTGAAGCATACAGCCATGCCTTTTCACACAGCTGTACATAAGAAATATGCTGAGTGTGGGGGCTGCTGGTGCTTCCCCGTCAGAGCACATGGCCCACCCAGTCCCAGCTTTTCTGTACGTGTGTCTACGGTTTCTCATTCCCCATTGCCCCAGTCAAGTCAGAGCTGTGCAGGTCGTGGTGAGAAAGAACAGCGCAAATCCAGGATGTGACAAACTCTTCTCAACAAATTACCTGGCTCCTTAAATAAAAGGGAGACAATCGATGTAATCTACTGTGAGAGGAGGGGCAAGGACCAGGCAGCTGTCTGGAAGCTTGCTGACTAGCTAGCCCGGACTACATAAACAGGAGACCTTGCCTCAAAACAAGGTGGAGAGAACTCTGGAAGTTGTTCTCTGACTTTCAAATGTATGCCATGATTTGAGCGTCTGCACCCTACAGACTGTTTTGAAGGGAGTTAGAGAAAAACCATGAAGACAGTTACAAGACAAATCTGCCATAGACATTAGATCCTTAGGCAGACGAACTGGGAAATGCTGGGAATGAATTGGGGAAATGTGATCAATTATTAGCGATCCAGAAATTAAAGATGTAAAGCCCGCTATCTTTAGATATATTATTTACAGACAAAATGGTATGTCTCAGACTTGCTTTAAAGCTAGCTTTGGTGCATGCCTGCTTGTGTGTATGTACGAACACTGTATGGAAAGTGAGGGAGGCATATAAGCAGCTATATACTGATAGACAGTTGGACCTGGCCAAAGTGAAGTTTATAAACTACACCAATACTTTTTTTCCCTCCCTCTTGGGAGGGTACTCCCTATTATGCCCAGAATTTTTTAAAACTCATGGGCTCAAGAAATCCTCTTGCCTTGGTCTGTACCCAGCTAGGACAACAGATATTTGACTGTGTCCAGCTATCCTCTCTACTTTTATTTGTGTGTGTGTGTATATTTATATACTTTATATAATATACTGTTAATATATAATTATATATAGTATATACTTATTTTATATATTTAATATTTTATACAATATAACATTAACATATGTGTTAATATATAATATTAATTTATTTATTATATATACAGTGTTCTACTTGCATGTATGCCTGTAAGCCAGAAGAGGGCACCAAATCCCATTATAGATGGTTTTGAGCCACCATGTGGTTGCTGAGAATTGAACTCAGGTCCTCTGGAAGAGCAGCCAGTGCTCTTAATCTCTGAGCCATCTCTCCATTTCCCTATTTTTATTTTTTTTTTTGAAACCGAGTCTTGCTATGTAGTCCAAGCAAGTGACTGATATTCACTGTGTGCATACCCCAAGCTGGCCTCAATTTCTAAGAATCTTTTTAAGCCTCCTCAGTTCTGAGCTTATAGATATGTGCCATCATTTAAGGCTATTTCATTAAAAAAAAATAAAGAAAACATTACTTAGGGGCTTGGGATGTGGCTTACTGATAAGACTACTTAAGGCCACATGCTTAATCTGCCATACCACAAAAGGAAAGACTTTTGCCAGATGTGATGACGCACACACATCTTTAATCCTAGCGCTTGGGGCAGAGGCAGGTTGATATCTTGGGAGTTCAAGTTCAAGCAAGGGTCACACAGTGAACCCTGTCTCAAAAACAAACCATCTTTGATCTGTTTTCTGTATTTTTCAAATTTTCTGATGGAGAAAAGTTTTGTTGGTGGTTTGTTTTTACCTTTTGTTTTTCAGACCTTAACTTGTTTTTTTCTTTCTTGTTGTGACACAAATTTCTCTTATTATCAGGGCAAAAGTTTTTATTGCCTAGTTCAGTCAACATCCTCAACCAGCAAGGAAAATTAGTTTCCCAACTCATAAAACTAAGTGTCCTATTTGTTCAGCTGCAGAGAAGATGCAGGTAATGGATACTAGGTGACAGGGATGTGTCCCTGGAAGCCCATCAAGGATAAGGACAGCACAGCTTGGAGTCGGTCGGGGGAGGTGGCGAGTGTCTGTTACAAAAGGGCTGAGCAGGTAAAACACTACTGGCAGGCCTGATGATCTGAGCTCAGTCCCTAAGATCTAGAGAATTGGAGAGGAGAACCAACGCCTTCGCTTGTCCATCCGAAGCTCACACACAAAAACTTCAATTAAAACAAAACAAAACACAAATAAAAGGGGGGGGGGTTGGAGGTCAGTGAAAGTGCTCAGTGGTTAAGTGTTTGCTTTCAGCAATCACACAGACATACATAAAAGTATAAAGGTTTCATTTCTTTAAGTGGTACTGGGACTTGAACCCAGAGCCTCACGTGTGATAAACAATCTATCATTTAGCTACATTCCTAGTCCTAAAATAAACTGCCTTTAAAAAAAAAAAAAAAAAAAAAAAAACTTTAGGGCTGGAGAGATCATCAGTTAATTGGTTCCCAGGATCCAGTGTGGGCAGCTCACGACACTGTGGCAATTTCAGCTGCAGGGCATCTCAGTGTGCCTACCTTCTACAGGTACCTGCACACACGTGAATGTACATACAGCAGCAAAAAGGTATTTACAAGACAACAGCTGCCACCACCGTACAGTTCTATCATCTAGCCAGGTTTATAATCCCATTACTATGGTGGCCGAGACACGATGTTCAATGTCTCCCTCAGCTCTATGGCAAGTTCCGGGCTAGCCTGGGCTATTTAGGAAGTTAGAGCTATTGGCTAAGGACTATAATTCTCTTGCCCCTGTCTCTTGACTGCTTGCATTACAGCTATGCACCACCATGATTGATTTACATAGTCTTCCTTCAGCCACATAGGATGCCTTTTCCCTTGACACAGGGTTTCATGTAGCGCAGGGTGCTCTAACACTATGTAGCTAACCTTGTAACACTCCCACAGTGGCTTATCTAGCGCTGGGAAGACAGGCATGGGCTACCAACCCGGCCACATCTCAGCTCTACAGTGTTTCAGAACAAGCTGAGAAGGAGATAATTAAACCATGTAAATGAAGGGGCAGTTGCTTGACTTGAAGCCTTACCTCAGCAGCCCCCTGGGTGGGGAGAAGGCATAAGCACGGACATGCGGGTAGACACCCCGTAGCATGATGGCTAACAGGGCTGCAGCGCCTGCTCCTAGGCTGTGCCCCACCAGAACGAGCCGGTACTCCTAGGGGATAGAGGACAGAGGGAAGTGAGGCCCAGAAGAATGGATGGACCATGGCGGGAATAGAAAATAGAAAATGAGCAATCTCACCGGGGCAACACTGAAGGCTTGGCTCAGAATCCCATCATTGACCAGTCTTCGGTAAATGTATCTGGCTGCTTGAGCAATTCCCTGCAGGTACAGATGGGGTGGGATCAGCTTGGAAGACAAGGTGGTCCAGAGGCTGGTTGCCATGAAGTGCTGTTATGTACCTAAGTGAGCAGGTGTCACCAGGAACATCCATCTACAAAGCAGCCTGTGTAGTTCTGCACACTAGTCCATAGTTGTACTACACATGACTGAGGATTGAGCCTGGGACCCTAGTACATGCTGGGCGAGCATCTACCACGAATTATACCAGACCCCTTTGAACTTATTTTTATGGCATGATTAAAAGTGCTATCACAGGACCAAAGTTCAGTTCCTAGCACACACAGGGTAGCTCACAAGGACCTATAAGTCTCCATGCACGCATACACACATACACACACACACACACACCCTTCTAAAAATTTATTATTTTTTTAAGATAGTCTTTAAGTTGATATGTAAGCAAGGCTTTGTACTGTGTGTGTGTGTGTGTGTGTGTGTGTGTGTGTGTGTGTGTGTGTGTGTGTGTGGTGTTAGGATTCTTTCTAGCCTCTGAAGCCACACCCTGTCCTGAGTTATAACGTCACGCCCCATTTAAGAAGAATTCCCACCCTCCCTTGCTTCTTTCCTCCTGGGAGCACATGAGTTCTCTCTTTCTCTCCCCTTCCCCCCCCCCCCCGTCTCTTTCTGTTATTATAACAATAAATCAAACAGCCTAAGTCTCCCCTGCCTCTGGTCCAGCATTCCGCATCTATGGGGCATGAGGCCTCTCCATTCATAGACATCCGCCTGCTAAATGGGTAAAAGCATTATTATATCATGCCAGATCAAACACATGATCCCAACATGTGGTATATGCACAGATGTGTGAGTTCAGTCCCCTGTGATGTCCACTCTGGGTACCTTTGCTCTCTACCTTATATTTCTAGATAAGATCTTCTACTGAACCTGTTATGAGCTGATTCGGCTACGCTAGCTGGCTAGTGAGCCCTTGAGGTCTGCCTGTGACCACTCTCCACCAATCCTGACTAGACCTGGGGTTATATAACCGGCTCCTTACATGGGCACAAGGATCCAAATGCAGTCCTTATGCTTGAATGCCAAGCTCTTCACAATGAGCCATCCTCCCAGCCCCAAGCCTTGTACTCTTTGGTCCTCCTGCCTCAGCCCCCAAGTTCTGTGCCACCATCCTTAATGGTCTTTCTATAAAGATGTTAAAACACACCATTTAGGGGCAGTGGATAAAGGTACCTGCTGCTGAGCCTGACAACATGAATTTGATTCTTGAGACCCAAGCGATAGGGAGAGAGAACTGACTCCACTGGTTATTCTCTCGCATGCACATTATGGCACACATGCACCCTCAGCACACACAATAATAACAGTAAAAAATAAAACACAACTCTGAGTTGTAAGAGTCCCTTCATCAAATTGAAAGATCACGAGCCAAAGAAAGAAGAGGAAGTTGAGAAAGGTATTTATTACTGTTTTGAGCTGATAGGTGAAGAGAACACTTTGAGAGTGGGACACACTTAGAGGTTATGTGGTAATGGAGGACCCCAAACTCCAGGGACTCTGGTTCTGTAGTCTCTCTCTCCCTCTCTCAGAACTGGAGTTACAGACAGTTGTGAGCTGCTATGTGGGTGTTGGGCATTGAACCCTGGTCCTCTGGAACAGTGGCTAGTGTTTGTTCCCAACTGCTGAACGTCTGTCCAGCCCTGTAGCTTACTCTTGTGTTGGAAAGACAGATGCTGCAATGTACGCTCTCCCGCACCAGGGTGATGTTTTGTGCAGGAGAACTGCTTCCTAAGGGTTCGTTTAAAAGTCTGGTTGCCTGTTTGACAGCAAACAAAACACTGTTGGTAGTGTAAACAAAGATATGGGAGTTAAGAAACTACTTTGGGGGCTGGAGAGTTGGCTCAGTGGTTAAGAGCATTTGCTGCTCTTGGAGAGGAACAATTTCCAATTCCCATAACAGGTGAGTCACACCTGCCTGTAGCTCCAATTCCAAGGGATCTGATGCCCTCTTCTGGCCTTAGTGGTCACTGCAAATATGGTGCCTGTATAGACAAGCAGGCATGTGTGCACACAGAGGAATAAAAATACCCTCTACAAAGACACTACTGTGAGAACTACAGCAACACTGAAGTGAGTCAAGAAAGAAAAGCAAGAAAAAGGGTTTTCTTATTTCCCTGCTTATGGAAAAAGGAGGGTTTTCTTATTTCCCTGCTTATAGAAAAAGGAGGGTTTTCTTATTTCCCTGCTTATGGAAAAAGGAGGGTTTTCTTATTTCCCTGCTTATGGAAAAAGGAGGGTTTTCTTATTTCCCTGCTTATGGAAAAAGGAGGGTTTTCTTATTTCCCTGCTTATAGAAAAAGGGTTTTCTTATTTCCCTGCTTATGGAAGGCCTGCTTATGTAGTTCAAGCCAGCCTCAAACTTACTACATATAGCCAAGCCTTAAGCTTCTGAGTCTTATTTCTGCCTTCTGAATGTGTGAATTCCAGGTGTGTATCACCACACCTAGCTCACGTGATGCTCAACAGTGAACCTAGGGCTTCATGCATGCTAAGGCACACCTCCAGCCCTGCCTTAGTAACATTTGATGATCATAAATAGTTGCTAACGTGATTGTTCAAAATAACATAGCATTAACGGGCAACAGCTCTGAAGGCCACACCTTTTTTTATTTTCTTCTGTGTGTGTGTGTGTGTGTGTGTGTGTGTGTGTATGTGTGTGCATGCGTGAGAGTGTGCATGTGTATTAGTGTTGATGTATGTGAGTCTGGACTCAGACTTGTCACAGTAGATAGGTGCAGGTTTAAGGATACCCCAGGATAGAAGTCCTTGCCTCTTACTTTGAAAACAGGGTTTCTTGTTTGCCTCTCTACACTGGGCTAGCTGGCCCTAGAGCTCCTGGGGATTCTTCTGTCTCTATCTTCCCAGAACTGAGAGTATAGGTGCCCACTTGCTAGCCAGCCAGCACACCCCCAGAGTCAGCCTGCTTCCACCCACCCAGTGCTGACACAGATGCACTGCCATGCCCAGCTTTTGTATATGAGTGCTCGAGAGCTAAATGCAGATCCTCACACTTGCCTGGCAAACACTTCAGCTGCTGAGCCATTTCCCCGACTCCATTTATCTAAACTGATTCAAACACCCGATCTAGGTTTGGGGAGACCCTATCTCAAAAAATAAGGTGGAAAGCAATTGGAAAAGACATCAGCCTCTGACCTTCATGTGCACATACACACATTCACAGGACCCTGCACACTCATAGGAACACAAAGATGAAAATTAGTAGAAGCAATCTCACATGGAGAGAGGGTAGAATAGAGGCTATCGGCTGGGGATGGGGCCTTTAGCGTTTAATAAGCCCACAACCAACATCACAGCTCATCAAAAATTAGGATATAGGTAGAAAAGAAGGGCACACAACATTGCTCAAACACATGATGCACTGAACTGAACCATCAAAGATGGTTAAAATGTTATCTATCATCCACATATCCATCTGTCATCCATCCATCATCCATGTATCTGTATCATGTTTTTTGGTTTGTTGAAAGTCTTACTACATGGCTCTCAAAGGCCTGGACCTTGCTGTGTAGCCAAATCCAGCCTGAAACTCATGATACGCCTATCTAAGACTCTCCACATCTGGAGTTATTATACTTATTTTGCAATGTTTAAAAACCATTTCACACACACACTTGAGAAGGGTTTTTCCTCCTGCCAGGAGGAACTCTGCCCCACTCACCCCCACAGAACAGGAAGAAAGAAACAGAGAACTAAGTTCTGGCCACATCCACAGAGAACTTGTGGAAAGTGCCGCCCACAAGGCCTCATCTCTTGCTCTGCTCTGGACTGAGCATTTCTCCACTAAGATATCAAACTTTGATTAGCGGGGAAAGTAACGGGGGATATAGCTCAGTTAATGGAATGCTTGTCTAGCATACATCAAGCCTTGGGTTTGGTCCCTAACCTGTAACCCCAGTATTCAGACTGCACACTCATATAAGAACACAAAGGTGAAACTTAAGAAGGTCAGAAGGTTCAAGGTTATCTTTAGCTACAAAGTGAGTTAGTTATAGGCAGCCTGGGATACTCTTATCAAAAAGGGGGGGGGGGGGGCAGGGACAGATGGTGGTGGCACACGCCTTTAAACCCGCACTTGGGAGGCAGAGGCAGGCAGATCTCTATGAGTTCAAGGCCAGCCTGGTCTACAGAGTGAGCTCCAGGACAGCCAGGGCTATAGCTGTCTCAAGACAAAAGGGAGGGGGGAGATGGCCCACTTCAAGTGTTTGATCTGTGGCTTTAACCACGTTACTCCATTTCATTGAGTAATTACTCTCCCCTCTCAACACAGGCATACCTTGTGGGCCACACAGTCTTGCAGCTCAATATCCAGCTGGAGGTTCTCACTCTCTGCAGACAGGTCAGTCAGGACATCCTGTGAATGTGGAGACAGCAGTGTCAGCCTGTGGAGCTGCACAGCCAGCAGAGGCTGCATGTGAGCCAGGAGACTCTATGTTACCGCAGACAGTGCAGTCAGGCTGCTGAGAGATGTGTCTGCAGGAAGCTGGCTGGGCGCCATGCGGGAATGGCGGTGATGGAAGCAACATCTAGAAACACCCTTATCTTCATACTGCAATCCAAGGACCATCCCAGCCCTGAGCATAAACTGGGATTTGAACAAAGCCCTGTTTCTGTCCTCTGGAACCTGAATCCAGTGGCTCACTACACAATGTAGTGATGGGAGATGTAGATGGGAGACACAAGATGACCGGCTGAGCCTGAAGGAAAACAGAATAACCATCCTCTCAGGGACAAGACCTCCCTGGGCTCCACACTGTTCTGGCTTCTGTTTGTGACAGGGTTCCACTATGTAGCCCAGGCTAGCTTTCAATTCTTCCTGCCTCTACCTCCCATGCTGGGACTGCAGGTATGTACCACCTTGCTCTTACTCCTGCATGGTAAGAGGTCCCTCAGGCAGGTCACAGAGCATCCAGACTGACAGGAAACACTCTGAGGAAAGAATGTGCACTAGAGGTTTCTAAGAGAAGGGAGGAGCAGGCTGAGACCGTGCACAGCAGAAAGAACAGGCAAGAGCAGGTTGAATTGAGTGCATGCTTTTATTCCAGCACTTGGGAACATTTGGGAGCTATAGGAATTGATGGATTGACTAGGATGATGAGACTCTAGATAGGGAAACTTTTCTTTTGGTGCAGGGGAATCAGCCAGTCAGAAGAAGGGCTGGGAAGGATAGATACAGCCAGGGAGCCTGAGGCTGTGAGATCTGAGTGAGGAGTGATGCATAAATTGAACTCAGGCTTTCCGCGTGGTATTCAGAGCTCTACCGTAAGTCACACCCACAGCCTCTGAAAGGGCAGTGCAAAGCTGCATTATATACCCAGGCCTCTTTTCTTAGACCAGGTCTCACTATGTAGCCTTGGCTAGCCTGGAACTTACTCTGTAGACCAGGCTGGCATGTGGCCTTGCCTAGCCTGGAACTTACTCTGTAGACCAAGCTGGCCTCTAACTCTCAGACACCCGCCTGCCTCTGTCTCCCAAGGGTCAGACTTAAAGTTACGACACTACCATGTCCACCTCTAGCCCTCCTTTTGTTATTGTTTTATGTGTATGGGTATTTGCTTACATGTATGTCTATGTACCACATGCATGCCTGATACCCAGAAGCCAGAAAAGGATGCTGGGTCCCCTGGAAATGAAGTCACAAATAATTGTGAGCTGCTATGTAGGTGCTGGGAATCAAAGTTAGATCCTCTGAAAGAGCAGCTGATTCTCACCTAGGGCAGAGCCATCTCTCCAGACTGTTTTATTTTGATATAGGGTCTAAGTTGCTCAGGCTGACCCTAAATTTAAAATTACAAGTGTCAGTCTTCAAAGTATCTGGGTTATAGGCCTGTTCTGCATGCTCAGCAGTAACACTGGCCCTTCCTGTGTTGCACAGAGGAAGCAGGAAGTGAGAGTGGGGATGGTAGAGAAGAAACAGGAAAGTGATGTTGAAAGAGGAGAGAGCTGGACAAGCGGAGGCGGAGAGGACTGGAGGCGGACAAGGGGCTCAGGGCCTGAGTGAGGAGAGCCATGGTGACTCAAAGCTGTGAGGGCCTATGCATGCGCACATTCTGGTGTATGAATGCAGGTACATGTGTGCCATGGCCCAGGTATTGGCAGATGGATCAGAGAACCACTCAGATGTCAGCCCTCACCTCCACCTTGTGTGAGATGGGGGTCTCTTATTGGCTGATGTAGACGCCAGGCTATCTGGCCCTTGGGATTCTCTTGTTTTCGTCTCCCATTTTGCTAGAGATGACGTGAGATCACAGACATGCTCCTGCTCCTGGCTTTTACATGGGTTCCAGGGATTGTATGCAGATCCTCACCCTGCCCCTCAAAGCACTTTAAAACTGAGCCATCTCCCTGCCTCTGGAGAGGTGGGATTACATACACGGCTCAGTTTGTCTTCTGATTAAAGACTGATCTTGCCATCCCATCTGGCTCTGGGTGCAGAAATTTGAGGGTGGGTTACCTATGCTTGAGGCTCATTTAGGCCCACCTAAGGAGGGTCAGTAGGTGGTGACTCAAGCAGGTATCCCTGGAGCCTGTCTGGAATGTTGACACCCCTGCTGCCAATAACTGGTTGGTAGTTAAGTGGGAACCATCCCCCACCCCATGTTTTATAAAGTCAGTGTTTCACAACCCACGCTCCCTTCCCGGCTTCAGTGCCTCCCTTGGTTGTTCACAGTGGCTTTCTCTGTTCCTGAGGAAGCTTTCTTCTGCCCTGAGCACCCCAACTGTGGCTCACTCTCTGCTCCCACTCAGTGCCCAGATCTGAATCTAACAAGCACAGCAACATTACCTGGAGTGACATGGTCCCTCTCACAGCAACCACAACAGTTTCCTTCCTGTGATCCAGAACCACTATGAAGGGCAGCTCATAGACCTGAAAGAGAAGAAACCAGACAAGGCCTGACTCATGGGGACAGAGAGCATCGCCATCTACAAAGAAACCTAAGTGTCTTTGACCAGGTCTCTCCCTATCCTCCTGCCTCAGGGATTATAGGCACACACAACCACACTTGACAACTCCAGGAGTTTTTTTTTTTTTTTTTCCTTTAAATTACATTTATTCATTATTTTAGGTGAAGAGTGTGTGTGTGTGTGTGTGTGTGTGCGCGCGCGCGTGTGCATGTGGGTCACAGACCACTTGAGGGAGCATGCCTCTCTTTCTATTCTGTGGATCCTCAGGCTTGGAGGCAGACACTTTTACCCACTAAGCCGTCTCACCAGCCCAACTGCAGAAGTCAAGAGATTCTGTGGGCCGAGTCTGAAAACAGTTGAGCTCCACAGCAGCAGTTTCAGTTTTGAACTAGAGAAGAGGTTTGAGAGCTACAACACTAACCACAGATGTGAAGCTGGTGGGTAGGTAAGGGTGTGTGCGTGTGTATGTGTGTGTGTGTGTGTGCATGCACATGCTCGAGTGTGACATCTATGAAGAATAATCCATTACAGACTGAGAAAGAAGGAAGACAGAGTCAAGGCCTACTTGGTTCACAGACTAAGCTGCTGGTCCGCATGTGCAATCTGGTGAGAGCGCCTCAGAAGAAAAATAGAGGTCTGGGACTGGCAAGATGGCTCAGTGATTGAGAATCTCACTGCTAAGCCTGATAACCCGAGTCCAGTACCCAGGACCCATATGCACTCATGCATGCATGTTCGTGGTCTCTCGCTCTCTCCTACCAGCAGACCTCCAAGGACTCTAGGAGCCACATCTAGACACAACCTATTTGAGGCAATACCTTGTCGTGGAAGCTGATGTGAATGAAGTCCCTGTACTGCAGCCCAGTCGTCTTCAGGATGGAGGCAAAGTGGCAGTTGTTCTGATCTCCTTCAACTGAGTCATACTCTACCTCTCTTCTTCTGCAGCTAAAACGAAGACAAAGTCGTCACTGGCAGTCTGAGCCCCACAGGGCACAGTGATCCTCGCTACAGTATTTAACTAGAAAATTCAGACGGGGAAGAACACCACTTCTAAAACACCCTAATAGGACAGCTTCTCTTGAGTAGCATGGGGAACATGGGATTTCCTACTCTGTCATTCTGCATTAATTTCTTTGAAACGGGGTATCTCACCGAATTGGAGCTACACTGGAAGCCAGCAAAGCCCTGAGAGTCTCCTGCCTCTTCACTCCCGCCATGGCGGATACAGGCAGAGTCTGAACATGCTTTCTTATGTGGATGCTGGGCTTTGAACTCAAGGCCTCATGCTTGAATGGCAAGCACTTTACTGACTGAACCACATATATAAGATATAAAGACGCCAAAGGGACTTCAAAAGCACTGGGGACCAAGCAGGATAAACTACCTGCTGAGATCCGAGCACTTGCAAAGGATAAAAGTGACAAAAATATGACATGGGAAAGGTTGCACAAAATTTCTGTGACTGGGGCCAGGGAAATGACTCAGTGGTAAAGGCAGCTGCTGCCACGCCTAAGGGCCTCAGTTCAATCCCACGGCAGAAGGAGAATAAACTCTCGGAAGTTGTCCCGTGCTCTGACATCTACTTACACACACGTCACACAAAACAAATAAAATGTAATTTTTTCTTGACCCTTCAAAGTGTCATGAGGAAGTCCTGAGGGCTGCAGCACCCCAGCAGGGACGGACAGGTCTAGCACTTAGATCTTGGTTTCTAATTAGTATCTGCACATTGCAAGGTGAAGGGCAGGAACCGCTGCAGTTTCTCCTCCTTTCCTTGGGAACCTTCCATTAACGCCAAGGTGGCTCAGTGGGTGAAGGGACTTGTGAGTGATTTCACATGAGTGCCCTCCCACAGTGAGGGAGTGAACCAATTCCTTCTGACCTCTACACGTACGCTGCGGCATACACATACCCACACACACCTCAGGCACATGTTACTGATAAGTAAAATTTGAACAATTTCCATCAGAAATGATGCAGGAGGAAGCGGTATGTGGTGTGCACTTGTAATCCGAGCACTTGGGAGGTGGAGGCAGGAGGATCAGGAGTTCAAGGTCAGCCTTGGCTACATGAGATCCCCCTCAAAACAAGTTAACTAGGGACCCATCAAGAGGACACAGGAACCAGCCTGTACAGTCACGTTGGGGCATGTAAATACCAAATACTAATTACAGAAATTACAGCAGTAAACCCTGGCTGAGGAGGAAGCAAGAGGCGTGTGCTGGAACTGATACCAAGGAGCGGGCAATCAAAGCTGGCTATACAGAGAAGAAATGGAGGCTGGGGAAAACAGCAGGTTTCCACCCACTCTAGTTACAACAAAGAGATGCTAAATCTGGGCCCGGTGGCTGAGGATCTAATGTGAGGATCCTAGCATGTGCAAGGCCCTGGGTTCTATCAGCAGGAAAAAAAAAAGAAAAAAAAGTAGGGCTGGTGAGCTGGTTTAGTGGGAAAAGAGCATTTGCTGAGCCAGTGAGAGGATCAGAACCCATGTGCGATGGCCGCTGTGGCTGAGGGTGTCTGTCAGCCCGCACCGTGAGGGATGAGTAGAGCAGGAGGATAATGCGGCTACTAGCCACCAGCTTAACTCCAGGTTCAGGGAGAGACCCTGTCCCAGGAGAATAGAGTGGAGAGAAACCAACAGAGGCCAACATCCTCCTCTGGTCTCTGAACTCACGTACATGCATGCGCGCGCACACACACACATTTGGACATACACCGCTCTCATATAGCATACACATACACGGTATTGGGAGGAGAAGAATTCAAATATAAGTGTTAGCAGTTAGTTAATAACCAATGATAAAATTCTTGATTTTTATAATCTTACTGCAATGAATGTCCTAAGGAAATCAAGCCAGGTTGTTAACAGATAACGAACATGAGACATTGGCTCAGCAAGAAAGGTACTTGCTGCCAACCCCAATGATCTGAGTTTGTTTCCCAGGACCCACACGGTGTGAGATAACATATTTTTCTTAAGATCCCTTCTGCCTTAGAGATTGAACATTTTCCAGACCTTACAATCAAGTTAATAATATGGCCTGAAAAGCCAGACATGGTAGTGCACACCTTTAATCCCAGAACTCAGGAGGCAGAGGCAGGTGGATTTCTGTGAGTCTCAGACCAGCCTGGTCTACACAAAGAAACTCTGTCCCAAAAACTAAATAATAACAGTAAGACCTGAGATCATTTAAAACCATGTTCTCGACCTGCTGTCCTACTGTGTACTCAGTCTGCTTAAGTTTAACCAGCCCTTAAAAGAACCGACCTTAATAAGCCTTGTATTTCTACAACCTAAGCTAAATGCACAGCTCCACTCTTAAGCTATTTTACTTTTCCATGCTAACCCAGAATAATGTAGGCATGTGTGCACTGTGGTAATCATTTGCTGAAGCACTCAGTTTGTTGAAAGCAACCTTAAAAGACAACTAACCCATAGATGTTGGAAGCAACATGTAGATATAGGTTGATAACATCTGTATGTGGTTCAGAGAACTGTTCTGGGTCAGTAAAGCTTTTTAAAAAGTTGCAAGTGCCAGGTGTGAAAGCCCACACCTTTAATGCCTGCATGTGGGAAGCAGAGGCATGCATCTTGGTGAGTTCGAGGCCAGCTAGGGCAACATAGTGAGACCTTTTCAAGAGAGAGGGAGAGAGAGTCAGGACACAGGACCTGGTAAGTCACAGCTCTAGACAGACTCTAGATAAAGGACCTAGGACTTCATTCTATTCTTGAATGCTTTCAAAATATAGATTTTTTTTTCTTTTAGAGAAAAATAAATCCCATGAAAGGATCACACTGTGCCGACCTACCAGTCACCACCAATGCTGCACAGCCCCGTGAATGGGTTCCTATAGATGTAGAGGGGCCATCCATAGGCAGCTGCTGCAAAGGGCATATAGTGATGGCAGTTCTCCACTTCTGCATCCAAGTCAGCTTCCTGGAGGAGACGGAAAGAAGTCTTTTTGTTTGAGACAGCCACGGAAAGGACCAACACAAAGATGTGTGATTGTGCACTCAGTGTGGGCACATACGTGTCCCACAGTACAGGCCTCGAGCGCTCCCGTCTTCCACCTTGTTGGAAAAGCCATGCTTGCTGGTCCTCCAGCCTCTAAGAGTCTCCTGTGTCCAGCTCCCGTACCACTGTAGGAACCCAGGATTACCCTGTGATACCGAGTCCTGCTTCATGTGAATTCTAGGAATTGTGGGGTCCCCACACATGTGAAGCAAGCACTTAGCCCACAGGGCCACCCCACCCCCACCCTAAGACCTTAAACACGGACTCCAATTTCTAACCCTCCTCGTGTGTATTTGTGGGTTACCTGTGTGCCTATGTGTTCACAGGGTGTGGGTGCTCGTGCATCGGTGTGCACGTGAGGCCAAGGTTCACACTGAGAATCTTGTTCACTCTTCTTCACCCTATTTATGGAGGCAGGTCTTTGACCCAACCGAGAGACCACTGACTTTGAGTCTCCCTAGCCAGCTTGCCTCAAGGACGCTTACTTTGCCTTCCAACACCAGACTTCCAGATGGGCCACCACACCCACCTGGCATTCACATGGCTTCTGGGGACCCAAACTCCAGTCTTCACACTTGTGTGGCTAGCACATAACAGCTGAACTGTCTCTCCAGCCTCTTTGTAGGGGGAAGACTGTTTGTTTGTTTGTTGTTTTGAACACAAAGTCTCTCTGTGTATCCCTGGCTGTCCGCTCCTAGAACCTGCTACTGTAGACTAGGCTAGCCTAGAACTCACAGAGATCTACCTGCCTCTACCTCCTGAGTGCTAGGATCAAAGGCGCACCCACACCTAGCACCTTTGTTTCTTGAGGCAAGGTCTCAGTTTGTGTCTCTGGCTGGCCTGGAACTCTCAGATCCATCTGCTTCTAGAAAGCCGATTTTTATACAGCCACCTATGAACCCCATTGGAAATGTGGTGAGGGAGGAAGGGGGGAGCCCTGGCGAGTCTTCTGGCTCCTGCTGGAGCGTCCTGCCTGGAGTCCTTCACTTCATGGCTTTCCACCCTGCAACATGGGTGCTGTCAACACCTGTCACTGGGAAAGGCTTGGAGGTGTCTAAAGATCCACTGTTCCCAGTAGCTCTCTGCCTTATGCTGTGTCTCAAGTTGACTGACTCATGTCATGAGTCATGAGACTCATGAGCCGCTGACAGTCATGAGCTCTACACCTCTAGAACTATAAGCCCCAAATAAAAGCTTTCTTTCATATGTTGCCTTGGTCCTGAGGTATTAGCACAGCAACAGAAAAGGAACTAAGATGTGGACTCGGGCCTGGAGGACTCCATGGCTTCCAATCCCAGCAATGTGGGTTTGGTTACAGCCTGGCGCCATGGCAGAGGGGACGCGTACAGTCTATGGCTTCTCTCTGTTCTTTTTCTGTTTTTGTTGCTGACGGTCTGGGGACACGGCTCAGTGGTGGTGTAACTGCACAAGACCCTGGGTTCCACACCCAGCAATGCAAGGAGGGAGGGGGAAAGACAGAGAGGGGGAGGTAAGAAGAGTGAGTGAGTTTTGTCCCTTCTCCTGTGCAGCCTGGGGTGGCCTGGACCTCACGATCCTCCTGCCTCTGCCCCTGCTGCTGGAACAGCAGGTATGCACTGCCAGGCCTGGAGAACATAAAGACCCAGGGCAGAACTTCAACTGTCTCTGCTCCCTAGACCTAGAGAAGAAAATACACTCTGGTGTGACTCAGGCCTATCCTGGAAGGAATTTCTACTGGAACTTAGAACCAAATATTGAATTTTCTGCAGTGCAACCCAGACAAGATGGAAGTGGGGTTCCTGTACCTGGAATCTAGACGATAAAGCTGGGTTTTAGTTCAAAGGCTCCTGAAACTGTTCTGGGCCACATCTCCTGTCTCTTACCCTGTCTCTTTCCACCCCTCCCCCTTTCCCTCTTCTTACACAGGATCTGTTTCTAGCCTGGGACTCACTATATAGCCCAGGCTAGTCTCATACTCACAGTCTTCCCATGTGTCCCATGCCCGGTTTTAGCTGTATGACTCTGAAGGTCTACACAAAAGCACAAACATTGGAGGTGGTTTTTGGTCATTACCTGAGACTGCCCTGGAGAGTGGGCGATGACCTCTCGAGGCTCAAGGCTGTTTCTGATACTGTCCTGTTGCTGGTGGAGAAGGGTGAAGCCTGCTGCAATATCACTGGGCACCAGGTCTGTGTCCTGGGTGAGAAAGCACAATGGCCTGCATAAAGCCCATCAGACTGCCCAGCAACCCCTTAGCATTCCGCTGAACAGAGTTCACAGGCAGATATGCAAGTACACAGGCACATTGCATAGAAAAAGGTATTTGTTATTTCTTGTCTGAGATAGTCTCTTGCAGCTTAGGATGGCCTCTGGCTAAGTAGTTAAAGATGACTTGGAATTCCAGATCCTCCTGCCTCCACTTCCCAAGTGAAAGCATGTGACACTACACTAAGCTTAGAGTATTCAAAGGGACTTTTGCTTGTGTGTGTGTTCATGAGCCACACATGAATACTATCTGAGTGTGGGAGCCCTTAGAAGCCAGACGTTCTGGATCCCCTGGAGCTGGAGTCACAGGCATTTGTGACCTAACCAGTGGGAATGCTGGGAACTGAATACAGGTCTTCTGGAAGAGAAAGAGCTTTTAACCACTGGGCCATCTCTCCATCCCCTTAAAGATAACCTTTAAAGAGCATTTTTCTGTGAAGGATCCCTTCCAGATATGAGTTTAGCATTTTTCCTATCTTGTCCTCAGACAAATCCAATAGATTGATCATTTTATTGAAATTTTATTTTAAGTGACTTAACTCTCTGTTTAAAAAAAAAAAAAAATCACATCTCTGAGCAAATGCACACATGCCAGTGTGTGTGTGTGACAGTCACGGAAGAACTTTCATGGGCTGGTTCTCTCTTCCCAACCTGTGCTGAGTGAGCAGGGTTGCTCTTATACCTGCTGCACTGTGCACTCCAGGTTAGCCTGTGCGTTTCCATCTTCCTGGAGGAGTGCACCACCTTGCCTGGCCTTCTCATTTCCTAAGCTGGTGTGTAGTGTGCATTGATACAAACTCAGTGGCAGATTCCTGTGGCTGAACATAGGATGACTGGGCACACTGTGCCAAGAAAGATATCAGAAAGCAGTAAAACACTGGTGGGAATAAAAGGTAAGTCAGAAATCTGCTACCGTAGGACCCGGACAGCCAGGGCAGGGAGGGAGGCAGGGAGGACAGGTGAGCAGCCCACGTGATGAATAGCTCAGTGGGTAAAGGCACTTGCTGTCAAGTCTGACTAGCTGAGTTTGATTCCTGAAACACACAGAGTAGGAGGAGAGAACCTACCCCTGCAAGTTGTCCTTTGGCTAAAAGAAACTAAAAGAAATTCCCCACCAGCAGCAGAAACTTCTAGCCCACAGGAAGGACCACTGGGCCTCTGAAAGACAAAGAGATGTCCATGATGCATGTATCCTTGGGTTCCCCCTCCAGCCCTACATAAAACCTGTCTTGGAGCCAGGCAGTGGTGTGCAACTTTTAATCCTAGCACTGGGAAGGCAGAGGCAGGTAGATGTCTGAGTTAGAGGCCAGCCTGGTCTACAGATAGGGCTACACAGAGAAACCCTGTCAACAACAAAAACACCTATCTTGGTGGAGTACACCAGTAATCCCCATACTTAGGAGACAGAGGCAGAAAGACCAGAGTTCAAAGTCATCCTAGACTATATAATGAGTTCACAGTCAGTCTCAGCTACAGGAGACTACATATCTTGAGACTGGGTTCAAACACTCCTGTAAGATTTAGGAGGATGACTGGAAAGGTGGCCCAATGGGTAAGGATGCATGTTGCTCTTGGAGAGGACTGGAGTTCAGTTCCCAGCACCCTTATCAGGTAGTCTTACAACTCCATGTAACTATCTCTGGGGGAGCTGATACCCTCTGCTGGCCTCCTCGGGGTATCTGCATGCAGTCAGCATTCACTCACACAGATGCAAGTAATTAAAAAAAAAAAAAAAAAAAAATTGAGAAAAAAAAAAGTTCCACAGGGCACATTCCTGAGTCCCCACATGAAGGCCACTGTGTGCAGTCTGCGGGCACATCACCATGCTAGCTCTCAACAGTTACTGAGGGGGAGGCATAGGATGTCCAAAGGAATCTTACATCACATCATTACACAAAAACAAAGAGGTTCAAGAACGATGAGCATGTCCAAGTCCTGGGCAGCTCATTCTAGAACAAATACTCCCTTTACACTTCAGTCATGCAAAGTCGTGAGAAATATTTAAATTACTTTTAACATCGTGTGTGTGTGTGTGTGTGTGTGTGTGTGTGTGTGTGTGTGTGTGTGTGTGTGTGTGTGTGTGTGTGTGTGTGTGTGTGTGTGTGTGTGTGTAGGTTAGAGGACAATTTTCGGGAGATGGTTCTTTCCTCCTGCTTATGTGGGTCCCGGGGATTGAACTCAGGTCATCAATCTTGGCGGCAATCACCCTTACCTGCTGAGCCATTTTGCTGAACAGAGAAATTCCTTTTTGAAATTCCCTGTCTATACATGTCTACCTGCAGACTGAGCTGGATGGAGGAGACGTAAAAAGACAATAGCAAATTCTTTCTGTATGTATATGTTGTATTCTTTAGTTGCTAACCAATACACAGGCTGGACTGGACTGGACCAGTGTCAATCAAAGAACACACCTAGTCACTGGGAAGAGAGCTGAGGTCTGGGGTAGGACTCAGCTAGTCCAGCACATGCCTAGATGCATGGAACCTTGGGTTCCATCCTTAGCACCAAATAAACTGGGGGTATGGTGCCACATGCCCGGAATCCCAGCACTGAAGAGGTAGTTGGAGGGGGATCAGAAGTTCAAGGTTGTCCTTGGCTACAGTTTCAGGCCAGCCTGGGCTACAAGAAACCCCATCTCAACAAAGCAAAGCAAACAACGGGCAGAAGGCTTGGCCACCCTTGCAGGTAACAGCTGCCTGCCAAGCCCGCCCATGCAGGTCCTCAAAGCCACTTTATGGTGGCTCACGTGGCTTTGTGTGGAGTGCTCATCTTCCTATGGACAGAAACGGGAGAGGCCACATAAGGTCCCTTCCGCTTACAGAGAAGTAGGTGGAGAAAAGGTCGGCAGCGCTGGAAAAAGCGACCCTGGCGTTATCATCCTGCCTCACGCAGCAGCAGCAGAACATGACTCTGGTCTCCCACATGCTCTTGGCGGCTGTCTTCAGGCCAGTCAGTAACTGGTTTGAGTTGTTACTATCCAGGTGTTCGGGGCAGCCCGGGGGATGTGGAGCCATTTTCCCGCCCAGCGGGTCAAAGACAAAGATGATGGTGACCATGGTGGCAGCCATGACAATCCAACTACAAAAGTAAAGCATGGGAAAGGCTTGGTGACAAGAAGGCTGGGTGGCCCGAGCCCCCTCCAAACACACAGACCAAGCCCTGCTTCTGTTCTGCTGAAGGAGAGGCAGACCTGAGACCCTGACTGAGACAAGCTAGTTTCTTCTAGAAAGTTCCCTTGGAGAGTCAGTGAGATGACTCAGGAGGTAACGATGCTTTTGACCATGCTTGATGACATGGATCTGATCTCCAGGGTCTACGTGATACAAGGAAAATCAGCTAACTCTTGCAAGTTATCCACTGACCTCCAACACATACATGTCACTCACACACATACACGAATACGGCTAACTACATAAACAAACATAAAAAGGAAGTTTCTCCTGAATCCATAGCTAACCCATGTCCTACAAAGACCAGAGAGTTCTGAGAGGAAGCCTACAAGGGAAACAAAGGTTGGACAGCAGGCAACATCGCAGCCTGGACACAGAAGAGCAAGTTCTCCAGGATCTCCTAACCATGACCCAGCCATCCCTCAGCATCCTGAGGTTCTTTGTAGTAAAACAAACAAACAAACAAAAAAAGATTTCCACATCATTGAACATTCTGATAGGTGTCCCCTGGCCACATTTAACTATTTCTATTTGTGTGTGGTTTACCTATGTTTGTGTGGATATGTGTATGTGCACGTAGAAGTCAAAGGTCAACTTGGTGGTGGTGGTGGGTGTCTTCCATGATCACTCTCCACTGATTCAGGAGTCTTACTTAGTGTAGAGCCCAATGGTGGGCTACACTGCCTATGCCCACCACCCACAGTGCTGAGGATCTGAACTCAGGCTTTAACTGCACCATCTCCTCAGCCTGGACTATTTCTACATGGCCCATGGTGTGCAAGGCCCTTCGCGGTCTCCACTACAATGATGCAGGCGCTGAGGTCCCTGCCTGTGTGCCTCAGAGAAGGCAGCACCATCACCAGCTCCCATTTCCCTATTCACAGCAAAAAGGGACAAAACTAGACTACCGTTAAGATTTTTAGCTTGGTGGTGAGATGGTTCAGAGAGTAAAAGGCCTTTGCTGCTCGAGCTGACGTCCACATGGTTAGAGGAGAGAGCAGACTCCCACAAGCTGTCCCCTGACCTCCACCTGTGCCACAGAATATAAGCACACCTTCCCACACACAAACAAATAAATGTGAAAAAAAATTTAAAACTTTTAGTAAAGAAGATGTGAAAACCGCATTATAAACCTTAGTAGACTGCCAGGTGGTGGTGGCCACACCTTTAATCCCAATTCTCTGAGGCATAGGCAGATGGTTCTCTGAGTTCGAGGCCAGCCTGGGTCTACAGAGTGAGTTCCAGGACAGCCAGGGTTACATAGAGAAACCCTGTCTCAAACAAACAAATAAACCTTATTGGACTATTATACACTATCTTAATACCTAGTACTGGTTTTCATTTCACATTCAACCTCCACCCTTCCTTTGGCTGTTCCCCCCCAACTCCCCTTCTCTGTAAGATTTATTTATTTTATATTATGCGCACATGTGTCTGTGTGTATTTGCATGTGGCCGCAGGTGCCCTTGAAAGCCAGAAGAGGGCATCAGATCCTCTTAAGCTGGAGTCACAGGTAGCTGTGAGCCTACTGATGTAGGTAGGTACTGGGAACCAGACTGAGGTTCTCAAGAGTATCCAGTGCTCCTAACCACTGGGTCATCTCTTTAGCCCATCCCCCCTTTAAGAATTTATTTATTTATTTTATTTGCTTATATGTTGAGAAGTAGCCAGGACTCTTGGCTTCTGGCTTCAGGCCTATCAGTAACTGGCTGTTGAATATATGAGGATGTGACAGAGGGTATCCTCCTGTATCACTTCCACTTAATCCTTTAAGGGAGGAATCTCTTTCTCTGAATCCCGGGGCTCATGATTTCCAGGTAGGCTGGAAGGCAGTAAGCCCCAGCGATCTTCCTGTCTCCACTGTCCTTGGAGCTGGGGTTGAAGGCACACATAGGAGGCCTAGCTTTTGACATGGTGCTAGGAACTGAACTCCAGACCTCACGATAGCTTGACAAGTGCTCTTAACTGCTGAGCCCATCCCTCCAGCCCCTCTTCCTTCTTATGAGAGAGGGGCATGCAGAAAAGTGAAGACTGGAAAAAAAGTGAACACTCACAAATATAAGCAGAAGCATCTCTAAGCCTTCATGAATTAGTCAGAAAGACCCCACTCTATGCTAGAGTCCACAGGACACCGTGGTATTCTTCTGCTCAGAGCCAAGGGAAGGGGGAAGCACCTCACCTGACAATGACGGTGGTGATGATACCAAACACGACTGTCTTGTCACACTGGATACCTTGCGCCACCCAGATGGCCCCTAGAGAAGCCCAGACCATCTCTGGCAGGAAGAGCGCCAGGCGGACATAAAGCAGCTTAGCCATAGACTTCCGAGGTCCGTGGTTACAAATGGTTCCTGAAACACAGAAAAGAATGAGCTGCTGACGACCCTCCCACGATGCACAGTTGCCTGTCCACAGAACACAGCTCCCAGGGGGCTGGAGGGATGACTCGGCTGATAGAAGTGCCTGCCACACAAGTATGGGGAGCTGAGTTCAGATCCCCAGCATCCAGATGATAGCTGAGAGAAAGAAGTGGTGTGTGTCTGTAACCTGAGGGCTGGTGGGAGTGGAGGCAGCTGGAGTCCACTGGACTAGTAAGGTCATGAGCTGTGGGTTCACTGAGGCCCAGTCTCAAAAGGTAAGGGGAGTGACTAAAGACCTCCATGTGACACTTATGCACATGTGCACCTGTAAAGACACACACTACAGCTACAGGGGCTGGAAAGACTGTTCAGCAGTAAGATCATGTACTGCTCTTGCAAAGGACCTGAAATTGGTTCTCAACATATCAGGCAGCTCACAACCCCATATAAATAATTCCAGCCTCAGGGAATCTGACCCCCCTAACCTCCATGGGCACATAGGTCATGTACTTACTCATAAACCCTATACAGACACACACACAATTTAAACATAAATCTTAAAAAGAATACAGCTACTGAACATCTCTGCATTGGATTCCTTATACTTGATAACATGTTCCCAAATTAGAAAGCAGGTGACAAAGTCAGGCGGTGGTGATGCACGCTTTTAGTCCCAGCACTTGGGAGGCAGAGGCAGGTGGATCTGAGTTTGAGGCCAACCTGGTCTACAGAGAGAGTTCCAGGACAGTCAGAGCTGTCACACAGATAAACCCTGTCTCTAAAAGACCAGAAAATAGAAAAAAAATAAAAATAAAGGAAGGAAGAAAGGAAGGGAAGGGGGAGGGAGGGAGGGAGAGAAGGAGGGAGGGAGGAAGGGAGAGAGAGAAGGAGGGAGGGAGGAAGGGAGGGAGGGAGGGAAGAAGGGAGGGAAAAGCAAGTGACACAGAAAGATGGAAACATGGCAGAGGCTTCAGATTCAGAGTTAAGGCTATTTCTGAGCTCTAACTAAGATGGACTACACGGTCACTGCCCAAACTGGTACTGCGGATAGGCATGCAAGAGGGCTGTCCCGGGCCGAGGGAAACAGTCACCCAGACTCTCCCACCCACTGAACACCTCACCAACAACCAATTATTCTCTCATCCTGCAAATTATCAGTGATTATCTCACCTTACAAAGGAAGAAACTGAAGCTTAGTAGATGTGTGTGTGTGGTATATATGTGTGGTGTGTGTGGTGTACATGTGTGGTGTATGTGTGTTATATGTGTGTGCGGTGTGTAGTGTGTGTGCTTGGTGTATAATGTGTAGGGTGTTAGTGTGGGGGAGGGTATACCTGTAGTGTGTGGGTATATATGAGTGGTGTGTTGTATATGTGGAGTGTATGTGTGTATATGTGGTATATATGTGTGGTGTATGTAATATGTATAGTGTGAGTGTATGTGGAGTATATGTGTGGTATGTATGAGTGGTGTGTGTGTGTGTGTGTGTGTGTCTCCACTACCTCCCACGGAAGCCAGAGAGGAATGTTGGGTACTTTTCTTATTCACTCTTAACTTTATCTTGTTTTTATAAAGGATTTATTTATCTTTCATTATGCACACATGTCTGTATGGAGGGTGACATGGAGTACAGATGCACACAGGGAAGCCAGAGGCTTTGGATCCCCTTGACCTGGGATCCACTGCAAGGAGTGCAGGATCTTAGCCTCTGGGCATGCCCAGCCCTTCCGAGCTTTCCCTTCTGAGGATCTCTCACTTCTTATCAATTCACTACACTGGCTGGCCCATGTGCTCCAGGAAACTGCCCTCTCCACTCTTCCAGCACTGGGGTTGCAGACACACGGTGGAAACAAAACACTGAGTTACAATGTTAGCGCTGGACAGTCAGCTCACTGGTGAACAGCACTTGCCGCTCTTCCAGAGAACCTGAGTTTGGTTCCCAGTACCAACCTCACAACCATACTGAACGGCAGCTCCAGGAGATCCAATGCTCCTTCTGCCCTCTATAGATACTCTCACAGATGTGGCATTCCCTCACACACACACATACACATAAATAAAAATTAAAAATAAATCTTTAGTGTGGGCTTGTTAGCACGCACCTTTAATCCCTAAATTTGAAAGTCAAAGGCAGGCAGATTTCTGTAAATGCAAGGCTAACCTGGACTGCATAGCAAGTTTCATGCCAGCTAGGGTTATACGGAGGGACTCATCTTAAATAAGCACAAAACAATTAAAAGCATTTTTTAAAATTAGGCATTATCAAGCCTTCTGCTTTGCATTTACATAATACTTGATTTTTAATTTTTGATTTACATGCATTTATTTTGTGTGAGCACATGTGTGCCCTGGCACAAAAAAGGAGGTCAGGGGACACCTACCAGACAGGTTCCTCCTTTCCCCCTGTGGGTTCAAACTTAGGTCACCAGGCTCGGCAAGGCAGCACCTTACCTGCCAAGCCATCATCTGGCTGGCCTGTCCAGTTCTCACACACTTCCTCTCTGAACAAAGGAAACCTGTTACGAAGTAACAGTGTCTGAGACCATAAAAAAAACAGGAACCCAGACCTCGGCTGTGCTGTAGAGATACTAAATACGGACACATTCTAACATGGTCAGCAGCACCAATGATCTGGACTTCCGTAGAAGAGCTTTGACACAGTTACCAAATACACGAAGAAACAAAACAGATAGAACACACTTAAGTTCCCAGAAAATGAAGGAGATATTGAAAGAAACTTCAGCTTCCAAGTGTAATGTTGTTTTAAGTTCCTTGACAATTTCATGTACACGTGTGGTACATTTTGGTCATTACCCACCCCATCCCTAGTCCTCCTTCTCCCGCTGGGACCCCTTCTTCCTGAGAAGTCCCCCTCCTGGTTTCTGTCTTTTGCTTGTCTATGAGTCACTGGGTTTAACTAGGGTGACCGCCTGTGCACAGGCGGGGAGTTATTCCCTGGAACACAGGCAATTTACCAAAGGCTACATCACATCTCTGAAGAAAAACCATTAACTGCCAGTGGTCCCTGAGCTAGAGGTGGGAGTCTCCCAAGTTCCTCCCACCCTGTGACAGAATGTTGATGGTATCATCTGGTTCAGATCTTATAAAAACATATTTTTTAGACAAGGTTTCACTATGTAGATCAGGCTGGTCTCAAACACACAAGAAATGTGCCTGCTTCTGCCTCCAGAGTGCTGGAACTAAAGGTGTGCACTCAAGGTGGGTAGAAAAACGTTTATTTCCATATTTATTTTTTTCCCCCTCAAGATACATAGGCTGGTAGGGACCTGGTTACCTTAGCAGATGCTCTAATTTGACGGCCCTAGCCTTCAGAGACATGACTGTACTGGGCATGTACTTCAACAAAGACTTTGTAAAGTGACTTAAGGTCCCTCATCAAGTGGGATGTGCATAAGGGCAACAAAGAAAAGGTCTATGCCACAGATTTATGCATGACAGGCACCTTAGCACGGCGGCCATCTTTTCTGACACAGACATGGCAGATGGTAAGCCTTACAATGGAAAGATTTCTGCTCAACACTGCAGCCTTGAATGAGGACCATCTCCAATTACTCTCCATATAGCAGCTACCGTAGGGTTTCATAGAGGGGAAGTTCTTAAATGAAATACAGAGATAACTAAGGAGGTGCAAGCCTTTGATCCTACCCCTTGATTGGGAAGCTGAAGCAGGAATATCACTGTGAATTTGGGCCAGCCTGGGCTATACAGTAATGTCCTGAAAAAGCAAAGAAAACCCCGCAGCGAAAGTAAAACTGCTCTTAACTATATCACACATATCTAGACTGTGAAAAAGTCATTTGGCTCTTCTTCCCACAAACCATACTACAAGGAAGATCACAAGGACCTGTGTGCACATGCAAATATACAGGTAAAAACTGATTAGTACACGTGCAGGAACACTGACCTCCTTTTACTCTTCAGGCCTATTTTCTACTAGCCAGAGTTCTCCCCTTATTTCTTACTGAAGCCCCGCTGCTGAGTCTGGTAGCACATGCCTGAAATCCCTGTGCTTGGGAGACAAGAGAACATCCCCCTGTCGTTCCAGGCCAGTCAGGGCTATTGGGCAAAACTTCATCTCTGAAAGAAGAGGCCTGGGTTTGGAAGGGGTTTGCCTCATGTGCCCGAGGCCGCAGGTTCAATCCCCACGGATGATAATAAAGGAGGAAGTAAAAGGCTCCCTCCGTCCATGTATGTATATGTCAAGTAAACTGCCTTGCTCCTGTGCTTCAACTTCCTTACGCTTGGTTTTTTTTTAATTTTTCTTCATTAAAGTATTTAGATATACACATTTTTTTTGAGACAGGGTCTTTCTATGTAGCCCTGGCTGCTCTTATTTCCTATTTATACCAAGATGGCCTCAAATTCAAGAGAGTCACCTGCCTCCACCTCCCTGAGCACTAGGTTTAACATTGTGAGCTACTGTGCCCAACATTTGATACCCCTTTAAGAAGTTTCTTCTTTCAACATTTACTCATGGGTGTGGCGGACATGTACTATCACATGTTGTGGAAGTCAGAAGACAACTGTGTAAGTAGGGTCCTCTTCTCCCACTCCGTGGGTCACAGGGCGTGAGCCAAGCGTCAGCCGGGTTACGAGCACCTTTACCCACTGAGCCACCTTGTTAGCCAAAAACCTTACCCATGACATTGGTTTAGTTAATATTTATTTCAGTTCTTGATTTTATTATGTAGCTCTGGTCTCAAACTTACAGCAATCCTCCTGCCTCTGGCATGCTGGCTAAGAATTTTAGCAAAACATGTTCTTTATAACCAAGCAGCAATTAAAGTAACTATTGGAGGGGTGTGATACTGAGGCCACTGAGCTTATCCCCGGGTTCTGAATTAAACTTTTTCTTCTTCTTGTTCCTTTTGTTTCTTTTCTTTTTTCTTTTTTGTTTTTTTGCTTGTTTGTTTTTGTTTTACTAGACAGAGTCTCTCTGTGGATGTCCTAGGACTAGCTCTGTAGACAGAGGTCTCAAACTCAGAGATCCGCTTGCCTCTGCCTCCCAAGCTGGAATTAAAAGCGTGTGCCACTGCAGCCCAGCTAAACATTTTTAAAATTTCATTTTTATTCTTGTATGTGTCTCCTGTGTGCACTGTACGCATGCACTGCCAGCGGAGGTCAGTAGATGGCGTCAGAGCCTCAGGAATTAGGGTTATAGGTGGTTAAGAGCCACCTCATGTGGGTGCTGGAAAATCTTCTCTAAGAGCACTAAGCACTGAGCCGTCTCTCCTTCAAAAAATTGAGACAGACAGACAACGTGCACGCGCCATATGCATGAGGTCACGGGACAACTTGTGGGAGTCAGTTCTTTCCTCCTATGATCTGGAACCCAGAGACGGAACTCAGGTCATCAGGCTTGGCAGCAAGTGCCTCCCCCTACTGCACCATCTCACTGCCCCCATGTCTATTTTTTCAAACAGTATCAGGGATCTAAAGACCCAGGTAAGCTCTGAACTTGCCATGCTTCTGCCTCAGTCCCGTGAGAAGCTGCGGTTACAGACCTGCACTGCCGTGCTCAATTTAATATGTTTTCATAAAATACTGTTTGAGGTTCCAGTGAGAACAGCTCAAGACATGAATAGAGAAAATCCAATCCAAGCTGGCTGAGTAGGAAGGACTAGACATGCAGGGGTAGAACAGACACCAGGGCTTCTCCAGGACAATCTCCTCTATGTATCCCCTCATCTTGACCATGAGTTGAGACAGCCTCACCCAGAAGAAAGGCACAATCACACCTTGCTTCGTTGTTGGTTCCTTAGGAGAAGGGGTGAACTTTGCCCCAGGGAAGGAATTTTGACAACAGCCTGCCTCAGAAAATCGGGTGGAGAGTGACTCATGGAAGCAGCCAGTGGTATCAATCTCTGGCTTTCAAACACGTGTGCAGATGCCCACACAAATGTGTACGCACATCACATACACACAGACAAGAAAATGTTCCGATGTCAACTGTAGTGATAGTTTTTCAACTATGGAAACAGTAAGAAGCTTAGTGTGGGCCTGGGGCGATGGTTCAGTGCTGAGTACTACTTACCGTTCTAGCAGAGAACCTATCCTTGATTCCTACCATATGTGTGGAGTGATTCATTACCACCTGCAACTCCAGGTCCAGGCAATCCAATCCAATGCCCCCTTCTGACCACAGCAGGCACTTAGGAGCATGTGCTCACCCGCTCACCCCCCCCCCCCACACACACACCCAGTTTTAGAAGACAAAAGCAAACCAGTGAATACACTCCAAATGGGTGAACCGCATGGTATGCAAACGGTACCACAGTACAGCTGTTAAGATGAAAACTGGGTTTCACACAGAAAGCCCCGTTCTTTACCTCTCATGCTGACACACACCATGGCCAGCACAGTGCATATGATAACAGCCAGGAGGACAAGGAGAACCACCAAGTAAGTGCCGAGCAAGACCCCACCAGGACAGTCCAGCTTCCTTCTGTGCATGAGATACAAAGTCAGGCTGGCAATCCACCTGTGGGCAAAGAAGAACGTGGCTTCATAAAACAACGACATGAAGAAATAAAGGAAGTTAATATTCTCCAAAACAAGGTTAAGGTTCACTGTGGAATGTAATTATCGTCAATTAAAAAGTCTACTCAGAGCCAGACTGCTGGCACATGTGTAGCTTTCTGTTCTTACTTTATATCTACTGCAAACCATGTACTGGGCGTAATCCCAGCACCCAAGAGGCAGAGGCAGGAGGATCATACACTAGAGGCTAGCCTGAGCCTGGGCTATGTGTGAATTCCAGGACACTGTTGGCTGCACAAGGAGCCCCCCCCCCCAACCCCCGACTTTAAAAACAGATTGGGGAGATGTAGGAGACCCTACAGAAAAACAAAGCCTAGGCAAGCAAATACAAGGTCCTGCAGGAAAACACCCACCATGCCTTAAAATCACGTGGGTAGTAAACCAACAAACTGTAAACTCGCTGAACTGTTCACTGCTCACTGGAGGATTTGTACATGTGTAGTGTATGTGTGGGATGGCTCTGCTGCAATTCAAAACTAAGCAAGCATGAAGCAAATTGTCAAAATAACCAATAACTTCAAAAGGAGAAGTCCTGAGGGTTCCTGAATACATATTGTAATTCAGTGGTGAACATCGATAGCACGGACCTCCAGACGGGAACAATGACTCTAATTCACCCTAGAAGTACTTCAGCAGAAGACAGCATCACTTAGCAAGAATGCTCATTTTTTAAAAAAATTACATTTATTTACTTACTTATTTGGGGAGGAATGTGTCATGCCATGCCCGCAGAGAAAGGTCAGAGGGCAACTTGAAGGAGTTTTCTCCTTCCATCATGTGAGGTTCTGGGGACACAACTCCGGTCACTGGACCTAGCAGCAATCACTTTTACCCACTGAGCTATCTTGCTGCCCAAGACTGCCCTATTAAAGATTCAAACCCCACGGCCTTAAGAGGTGTCATTTGAGGTGATGGGAGATTTAGTTTGGTTGGAAAGCACTTGCCTAGCATGCATGCGTGAGGCTCTGGGCTCAAGCACTAGAGGGGGAAAAATTAAGACATAGGATTGGTCTCGATAGCTTTTTTCCTTTTTTTTTTTTTTTTTTTTTTTTTTTTTTTTTTGAGATAGGGTCTTGTGCAGCTCCGTTGCCCCTCCAACTCAATATGTATCCAAAGATGAATCCCAACCGCTGATGTCTGGCTGCTACTCCCTAGTCCTGGGATGACAAGTGTGCACCGCACCACCACCACTTCTGTGTGGTTCTGGGGACCCAGGTAAGGGCTCCATGCATGCCAAGTGAGCACTCTACCAAAAATCACTTACTCCCCCAGCCCCTAGATAACATTTTCTGTCAGTCCTGCAAACACCAGGGCCCCGTGTCTGGAAATAATGGCAGAATGAGCTGAGAAAAAAACCCGGCCCTGAGAAGCACAAAGTTTCTAGAAAGAGCTTTTGTGCTTCATTCTTTTCCCCGGTGAGAATGTTTTTCCTTAAGAACGTTATTCTTCGTTGCCACGCATGCCAGGAGCTGGCTTCACGCACTAGTGCCGTTTCCCAACTGAGCGTAGGGAGCTACGTTCAGCAAAAACAACCTATTATACTGGTTTCTGTGAATTACTCTGAGGCTGCAACTGCCTAAATTTTTGCAGAGACAGGTACTTCGCCACCCGCCCAGCAAAAAAACAACGGGAGCGACGCGAAGTTCCTAAGCTGGGCTCCAGGAAGCAGAAACCTGGAGGCTATGGCTTTTTTTTTTTTTTTTTTTTGGATGCTCACGCTCCCCGGGCCGGGGCTCGGCGCCGCACGCTAGCGCTCGTGCCCCGCGGCGCTGAAGGTCCGGGACACCTGTCAAGTGTAGAAAGCGATTGCACCTCTATTCTAGGTGCAGACGGACCGTGCTCGGCAGGCTCGGCGGCCGCTAAGCACCGTGAGGAGGGGCGCCGACTTTCGTCGCCTTCTCCAACCCCAGCGCGCCCTCCCCTCCCCGCACGGCAGCCTCACTTACGACAGTATTCGCAGAAACAGCTCGAAAAACCCGGGGAACACCAGGTCGTCGCTGGCCAGGGACCAGCGCCGGCCGAAGAGCACCATCCCCGGCATGGTGCACCTCCCACCGCGCCGCCCTAAGGAGCGCGCACCCTCCTCACTCCGCGGGAGGGAGGACCGGACTCCGGGGGTGGGGGCGCGCAGGCCCACGCCTAAGTAAAGGCTCGCGCAGGCGCCCTCCAGCCCGAGGCCCGAGCATGCGCAGTGGCTGGCACGCTGCCGTCTTGGCCGTTTTTTTGTTTTTTGTTTCTTCTCAGATCCGCTAGGCCGGAAGTTATCCGCTGACCGTCGACTGCGGGTCGGAGGTGTCCCGATGGGGTCGTGCCTTTTCTCGTGGAGTCTCCCATCCAAAGCGTGTTCCCCGTCTTCCACCTGCGGTCCCCCACCCTCAATCGTTTCGTGTGTCGGTGGTTGTGTATGTTTTTGCATGTGTGTGTGGGGGGGCCGTGTGTAGTGGATGCGCGTGCACATGTGCTCATGCATGGGGCGGTCGGAGATTGATGCCAGGAATTGATACCCAGTCGCTCTTCCACTTGGTTCACTGAGGCAAGGTCTCTCAGTCAGCCGCAGAGCTCACTAATATGTCTTGCTAGCCAGCTTGCTGTGGGAATCTTCTGATCTCCCCTTTCCAGGCTGTAATTACAGGTGTGCTGCCACGCCCATCCTGCTTATTCTTGGGTTTCTGGGGATCTGCATTTTAGTCCTCCGCACACTAGTATGGTAAGCGCTTTAACTCCTGGGCCATCTCAACCCCTCACCCCCAAATTTTAACATTTTCTGTTTCCTCTAATGAAGATGGTATTCTTACAGATATTTCGGTTTTTTTCCTTTTTTTTTTTTTTTTGTTTTTGTTTTTTGGTTTTTTTGTTTTTGTTTTTGTTTTTTTGTTATTGTGTTTGTTTCTCCACACACACCCCTGTTTCAAAATTTTGGATCTGGGGATTAAATTTAGGCCTCATTTGTTAGGCCAGTACTTAACCACTTTATCTCCCACGACCTACAGATATTTCTGTATCTCCTCATTCGGGTCTTAGGTGTAGAATGAATATTACAAAGAAGGCTTCTGTGAGGCCCTTACCTGATAGTGCAGCTTGGACTCTTTTCCTAACTGACTGACTACCTTATTGTGCTGAGTCTTTACCTGACAACAGTGTGACTACTGTCTGGCAGCTTGATAAATTGAGAGATGGTATTGAGGCGGGGAGATTAATTTTAAGAACTGAACTTCAAATTAATTAAGATGATGGAGACTTTCTCAAAATGTCCATCCTGAGGCCAGGGATGTTACTTAGTAGGCAGAGTGCTTGTTTAGCATGCATAAAGACTTGATTTCCAACTCCAACTACTGCGTAAACCAGATGTGGTGGAACTTATCTGTGATCCCAGTTATTGAGAGGTAAAGCCAAAAGGTTCAGAAATGTAAGGTCATTCTCAGCTACATAGTAAATTTAAGGCTAGCCTGGGCAAATTGAGACTCTGTCTCAGAAATCTGAAAACAAAGTCCATTTGGGGAAAAACAAATTTAGGAATACTATATGGAGGGAGTGGTGGGTGTTCCCTGGCCTTGATGAGTAGCTCTTTCCTTGGAAGTATTTGTGTTCCTAATGCTTTGCTCCTTTGAGGATGCTTTTCCTGAGAATAGTACTCCTCATCACTAGGCAGTGCCTGGACTGACTTCATGCTGGTACCACTTCCCACTGGACCCACGTTTTGCAATACAAGTTTATCTCATCTGCTTCTTTGGAAATCCAGGCACTGCTGGCCATTGTCAAGATGCTTTTCAGTTCTGCAAATCTCAAGAGCAAACGTGATTTCCTCACACTGTTCTTGTTACTGTAGTGTTTGTCCAAAGAGTTTTCTTACTCAATGGAGAGGTCAGAAAGGATAGCTGTCACTAACCCCCCTTACTGATACACGAAGAGAAGAACATATACCACCTGATTACTGTGAACAACAAGGATGGGGTGGAGTTAATAGTTACACAAGTCTGTCCATCTACTTTTTTTTTTTTTTTTTTTTTTTTTTTTGAGACAGGGTTTCTCTGTGTAGGTTGTCCTGGAACTTGCTCTGTAGACCAGGCTAGTCTAACTCACAGAAATATGCCCACCTTCTGCCTCCGGAGTGCTGGGATTAAAGGTTCGAACCACCCACTTCCACCTCCTGGCTGCCCATCTACTTTTAAAAAGCAGGTTTGTTTTTATTTCACATTATGTGTGTGTGGGGTGGGAATATGTGTATCTGTGCACATGCCAAAAGAGGCCAAAAGAGCACAGGGCACTGGATCCTCTGGAGCTGGAGTTACAGGTGGTTGGGTTGGAAACAGAACCCAGGTCCTCTGCAAGAGCACTGCCCCATTTCTCCAGCCGTGCTCATCCTCATTAGCCCCACACAGTTTCAGCCCAGGTGGAGGGCACTTCCACCAGCCAGGAAAAGCTATAACAACTAGCAAACACTTTTATATCCCCACCCCTGCCCCCCAAGCAGGCCAAATCTTGGTGAAGTCAGATTTCCCAGAGTTCACTGGGGTGTTGGTCTCATTTGGACCCCTTCTTGGAAAAGAGCTCTGTTTTGGATTCACCTGAGCACAAACCTGGCATCTGGCAGAAACATCCCACACTAGGCTGTCCTGACTAGGTATAGCATACTTTGTTCTGGGACATGAGCAGCCTGGCGAAGGTCAGTTACCGGAGTCCTGTCAGCTGTTTCTGAGAGAATGGTCTTCCTCTCCGGTATCCTCCATCAACCGTGGGGTAGGGCTGTCCATTTCCTCTATACCATGGGGTCTGGGTCAGCACCAGCTTATGGTATGTCATCAGACAGTAGAGGGCAGCAATTGTAGGAGAAGCCAAATAGACAAATAGCCTCCAGGAGGAACAAGGGCTTTTTTTTAATGGCCCTTTTCCTAGTGGTGAGAAGCCCTCTTCCTTTTTAGATGATACCGTGGACATGCCCAGTAGTGAAAGCATCCTGACTGCAGTCCATGTATATGGTGGTAGACTTACGTTTTGCCCATCTGAGAGCCTGGGTCAGATCAATCAGTTCTGTTCTCTGGCCTCAATCTAGGCACAGATTATTTTGGTCAAAGTAACCGTGGCAGCTCCCACAGACCTGCTTTTATCTTTCATTGCTGACAGAGACAAACATGGACAAGCACCAGCATCACCAGGCTAGAGGATAGCTCAGCCGATGGTGGTGGGTTTCTCAAACAGGACTCCAGGGAGGGCCAGGAGAAGGGCCTGGTACTGGGTCACACCGGCCAGCATTCTGGTGCTCCTCAGAAGAGGGCCTCAACCGCATCGTGGGGTGTTGTGAGTATAAGTTCTTGACCCAGAATTAACATGTTTGCTGCTCCCTCCCCCATTAAACTAGCAGCCACCACAGCTTTTAGACAGGTGGGTCATCTTGTGGTTACAGGGTCCAGTTGTTGGGACAGGTATGTCATAGAATATTTCCATGGCCCCAAGATTTCAGTTAAAACCCCTTTTGTCTTTCTTTGCTTAGTCTCATTTCAGAGTAGGGGGCTCAATGCCCCCTTTTTGCTTATATATGGAGGCCTTGCTTTTCCTATAACTTGGTATCTAGAGGCAGCAATACCCAGCTGCACTAGGGCTCTCAAACCTGCCTCCAAGGGCCTGAAGAGATAGCTCAGAGGTTAAGATTGTTGGCTGTTTTTCCAGAGGTCCTGAGTTCAATTCCCAGCTGGCCCCATGGTGGCTCACAACCATCTATAATGAGATCTGGTGCCCTCTTCTGGCTTGCAGGCATATAAGCAGGAAGAACACAGTATACATAGTAAATAAATCTAAAAACAAGCAAACCTGTCCCCTTAGTCTTTGGATGGCAGCAATCCTACTCTGAAAAGAGTTCCTTTTGCTGGTAGCCAAGATATATAGCCTCTGATGTACAAAGTTGGGCTTTCTTAACTAATATTCTGTAGTCTATAACTCTGACAAGCAAGTCACTTGGTGGCCCCTTTAGAATCTAGTTTCCTGGGAATCTACCCTCTGGGTAGAAAATGAGCATTTAGTGTCTCATCAAACAGGGTTGGCAAGCTTTTAAATCTTTGGACTACCTGGTCCATTAGGTTGCCTGCTGTAACTTCCCACTGGGTCTGTCCATTAAAAGGCAAAGGTGGTTTGACTTTCCTCCGGCAGTGGGAGGCTGAAGACTGTGTCTTCTAGGTCCAAGACAGTGTGCACCTGTTTCTCTGGAAGCATCAGGCTTATAATCAGAGGTCCCAGGTTCCTCCCAGGCAGGGCACCAGGTTACCCGTGTCTCCAAACCGGGCAGTATAGACTGCTGTTTCCCTGTGTTTCCAGGGTCACTGAGTATTGTTTAATCTGGATAGAGGTAGCTGAACTGGTTAGTAGAACAATTAATCATCGGAGCGTGGTGTTGATCCAGACCTAGAGGGTTGGTTTCTTTGGACAGAGGGTTAGATAAACAAAGGTATGCTGAATATCTTTAGCTGTATCTTAGCAGTGGAGGTGAAGGTGGCTTTCAGTTTATGCAGTCAGTTCTCTCTTGTTGAACACCCCTGAGCTCCCTCCGGTAAGTGGGACCTGCTGATACCTTTAAATGTTTCTAACTTTTGTAACATAGGACATCTTTTTAGCAGCTGTCTTTAATCTTTCTCAAATGTACCTAGCAAAATTGCTTAAAGTCTCCTTGGTCAGTGCTGCATAGAAGCATGTTCTAGCCAGGCTGCATTGCCTTTCAGTAACGCCCAGGGGCAGTGGTCTCCTTGTTTTGTTTTGCTTTTTTCAAAGAATGATGGGTGAAAAAGAGACATAAATTATGAAAGAGGAAGGAGTACAACTTTCTCTTTTCCTTCAGGCTCAGCCCAGGGGACCTTTTCCCTTCCCGAGGTCTGTTTAGAGTAGGCACAGAGCAGAGAGATCTCACCTGAGGGAACTATTTCTCCCACCTGAGTACATTCCACTTAGATGGCCAGGGGCCCTGGATGGGAGGCTGGCAGGGTCTCTCCCCACCTCCCACAGGGACAAACCCTGACTGAGCAGGAATCAAGCCACAAAACAAGCAGTGTTCCTGCTCCTAGAGTAGCCTGAATGTTGTGCTAAGCCTCAGGGCCTATTAAGGTTTGGGATCATTACAGTAAGGTTGGCTTGTGGCCACGTCTGTGGGCTATTACCTTGATTCTATTATTATATGAGGTGGGGAGACCTGCCCAGTTGTGGGCAGTGCCATTGCCCAGGCAGAGATTGCTTCTTGACTAGACACCATGTGAGCAGCTGTCTCCAGCTCCTGCTGCTGTGGCTGCCCTTCAGTGATCAGTTTCCTAGAACTGTGAGCTAAAATAAGATAAAAGCATAAATGCTTTCTCTCCTATATTGCTTTGTTTGTTTGTTGAGACAGGATTTTTCTATGGGTAACCCTGGCTGTCTTGGGGCTCACTTTATCGACCAGACTGGCCTGGAACTCACAGCGATCCCTGGCTCTATCTAGCCAGTGCTGGGATTAAAGGTGTGTGCCCCCACTGCCCAGCCTCAAGTTCCCTCTTCTCCCTGCCTGTTGCCATGCTCCCTATACTCTCCACCAAAGACTTTTGGATTTTGTTGTTGCTGTGTTGAGTAGGGTCTCACTCAAGATCCTCCTTTCTTGGCTTCTTGGGACTTCACATGTCACCATACCAGCTCTGGATTTTTTTTTTTTTTTTTTAAGATTTATTTATCATGTATACAATGTTCTGTCTGCATGTATTTCTGAAGGCCATAAGAGGGCACCAGATATCACTATAGATGGTTGTGAGCCACCATGTGGTTGCTGGGAATTGAACTCAGGACCTCTGGAAGAACAGCCAGTACTCTTAATCTCTGAACCATCTCTCCAGACCAAGAAACCCCTTTGCTACATCCCTCTTCATGCCCCATCTCACTCCAAGACAGGGTCTCCCACTGTCTCAGTTAGGGTTTCTATTGCTGTGAAGAGATACCATGACCGCCGCAACTTCTTACAAAGAAAGCATTTAATTGGGGTGGGCTCGCTTGCAGTTGTCATCATGGCAGGGAGCAGAGCAGCATGCAGGCAGATGTGGTGCTGGTAGCTGAGGGTGCTACATCTGTAGGCTACAGGAAGTTGACTGGCATACTGGGCAGTATCCTGAGCATAGGAAACCTCAAAGCCCACCCCACAGAGACACACTTCCTGCAACAAGGCCATCCTCACTCCAACAAAGCCCGCTGATAGTGCCACTCTCTAGATTATAGGAGTCAATTATGTTCAGGTCAAATTACCACAGCCATTGAACCTGTAGCTCCATGTTTTGGCTACACTGGCTGAATAGTGACTCCCCAGTGTCCACCTGTCTCTCTCCCACAGAGCTGTTGTTGTAGGAACATGCCATCCTGCCAGGCTTTTATGTGGGTTCTGGGAGTCCAAACTCAGACTCCCATGGCCTGTGCAGCAAACACTTAAGCACTGAGTCATCTTACAAGTCATAATGTGACCTTTAATCTGTCATTTCCCCAGATCTATTGATTCCCTATCTCCATTAAGGCTTGAATTTCTTTGATTCAAATAAAAACCTTTCTGTACCTTGAGTAAAACTAGTATCTTTACACTTAATTTTTGCCACAGTTGCCTATGTTGGATTGGCGTATATGCATGTGCATATTTTTTGGTCTACAGAGGGAGTCAAGGCCATCTAGGAATACATAGAGATCATGACTCAAAACAAAACAAAAAAGGGTATTATTCAGGAGAAACATGTACACAAGATTCCACACTACAAAGGTGGAATCCAGACGGGAGCAAGGACCAGCTGAGGTGACGCGGGAATTTCAAAACTGACCACTAGGGGGCAGAAAAATAAAACCCCACATGGAGGTCCTACTGTTCATAATACCTGACAGATGGTTTGAGAAGGTCCCTAAGACTCCATTTCTATGCATCCTTTTCTATTCCTTTTAAAAGTTTTATTTATTAGAGATGGGGAGATGTCTTAGCTACTGCTTTTGAAGAGGTTCTGAGTTTAATTCCCAACACTCAGTCGGCTCACAAACCCCTGCTAACTCCAGTTCCAAAGGCAGTTATGCCTCTGGCCTCTGCAGAGACCCACATATACCCACACCTAAACATGTGATTTTAAATATTGTATTTATTATTGTGTGTTGGAGATAGTATGTTGTCTGTTTATACAGTATGTTGTCTGTTTATACATCATAGCACGTACATGGAGGTCAGAGGACAATCTGTGGAGTTGGTTCTCTTCTTCCACCTTTACATGGGTCACAGATATAGGGAAAGGGGGCCAACCAAAGAAATCCACCCTAGATCTACTACCCGAGCCAGTGAAAATATTTTATTTCTGAACCCAGAACCAAAGAAATGTGTCCTGACTCTGATACCAGAAACACTTTGACCCTAGAATCAGAACCAGCGAAAGAAATATGCACTTATGTGGAAAGCAGAGGCAAAGTTCATTATGTGGTAGGTTCCGGAGATTGAATTCAAGTCACCAGGTGTGGCTGCAAGCCTTTCGCCTACTAAGCCCCTGGCCAAGGGGATCATTTAAACCTATCAAATCCTGCAGATGCAGTTTCTCTATAGAACTGAGAATTGAGGTTCATAGTAAATCCCATGTGGTGAGTTGCAAGACTCCACAAGAGCCTGCATCCAAAATTTTAGACTTTTCTTATATGGTTTTCCAATAAGTATCATTTTAAATTAAAAACTGTCAAAACTCCCAACTTATATTGAGCTGGGTATAGTGGCACGTCTTTAATCCTAGGACCTGAAAGGCAGAGGCAGGCAGATCTCTGTTAGTCAGCCTGGTCTACATAGACTCCTTAAATCTCAATGAGAACATTTTAGCCAATAACCTTTATTCAGGAAGCAAAGTTAACTTGGAAACCATGCTTTGAAAATATGCACACAAGGCCAGGCCTCACGAGGCCACTGTCATGGCATGCACTTTGGTGCAGGTGCTAATTTCAACATGTGGTAGGTAACACCACAGCCAATTTTATTCTATTTGGGCATCAACAAGGTGCTGTGGACCTTAGGCTTCAGATCCTTGCTCTGCCCAACCCAAGCCAGTGTCTCATTTACATGTGAAATCCAGGTGTGGGCAGAGGACCCCATTCCCATTCACCCACAGGACTCTTGGAGGATGACAGCAGGAACCAACCCTGCCTGAGATGCTGGGGGAGATGAAGCTAAGGTATAAGGCAGCAGGGGCACAGGAGCAAAAGCAAGTGGACAGCGAGAGTAAGCCTATGGTTGCACTGCTGACTTAGGTGTGGAGCCCACAGTGAATAAAAACACAGCCCTCCCAGCTCTTTTCTTCTGCAAGCCATTTTAATTGTAGAAAGTAAGCTATTCCATTTTTGCAGTAATTACTCAATATAGCAAATAAAAAGCCACACACTTGAGTAAGTAAAAAATAAAAAAATTTAAAAAACCCTTTCCCCATAAAACACAGATCATTGGTTTTTATGTGAGGATGTATACCTGCACAGATGTACCCCTGGGGCCCAGAAAACGGTGCTAGATTCCTAGAACTGGAGGTATGTGTAAGTGGTTGTGAACCCCCGTGTGGGTGCCAGGAATCAAGCTATGCAAGATCATCAAGCGCTTACCCACAGCCCGTGTGCAGCCCTGTGTGCAGCCCCTTGTAGAGCTTTTGTTGCATCTTAACAGAATTTTCAGAAACTCAATTCATAGAAAAGACATTTTGTTTAATAAAATGTTTATTTAAGATGTTAACACAAGATAGGTCATGCAAGAGCCCAGTTTACAAAAAAAACAACAAAAGAAAAACTTAAAAAGAATGTAAGGAATGATAATTGGTGTTGCCAATTAGGATTGTCAATCATTTTATCACCAAAAGCGCTATGAAAAAGGACATTTGAATCTGACATGGTTGTAGTGATCCTTTGAATTTGTGTTCCATTCCTCAGAGGAAGAGTCCTCCATCCACCCCCTCCCCCCCATCACCACCATTCCTAAGGCAGGAGGGCAGAAGCTCCAGCCACTCTCAGCAGGGATGGAGGGCAAGCACAGGTGAGCGAGCATCACCTGACATTGTTTCTACTGGGAACCTCACGTTTTGATAGTGCCAGCCCTCCTTCTGGAACTGAAGTGTAGTGTTTTGACATCTGGGGAAGGCTTTTCAGGGCAATGAGGACTGATTTAGGCAGAAACACCAAATGGAACACAGTGTCTCAGATTTTAGACAAACACAACTCACCTTTTGGCAAAAAAGGGAAAAGAAAAAGAAATAAAATAAATAGTATGGAAGTTTGACAGATGTTTGAATAATTCACCAAGTCTCAAGGAATATAATTTCATTTTAGACACAAAGAACCAACCATCTCAATGAATTTTCAAAAAATAAAAAAGACTTGTACTTATCCTGTACAAAATTATCACTTTTGGAACTGCCCCAATTCATCTACACATTGAATTTATTAACACAGCATTAAGTTTCTTTGTGTAAAAAACTCTTTGTACATAGTAATAAAAAAGATAAGGCAGGATGCAGTGGACAGAGCCTCCTGGTCCCTCCCTCTGCATCCCCGCAGAGCCACCAGGGAACGGCTGTGCCCAGGAGCCATCTCTGCTTCTCTGCACTGAGCATCCTGCACCGCGGCTGTGGTGAGAATCCTGTCCGAGCACCCTGAAGGGCAGAGCTGCTGATGGTCTTTGGCACTTACGCTGGCAGACTGAGCTTCTTTCCCTTGAGTACTGGGATGTGACAGGAAAGAACAGAAACAAGGTCACCGTGTGGACAAGGTCGGTTTCCTTCTCAGGTCCTCATCTCATCCCACCCCCCAAGTACACCTATAATCCCCGCACTCAGGAGGTAGAGGCCAGCCTGGTCTAGAGTGAGTTCCAGGACAGCCAGGGCTGTTACACAGAGAAAGCCCATCTCAGGGGAGCTGGGCAAGCAAGCCCTTGACAGAATATCCGAAGGCCAGATGACATACCTTTTGTAATGTATAAGTAAAAGAAGTCGCAGTAGAGAATGGTCTGGACGACACCAGCCACCACAGCAATAAGATCAAAGAAACCCTCGAAGTAGAAGCGCCAGATCCAGTTGACGAGGTACAGTGCGCGGTAGAGGCCCAGGAAGAAGAGGTAGTGGGTGGTGATTGTCTCAGCCTCGCCGGTCTTGCTGATCATAAAGAGCTGTGGAAGGATCGCCACTGACTCCAGGTAGATGGAGAAGGTCCAGAGGATCTGAAAGACGGGAGGAGGGCTATTCAGCTGGGAGGAGCAACCAGACACCACACACAACACAGAAAGGCTAACAAGACAGAACGGCTAACAACATTTAAGAGGCCGGATGAGCTGGGTAAGGGAACTGCCATGTCCTCTCTACCATGAGTCCACATGAAAGTGTTCCAATGTGGGCTCATCCTGCTCCAGATCCAGAGTCCCCAACCCACTCTGCTTTCTGCCACTGTTTCTGCTCATTCTCCAACTGACCATATTTTCCCACTACAGATGGGTCTCCAACTTTCCAAAGGTATGAAAACACACACCCAATAGAAACCATAGCTACATTTCCATGTTTGGGTTAGTGGGACATATGACGATGCTGGGCAGCAGCAGAGTTGCGTATCTGGCCACAGCACATCATCTGCAGCAACAGGAAACAATACTCTACAGTGATAAACTAGCTATAAATGTTTTTGCTTTTCTTTTCTTTTTGACTTTTCAAGACAGGGTTTCTCTGTGTAGTCCAGGCTGGCCTTGAACTCAGAAATTCACCTGCCGCCTCTGCCTCTCAAGCACTGGAATTGAAGGCGTACACACTGCAGCCCAACATTTTTTTTCAACTAGCAATAAGTTTGTCAATAAATGGTCTCACCTTTCTCAGAAGTCAAGGAGCTCCTGCATATTGTGTGTGTGTGTGTGTGTACTAGTGCTGGAGAACAGCTACAGATGTCATTTCCTAGGTCTCTCTCTAGCGTTGGAAGTAAGCTGGGCTGGCTCACCTCATCAGTGAGGCCAACAATGTACTATTTCCTCTTTTCTAACACGTGGATTATATGCAACACGGCACCTCCATTTTTCATGTGGGTTCTGGAACCTAACCTATCTCCATAGCCTACTTCCCAAGTTTTGGGCTGACAGGCACGTACCACATTACCAGACTTAATATGGGAACCGTCCAGCAATGAACTGTTAGCAAGCACTCAAGTACCTGGGTGGTTTAATTCCAATTACCAATCTGTTTACAGTGGTGCATGTTGTACCAGAAGTCTGCCAAACAGGAAAACAAGAACAAGAATCTATTGTTAACAGGAGCCAGATGTGACCACTAAATAATCCCTAACCAACCTCAAGAGGAGAGAAGTCATGATTGACGAGAAATGAGAGGCCTCCCACTGGAACCACCAGGAACTCCACTCGGAAGGTATCATGATTTCCATCATAGGTGGCCTTGAATTTCATATAGATCAGGTACACTGTGGCATAGGAGCAGGCAATGTAGATAAGCTGGCAAAGGAGAGACACCACGGTAAGAGCACATGTCAACACTTCCTAAACACTACTGTGCGCCCCCCCCCCCCCGCCCGCGCACGCGCACACACACTCTTTTGGCTAGTACTGAGTCACGGCCACCACCAATAGGTCACAGGACAGTTCTGTCACTCAAACCACCCTTACCTCTTTGTATCTTTTAGTGAAGCCCCCTCCAGGCCCCAGTTTTGCCCTTCCTGTTTTGTTTCTAGTGTTGCCTTTTCTAGAATGCCACATGAATGAAGTCAAACAACACCCTGCTTTTTGCATCTGGCTTCTTCAGATGGCACAATGTGACTGAGAGCCAGCTAAAGTTGCTACATGTTAGTAACCCCCCCCCCATTTTTTAAGAGATCCAAAAGAATTTTTATTTATCTCTGTGTATGCATGTATCCATGGAGACCAGAAGAGGGTATTAATTCTCTTGAAGCTGAAGTTAGAGCCTATTATAAGTTGCCAATGTGGGTGCTGGGACTTGAACTCCAGGCCTCACAATTGAGCAGCAAGCACTCTTACCCGCTGAGCCCTATCTTGGCTATAATTCCTCCTTTGTGCTGAGCAGAGGTCCAATGTACAGGTGAATCATAATCTGCTTACTTACTCACTCACCAGTTAAAGGAGAAGTGTCCTGTTTCCAGTTGGAAGATGGTGAGTAGCTGCTATGAACATGTGTTATAGCCTTTGTGCAAATCTAAGTTTCATTTTTCTTTAATTTATACCTAGGAGTAGGTTGCTGGATCAAATGTTAAGTATACATTTTAAAACTGTAAGAAACTTCAGAAAAATAGACTTTTTATCTCCTCTTAAGCTATGATATAGCAGCTTTAGAGTGAAAAGGATGTGAAGTTCACTGCAGTTCCGGACCAGGTTAAACCTTGGCCACAGGGCTTTACTTCACTGCATTCCTTTGTAAGGCCAGAAAAATGGCTCAGTAGGTGAAGGCACTTAGGGTTCAATCTCTGGGACATACAGGCAGAAGGACAGAAACAACTCCTTAAAGGTGTGTTCACACATGGACACTCACAGACACTCAAAATGCAACCAATGTGTTACTTTAACAATAAATATTCAGACTGTTGCTATGAAATTCATCTGGTAGTATAACAAAACAAAGCCAAAAGTTAGTTTTGTTTAAGATTACTATTTCAAGATTTTAAAATTTCAATTTGTGAGTGTTTTACCTGCATGTATTTATGTACAGCCTATGACTATCTGTGCCAAGGGCATAAGGGATTGAAATCCCAGAACTGGAGTTTAGGCAAGGACAACAAAGGATCTAATCCACTGAACCAGCTCCTCGGGCCTGACTATTATTTTTAAAAAGATTTTATTTTTAATTATTATGTGTCTGACTGGGTTTGTGCACTTGAGAGTGGTGCCTGCAGACTGGAAGGTACTGGATTCCCTGGAACTGGAGTTACAGGCGACATGATGTGGGTGCTGGGAACTGAACTGGTATTCTCTGCAAGAGAAACATGAGTTGAGAACCTGGTTAAGAGCATGGCTGCTCTTGCAGACCTGGGTTCAATTTCCAGCACCCACATGGCAGCTCACCATGACCCAGGGGATCCCATACCTTCTTTTAACCTCATGGGCACTAGGCACACATGTGCTGTTCATACATAAATGCAGACAAAACATACGCATAAAATAATAACTAAATCTAAATATTTTAAAGCAGTATGAACTTAAACTCTTAATCAATGAACCATCTCTCCAGCTCCAAAATTTATTTTATTTTTGATTCATGTGCATATATATATGTCCAGAAAAGGAGTCAGATCCCTGGAGCTTGAATCACAGGTTGCTGTGGGTGCTGGGTACTGAACTCCTGTCCTCTGCATGAACAGCAAATGTTCCTAACTGCTGAGCCATCTCCCCAGACCCCTGAAAGCTAGTTTGTAAAATACTTCTACCTCCAAGACAGCAATTTTGGGTACACAACAGCAGAGCTGTTCAAGTGCTCACAATTGAGCCCTGTGTTCTTTCATCTTCAAAAGGTCACCCAGCCTCAAGGAAAAGCCTAGTATTCTGAAATTATATCAATTTGTAAACTGCAGACACTCAAGCCTAAGAATCAAACGCAGATTTAAATCATAAATATATGGCTGGGATAGGACCACACTGTCTTGTTACTCCTTCTCCCTGGGAAATACGACTTAAGAAACTTAATTAGGAAAACACTGGGGCAAATGACTTAATGGGGAAATGAGGGCTCATCATCAAGTTACACAGTTAAAAACCCACAATGACACTAAACAGTTCCCAGCCCTCATTATCCATTTATGTTTGTAAATTGTCAGCATGCATTAAAATTGTTGGTTTTAACCTTACATATATATTAATAAAGCACACATGTAGGTACACCCACACTGTGCCTCCTCTGATCCATCCTTAGCGGGGCCGGGGCCTTACCAGGGCCCTGCCTGGGACCTACAGCTGGGCTCTGGCTCTACAAGGAAGCAAGCAGGACTGTGTTGAGAGGGGAGACTCAGAAGGAAGAGAGGATTCTGACTCTCCCATACCCAGTTCCTGCAGTTTTAACTTTACTCAGACCATATGCAGAATCCTGGTCATTCTGTGTAGATGCATTCTTACAGGTTTGTGTTTCTGTGTATGTGCAGGACAGAAGTCAACCTTGGGTGTTTGTTTGATTTCAATTTAAGTGTATGTCTTTGCAAGTATATGACATGTATAGGATGCCTTACAGAAGCTGCAAGAAAGGCAGATCCCCTGAAGCTACGGATTGTTGTGAGCCTCCTGATGTGGGTACCTGGAGCCAAACTCAGTTTCTCTGTGGCAGCAGTATGTGTTCTTAACTGCTGAGCCATTGATCCAGCTAGGGTTCTTTTGAGACAACAGGCTCAGCAATCACTAGGCTGGCAAGACTCTAAGACTCTAAACCCTGGGGATCCTCCTGCCTACCTCCCTAGAGCAGGGATTCTACGTGAGTGGCATCACACCCAACTTAAATAGGTGCAGTCCACGCTGACAGAGAAGCACTGTACAGACCAAGCCATTTTGCAGCCCAATATTTCAGAACAAAATGATTACAGGTGGCTCAATCTTGCCCTTTCCTTCTTATGTTTTAAACATGTTTATAGATATGTGTGTGTGCGTGTGTGCCAGGCTCGGTAGCACATCATTTCCCTGGCTCTCAGGGGTTTTGTTTTTAGCAAAGATCACCAACCCAAATACTGCATGCTCACTTTAACCTATACTTATCACGATGCTTTCAAACATGAAGTGTAGGTAGGGGATGCCCCAAACCAAGTTTTTAGAACAATGCTATAAAGTGTTTGCAGAACATGAGGCCCCAAGTCAACTCCCAGCACTACAATATCATTAATAGAGCAAAAAGACAGGAAGGCAGGAGAGTTGGTTGGGAGAGAAAGGGGATTAGCAGAAGGGGGGCAAGAGAATGCAGTGGGTGACTATAACTCAAAGTTCAAACCCCGATAGAGACAGACAGACAGGCGCAGCAGTGGGATGGCTCAGCAGGTAAAAGCTCTTGCCAACTGAGCCTGACCACTTGAGTTGGATGGAAGGAGAAAACTTATTCCCAAAAGTGTGCTCTGGCTGCCACATGGGCACCACAGCATGTGCTCGCCTGCACTTACATCACACACATTGAAAATGAGACATTTTATGAGAATAGTGTAACTATTCTTGGAGGTTTGATGGTTGGCACGGGTGTGCACACAGTGGCTGACTGCACTGGAGCTGACATCATACCGTACCTTCATGGATGTATTATACAGCGAAATGAATGAAGTAAAAAGATCCAGGTAACGAGTTGTGAAGACCAGTGCAAACAGAAGCTGGCTTTTCCCGGAAATGCCTGAAGGAACAAAAGATGAAAGTTACAACAGGCCTGGAGAAGAACTTTGGCTCCTGAGATCACCCTGGGCAGCAAGGATGCAGACAGGGAAAGGGTGTTGAGGGTTAAGGGCCCATGTCCGGAGACAACTGATTCAACCAGAGAAAACCATCTCACTGTCACCGTTTTTCTTTCTTCCAGCAGCCCTTTATCCCTTTTGGTCTCCTAACTCTCCTGCTGTGGTGGATGAACCTAGGAAAGTGACTTTGTCACACTCCCACCAATACATGTCCCTTCCAAGAACTGAGCGCAGTGTACTGCTTGCTACTGAGCACCACACTTGGGAAGCAGAAGCAGGAGACTAAGTTCTAGGCCCGCCTGAGCTACACAGGGAGACCCTGTCTCAAAACTATACAAAATAAAAACGGACACACCTTGACATCATGTTTCTGCCTGTGGAGCTCACATGGGGGAGACCAGAATACAGTGTACAGGTGACATTATGAGACACATGTGAACCTGGCTTAGCAGATGAACCACTTGTCCTGCAAGTGAGAGGATCCTCAGAACCCATGTAAAGCCAGGCACAGTGGCAGGCATCTGTGCTCACAGCACTTCTACTGCAAATGGGAGGTGGAGACAGGAGAACCCCTAAGGCTCATGGACCAGCTAGCCTGATTTAAACAATGGAGAACCAAGACAGTGGTTCAAACACGGTGGACAGCAAGGGCACCTGGGACTGCCCTCTGTCCTCACATACTCACACAACTCTGATGATCTGGTTCTCTCCAAAACCTCCAAGAGACACAGAACTCGCCTGTGGAAATTGTGCCTCATTCTATTTTTCCACAGTATTTCCTGTGCTGTGCATTAGACCTGACATAGTAGGGTCCAGAATACACACACTCAAAAGAAAATGGGATTCACTTTCTCTTCATGTCCCATTGTGTATTAGTCTAGATGAAATTTTCAGAGAACCCGAGTCCTACTGTGTCACTAGAACAGTAAGTAATGTGCTCCAGGCTCTGCGCTAATTTACTACAAGCCAGAGGGTGAGAGTCTCCCTGCGTGAGCACTGGGCAAAGGAGAAGCCAGGTGGTATATGTGATATATGTATGTGCACCACATATGTGTCTGATGCAGAGGCCAGAAGCAGTCAGAGTCCCTGGAACTGGAGTTACAGAATCCATAGAGGAACTACCATCTGGGAATCTTGGCTGCTTACAGGATACGGCATCCATTTTCCCTGGCCTGAAGCTAGTCAGCAAGTAACAGCTTTTCTCTTTACTAATGAAATATGTCTGATCTCCCACAAGGAAGAGATCTCCAGCTAAAGGCAAGAGGGGGTAGGTAAGAATCACCTGGGGTTAGGGGTGAGATGGAACAGCTTCTACCTTATCTGTCTGTCTGTTGATGGATCTGCAATGCTGAGTATCAGCCATCAGTTGGTCTGTCTGTCAGTCAGTCAGTCAGTCAGTCAGTCAGTCAGTCAGTCAGTCAGTCTGCCTGCCTGCCTGCCTGCCTGCCTGCAGTCCTGAGGGTCAAACCCAGGGCCTCATATAAGGCAAGCACCTTGCTGCTAAGCTACAATTCCAGGTAATGCCAACCTGATCTTGGATCAAAGACTGATGCTCTGGTACCTAGTGCACCAGACAGCTACATTAAGAACAACTCTTCAAATGAGTATCAATCAGTCCTGTCTTTCCCCACAGAGCTCAGTAAGGTTTATGAAAACCCACATCTCCACTTGAACCCACGGGAATTAAACTACGGTGAAGGTTCAAAGTTGAGTTTCTGACAGTTCTAACTTGTTTATAGAGCAGGCGTCTCTTCCAAATAAAGGAGATTCTACTAATAGCAGGGATGCTGCTAAGCACTGTGGGTCAGGCCACCCAGAAAGGTTGCACTCCTAAGACTCTCTCAAAGGATCTGAATAGTCTAAATTAAAAACCAAAATCAAGCAAACACCCCCCTCCTTTTTTCTTTTGGTGAAGACAAAAAGCCCAAGCTGACCTTGAATCAGCTGTGGGGCCAAAGCTGGCCTAAATCTCATCCTCTTGCCCCCCCCCCCATCTTCATAGGTGCTGGAATACAAACGTGCACCACCACACCCAGCTTGGACATTCTTTTACAGCTCATGACCTTTCCCTGGACTCTGCAACTCAAGACTTGACAGCCAGGCATGACAGAAGCAGCCTAAAACCCCAGCCTATCTGTAATCAGGAAGCCCAGACAGGAAGATCAGAGTTCAAAGCCAGCCTGGGCTACAGGGCAAAATCTTCTTGTCTCAGATAACCCAAGGGCACTGATAGAGTGTTTGTCTAGCATGTCCAAGGCTCTGGGTTAGATTCTCAGCAGGAAGGGAGGTGGTTCTGGAAAAAGGGGGTCTAGGTTTCAAGCTCAGTTGAGCCACCCTAATTCCATTTTCTGCACTTATTAAACACAGATTATACTTGCTTGGAATGCTGAAAAGATGAGGAAAATGCTTTATAGTATACACACCATTGTGAACACTTGAGACACACAGTTAAATGTTTTAAAAAATACATGCTAATCAATCATTCTTAAATGCTTTCAAATGGGCTAAAACATACGGAATGAATATAAGGCCTTTCCTCTCTTTTAAAAGATTTATCTTCATTCCTTTTAATTATGCATGTTTTTGTCTGCAAGTTAACTGCACATGAGTGCAGGGGCCTGCAGAGTCCAGAAGAGGATCAGATCCAAACCAGAGTCATCTAGGAAAGCAGGAAGTGCTCTCAATGACAGCTACATCTCCAGTCCCACTCTTTAAAAGAGTCTTCCCAACTCCATCTTAACTGTAATTGTGTGAGCTGTTTTAAGGTCCCTCCATCTTTAAAAAAATATTGAGTTTATGTGTATGAGTGTCTGATGACATGTATGGGCATGTGCATGCCTGGTGCCTGTGGAGGCCAGAAGCAGCCAAGAGTTCCTGGAACTGGAGTTACAGATCACTGTTAGCCCCCATATAGGTGCTGGGGATGGAACCCAAGTCCTCTGCATGAGGAGCAGGTTGAAGCCCTTAGAGCCCCCTTTCCATCCCATTGTCTTTGTATGTACACCATATACATCTTACCCTTTAAAGTAACCTTGTGCTTTATAACCTGCTGTTTATAAAGTCCTATCTTGGAATCATCTTTTTCTTCTAAAATTACACATATCTGGTTCCAACCTGTTTCATGTCTTCACAATGTTTAGTGTGGACATAACACGATTTAAGACCATTGGACATTTGAGTTATTTAAAAATTTCCCCATGGATTTATGTTTATTTTATATTTTCTACTTATTTTTATTTTCTAGATTCTATTTATGTGTGTGTGGGGGGGGGGTGCACACGGAGGGCAGGGGAGGACATCAGATCCCCTGGATCATCCAGTGTGGCTGCTGAGAACTGAATAGCAGCAAGCAAGCATACCCATAAGCTGTTTATAGTTTTTGTTGTAGATTCTACACAAATATCTCTATTTACAGTGTTTTGTGGCTCAACGATAAGAGTACTTGGCTGGCAGGCACAAAGCCCAGCACTTCCTTGCTGGGAAGTCCCAGGAGGTGTCCTCGGGGTCTCTCCTTCCACTTCATACTTACAGAAGTTATTGCCCTTATGGTCTGACACCTTCTGTCATCTTCACATGATTCGCCATCGCATCTGACCTGCACCTTTCTTTGTGCAGTGCTAGGCTCAAACTCAGGCCTCACTCATGCTAAACAAGGATTCTCCCACTGCAGCATCGTTTTTATTCTCTCAAGATTCTTCACAGCCAAAGATGGCCTTGAACTTCTAGTCCTATGTCTACTTCCAGAATGCTGGAGTCACAGCATGCCCTGTCACACCCAGTTTATAGGATGCAGAGATGGAATCAAGGGTTCTGCCATTGCAGCTTTAGAGTGGAAACTTTGCTGCCAACTGCTGCTGAGCTGTCTCAGTGCTATGCACACAGAAGGCGGTCAATCAATGCATGGAACGATTACTAAGAGACTAGCCCTCTAAGGAACAGAGGAAACTGCCTTAAGAGGAAGCTAACAATGTGATAAAAAAAATCTTCAACTACTCAATGCCAACAACAACAAAAATAAGCATTACCACTGGGGGATAGAGCCCTGTGACCAGCATGCACAAAGTCATGAGGTCCTAAATCCAACCAATACCAGCCCCCACTCAAAAAAAGTTTTCTATTTTCTTCAAATAAATACTCAATTATGTGAAATACAGGGCCAGTTGCTCCTGTCAAATTTGATAGGCTTAAAGTTTATAACCTACACAATGGCCAGAAGGAGAAACAAAGGAGGCAGGCTGGAGGCCACCCACCTATCTCAGGACTCCTCCAGTCCTTTAAATCAGTGCTCCACACTGATAGTGAGTATCAGTTTAGGGAACATTAGATAGGAAGCACCTCACCTAAAAGCATAGCTTTAGAATATGGATTTGGCTCAACTGGTAGAGCACTTGCTTCACTTCAGAGGCCTGGGTTCAAACTCCAGCACCATAAATAAGTAAATATTATAGTATCTTCTTCCAAGGTGCTCTAGATAAGGGCTTATAACAAACAAACAGTGACAATCTGAGAGACAACTGACATTCAAGATGCCTAGCGGTTCAGGAACACAATCTACACTTCATTTCCTGATGTAGTGAGGAGATGTAGCCACAGAATTCACATTCAACCAAGATCAGCTCACTGCCCCCAACTATGAAACAGGTCCTTAGAGCCTACAATCCGAGCTCTAGGCTGATGCAGGAGGATTCTAAGTTTGAGGCAACACTGAATACTCAAGAAATGGAATGTCTACTTCCTTACTTACTAGCCTGCCTCATCCTCCCCTTAGGGAAACTTGTCCCGGGATTTAGGAGCTGCTGGAGTGTTTGGCACTGATGTTAAAACCTTAAATGAGAACCACCACCTAGGTGGACATGGCTCAGGTTCCAGATACTTGAGAAACTCCGATCAAGTTCTTCCTCTCTCAAAAGTTGCTAAACAACTGTTATAACTTAACATGAAAACAGAGCAGCTAGGACAAGTCAGTGTTTAATTCAGAATAAATGACCTTTGTGACTTTCATTTTTGAGAGTCCAGAAAATTTTACATAGCAGAATGAAGAGAACCCTGAGTCCAAGGGTGAGGACGGTTTAATAATGGGACAGCTGGGAAACACGCCTGAACTAAGCTTACCCTTTTAACTCCCATCTTGGCACTCCACCTGGAGTACTTTGTTCTCCTTAATGCTCTAGTTTCCCATGACAACAATGAATATTAAATAGCAACCCCTTCCTCTTCCTTATTATGCAAGGTTCCTTAAGAATCACACGTATAGGGAGGTGGGAGAGACAGCTCAATGGTTAAGAGCACTTGTTGCTCTTGCCAAGGACCTGGGTTCCAGCAACAACAGGGCGGCTTGTTACTGCCTGTAACTTCAGTTCCAGAGAATCTGACACCCTCTTCTGGTCTTAAGAGCTTCTGCACACGTGTAGTAAACAGTCATACACATATGCAAATAAAAAATTAATAATTGAAAAACCCCCTTCTATTTCTGGGGGCTGGAAGGATAGTTCGGCCATTAAGAGGATGTGCTGCTCTTGCAGAGGACCTGAGTTCAGTTCTCAGCACCACATTAGGCACCTCAAAAGTGCCTGTAACTCCATCTTTGGGGGAATATGATGTCTTCTCCTGGTCTCCACAGGGACCAGCACCAACACAATTAAAGAATCAATCTTTCTTTGGCAGGAGATGATGAAGAGACTTAAGAGATTTTTGCAAGAAAGTGAAAAACTAAAAGCAGCATCCGAATGCAGTAGCAAAAACACCTAGACCCAGTGACGTAAGTATGCCAGCTACAACTGCGTAGAGCAAAGCAGTGTTAATTTGAAATCCCAAATTATGAACTACTGTTTGTTACAATCGTGGCCTCATCAAAACCGTGCTTCCCTCCCAAAGCCTTGGTTCCCTCCTCCAGTCTGGGGACCGCCCACATGATTATTTTAACAACTTCCAGAGAGGAGCCACATAAAACACTCAGCTGACTACTGAATGCACACCTATCACAATTGCAGTGATGAATCTGCTGTTGTCACGTCTTGAAATTGAGCCTCTCAGGTCACCTCCAAGTCAGACATGAGGTTTTCAGTACAGGACTTTGTAACATCCACTTTGATTGATCAAAGGTCTTTTTTAGTTGCGCTCACTTCCTGGATCTCAACTATTCCAGGGAGAGGGATGAGACCTTCAGACAGCAGAGTCAAAGGGGTGGTGTTAACTTTGGATGAGTAGGTGTTTATTAATAAATCAGATAGGTGACGTCTCCATCACCCAGGTCCTCTAGGACTCCTATCTTCTGCTGTCTCTGAAAAAAATTAAATTTAAGTTTACAAAGTTATTTCATTGGGAGCCATAGCCTTAAGTTTAAGGACAGTATTTTAAGGATGTATTTGGGGTTTGGGGGGGAGAGGTCTTTTTTCTTTTCTTTTTTTTTCTCATATAGTCCATACTGATTTTAAATTCTTGATCCTCAGGCTTCCACCTCTCAAAAGCTTGGATTACAGACAAGCATCATCACATTCACCAAGAAATTATCTAAAACTTAGAAGATTCTTCAAATGCAGAAAGTCACAGCTATTGTGTGGGTAAAGGTCCTTCTGGCGCCTAACTGCAATACTCAATGAAATATTCATGTACTTGAAGGGAGGGACTGGGCCAACTCACTGGTGACGTGGAGCCAGGAAGCTAGATAAGAACACAGAGGAGACATCAGTGGTACCCAGTGCTTGCAGCTTAAGAGAACCAGTTATTAGATGGCTACACTCAAGAATAAAAAAAACCTAAAGCTCGCTTCCCAAAGCAGCATGAAAACCGCCAAGTAACTCACTCAAAAGACTCACTTTTTTTTTTTCCTTACGATGGATAAGATCCTGAACTCCAAGACTTAAGTGCAGACCACTTAACTGTATGTGAGCAAAGGCCTACCTGACTACATTCTGCCTGCCTGCCCAGCCCATCGCCTCCCGGCTCCAGTCCTTGAACAGAACAGGATGAGCAGCAGGATGCCCTCTTCTTCCAGCCGGCCCCACCTTCGCGGGTGGCCCGGCTGCCACGTCAGGCCCCGCTCGCCGGCGGTCCTGCCCATCCTCCTCGAGCAAGTTTCCCATTGATTCCCGGGGACTCAAGAGGCGCCCCCCAAAAGCCCACGGAGAGGGACACGCCTACTAGAACCCCACACATCCCTTCCTAAACTTTTCAGATCCAGCAGGACCGGGGGTGGGGTGGGGGTGTGGGGAGGCGCAGTCGCGCGAGCGCTCTGCACACGGACGGATCAAGTTCGCGGTCGGACCAAACGCAGATCGGGAGAGGGGGTGGGGGGGGAGCGCCCGGTGCTGCGAAGGACACCCCAACCCGTATGCACACCCCGAGGGGGGGATTCAATGCCCTTCGGGAGGGCCGAGGTGGGTGTGTCTAATCATCCCGAGCCCCGCGCAAGCCTCGGAGCGACCGAGGGACGGATGGGTCCTCCCGTGCGGTCCTGCCCCTCGCGCCGCGCCCGGGCGACCGCTCACCCGCACAGGAGCGCGTCTTCCAGATCTTGAGCAGCAGGATGACGATGGCCGCCAGGTGGGACAGGTCCCCAGTCAGCCGGAAGATGTTCATGGCGGCGGCGGGCGGCGCGGCACGGCGGCACCGGGTCTCGGCGGCGACTCAGGACGCGGCGACGGCTCCAGAGAGAGGAGAGCGGCGAAAGATGGCGGGAGCGGGAGCGACGTGGCCAGGGACGTGGCCGAACTGCCGTCGCGCGCGCGGGGCAGCCTGGGAGAGCGGGCGCCCGCCGGGGACACGCCCCTCCGCCACGCCCCTTAAAGGCCCCGCGGGCCGCGATCAACCCGACCCTGAATCCCGGGTGGGCTGCCAACTGAGGACCCAGAGTGCTCCGCAGTTTCCGTCTCCAGGGTTTCCGCCTCGGTGCCAGCAATTTCCTTTCTTAAGTTTTGAAATGACACTCCATTGTGAGGATTGTCTCCTTCACCCTCCCCCCCATCCCCTACTAAGAAAGCAGAAGTATCCCTTTAAAGGGGCTTTGGGAGGGCAGTAAGCATTGTTAAAATCTCTGCGGTGAAGAACTGCTTCTCTAGTAGAGGACCCAAGTTCAATTCCCAGCACCTGCATCGGGCAGCTTAGTGTACACCTGTAACACTCTATCTCCAGGGGTATTCGATGCCTCTGGCCTTTGAGGGCACCTGCACTCATGTGCACACACCCACAACTAACACATTTTAAATAATAAAAATAAATCACAAAATACCTGTTAAGATCTATTAATTTTTCTTAAAATTTACATTAGGAGCCGGGCGGTAGTGGGACATGTCTGTAAACTGTAAGTTTTGGTTTACAGTGAGTTCCAGCACAGCCAGAGTTACACAGAAAAAACCCTGTCTCAGACCTCTCAACACACACACACACACACACACACACACACACACACACACACACACACACACACACGTTACATTAGGGCTGGAGAGATGGCTCAGTGGTTAAGTGCACTTGCTCTTCTTCCAGAAGATCTGATCCAGTCCCAACACCCACAACAAAGGCTCACAACAGCCTGTAACTCCAGCTCTAGATCTGGCACGTCCGACCTCTGAAAGGGCACCTTCACTCACACACACACACACACACACACACACACACACACACACACACACACACACCCCTAAAATAATAAAAATAAATCCTTAAAAGTGCATTTATTTGTGAATGTGTGTGGAGACATCCAATCAGATAGATTCTCTCCTTCCAGCCTGTGGGTACCCAGGATCGGATCAAGTTGTCTGGATTTAACAAACTCCTTTAACTATGAGCACACTTCTTCCTCTTCCTCATCTTTCTTTTTACTTTTATATGTGTATTTGCATGTACGTGCCCTCGTGTGTGCTGTGAGGACATATTGACATCTAGCGCTGCCTAGATCTCTACAACTTCTATAGTAAATGAAGCAGGGCATCTCACTCGAACCCAGAGCCTGCTGATTTGGCTAGCTTCGCCAGCCAGCTTGCTGAGGGGATCCCCTACTCCAGCTCCCAGGCTCCACACACTTGCCTGGCATTTACATGGGTGCTGGAGATCCGGACTCAGTTTCTCGCAGACTCTTATCTTTGGCAATATTTCTGGATTTACAGTGTTTCCTGTTTGCCATTTAAGGAGAAATTTGAAGAATTCGATTATGGGGCTTGAGAAATAACCCAAATATTAACCCTCATTTGCATGTCAGCTTCACTGTGATTAGTGAAAATTTCCTTTCGCTGGTTACTTATGCCTGATGTTGGGCTCACGTAGTGAGACATCATTCCAGGGATAATCTTTTCATTTTCTCTGTGTGTGTTTTTTTAATGATTTATTTATTTTTACTTTACATGAATGAATGTTGTCTCTGTGTACACATGCAGTACCCTCGGGGGCCAGAAGAGGGTGCTCTTGAGCAAATGCAACCTGCAAGTTGGATATGATTTATCAAACTGTTTTGTTTTTGAGACAGGGTCTCACTGTGCCCCCCCTGGCTGGCCTTGAACTAACAGAGATTCACTTGCCTCTGCCTTCTAGGCACACTGTACTTCGTTTTTTTTTGGGGGGGGGTTGGACAATTTTCTTTTTGAGACAGGATATCATGTCACTCAGGTTGGCATCAATCTTAATATGAAGTCAAAGATGACCTTGAATGTTGGGATAACAGGCACGGACACCCACACCTGGCTTCTGTGGTCTGGGGATGGAACCCAGGCCTTCATGCAGCCGAGTTGCATTGCCAGGCCCAGGTTGGTTTCTTGAGCACTGTGGTACCCCTAGCTCTCACGATACTTGGTTTGGTTGACCAGGCAATTATTGAGCACCTTCTGTATGAAGAAGCAGGAAACATCTATGCCAACACCTGTTAGCTGAATCCTGGGTGTGTGCAGATTTGCCAAGGGAGGGCAAGCAGCAGCCAGGTTTGAAGGTCATGGTAGATAAGGCAACAGCTTCTCAAAGCTTCCTGTGTGGGCAAGAAGTAGGCTTAGGGAAGTGACAGCAGAGAAACCAGTCTGTGTGTGCCCAGGTGAGCAGAAGACACTAGTGACAGGCGGAGACAGCAGCACAGGAAATTCTGGTTCTGAAGGAGGGGAGAGGGCATCAGCCACTAGGATCTAGGATCTTAGGGGCAACAGAGAGAAGGGGCAGAAAAAGCCAGGGTTCAGTGATCTACAGTCACGGGTGGACTAGGAGGCCTGGAGGCCTGGGAAGGCACGTGCATGGTACAAGTGAATTAGTTTTTAGGGTCTGCAAGATGGCTCAGTAAATAAAGAGCTTGTCACCAAGCCTGACAACTTGAGTCTGATCCCCAAGACTTCTTCCTGCTTATATACCAGAAGAGTGCACCAGATCTCATTACAGATGGTTGTGAGCCACCTTGTGGTTGCTCAGAATTGAACTCAGGACCTCTGGAAGAGCAGTTAGTGCTCTTAATCTCCAAGCTCTCTCTCCACCCCACAAAAAAGATTTTTAAAGGGACAGCAAGATGGTGTAGAGGGTAGAAATGCTCGCAACCAAGCCTGATGACCTGAGTTCAACTCTCTGGACTCCCACATGGTCAAAGGACAGGACCCCTTTTTCTTCAGCAAATTGTCTTTTGACAGCCACATGTATGACATGTGGGTAGTCTCTCTCTCTCTTGCACACACACATACACACACAATACAACTCACTTTTTAAAAAATAGCTCTGAATAGGAGGAGAGGAGGAGGGCAGGATCAGAAGACATGAGGCAGGGATGAGGGAGATGCATAGAAATCTGTAGAAGTGTGTGTGTGTGTGTGTGTGTGTGTGTGTGTGTGTGTGTGTGTAGGGCCCTTGTTGCCCCCCCCCCCCCAAGCCTGATAGAATCTGGTCTATGTGATGCATTCACTTACCTAGAGATTTCTGAGGCTTCTGTGGGGTTAGGATTGTTCATTCTCTGCCTGGTAACCGCCGCCCCCCCCCCCCCAGTCTAACAACTCTTATCCTTGGGAAGTTCGACTATGCCCGAGTGCATAGCTGATCCAGTCCAGCCGTCACAGAAGGAGAGTATGGAGGGAGGGTACCCAGCTGCTCCTCCAAGCCAGTCTTGGGCAATGTTTCCATAACTTCACAATGGCCTGGCTGTGGGGGAGGGGGTCTCAGGAGGTGCTAGGATGCCAGGAAGGAGTCTCCATCTCTACAGAAGCCATCCTTCATGCTAGGTGAAGATTCCCTACATGCCTTGCCTATGCCCCTTAAGGAAGCCAATACACTCATTGGCCCTGCAGGGGAACTTGGGTATTTTGGATTGATACTGGGACCATCAAAGGAGCAGATAGAAATGGTGTGCCCCCCACTCAGGAGAACATTCCAACAACACTAGTTAATAAAGGGACTGTGATAGACTCAATTGTGTTCCCCTCAAATTCAGAGGTTGAGGCCCCAACTTCTACTATCAGAGGTTGGGAGTAGATTTGTAGAGACAGGACCCTTAAAAAGGTCATTAAAGGCAGAAGCAGAAGGATTTCAAGTTAGAGACCAGCTAGTGTTGCAGGGTGGGGCAATGGTGGCACACACCCTTAATTCTAGAACTTGAGAGGCAGAGGCAGGCAGATCTCTGTGAGTTTGAGACCAGCCTGATCTATAAAGTGAATTCCAGGACAGCCAGGGATTTTGCACAGAGAAACCCTGTTTTGAAAAACAGAACATAAAAAGAGGAAATTAATGCTAAATGAGGTTGTATGGGTGGGGTCCCAATTCAACAGGACTGGTGTCCTTATAAAAAAGAGGAGCCAGGTGTGGTGGGACGTGTTCTCAGCCTCTAGGAGGCAGAGGTGAGGTGATTGCAAAATTGAGGGTAGCCTGGCTTACAGTGGGGGGAGGGGCTGGAGATGTAGCTCTTTGGCAACAAGTTTGCCTAGGAGCCACCCCACCCCCCCACTGAGGGGAGGAGGGGGGGATAGATCATTGGTCCAGACTGCACAGGTTCTGGGCTGCAGCCTCAACAAGCAAAACAACCAACCCAAAAGAAACAAATCCCAGAGAGAGACTGGAGGGGAACATGGGCAGCTAAACAAACCCACCCTGGCTCTGAAATAGGGCCAGTGAAGAAACCACCCTGGATCTGAGCTAGTGAACTACATTAATCCCTGATCCCAGAGCCCAAAGAAATGTGCCCCGACTCTGAAACCAGCAGAGCCAGTGAAAGAAATGTGCCCTGGCCCTGAAATTAGAGCTCCAAAGCCCGAAGGAGACAGTGAAAGAAACACACTTTGGCCCTGAAACCAAAAGCCAAATCGGTTAAAAAAAAAAAAAAAAAAAAACCTGGGGGGGATATCTGACTATCCCCCACCCTGGAAGTCTCCCTAGAAAGCTCTGCCCCCCCCCCAAGAAGCCCCATATAAATCCTGAGCCCACAGCCCTTCCCCTGCTGTCTTCTCCCACCCTCGGCTGAGGCATCCACCCACTCCTGGACCCTTCCCTTCTAATACATCTCTTAAATGAGGTTTGGGTAAACGATCTTCGATCTTCTTCTTCGGCTGGAGCAGCAGCAGCCTGAGATCAGCTGAGGGAACCAAGCTGAAACAACACCCTTGCCACCCAGGGGACCTTCCCCGGCTGGGCCGAGTTGTTACGCTCCCTGAACCGAACAGCTAGCAGCAGAGCCGAGAAGCAAAGCCTTCAGTCGGTCACTGTAGCAACTTTGCCTGGGCGGCCCTACCTTGCTGGAGCAGAGCTGTTAACGCTGGGAAGCCTTTCCCTGAAGCAGGGCTGTAAGCTGCTACCTAGGCTTACTGTGGCCTGTGGTGTTCATTGGCTCCCGACCACCTGAACACTATCCATCAAGCTGTAACACTCAGTGTTCATTGGCTCCTAACTGTCGGAATACTTTTCCAATCGAGCTGCAGTGCTCAGTATGCCTGGGCTCCTGACTGCCAGGATCTTTTTCCATCTGAGCTGCACGGGGCTGCACAAATACAAATACCTACAGAGACACCATGGAGACATGTGTACCAAGAGAAAGCATGTAAGACAGTGAGAGATGGTGACCATCTGGAAATCTGAAATCCCTGGAATCCACATAGTCGGGAGAAAAGCAACTCCTGAGACGTCCTGGGACTTCCACGTGCTGTGGCAGGCACCCCCCCTCCCTGCATTGATTACCACCCCCCAAGTTAGAGGCATCTGGGAAGAGGGAACTCTTGTAATCTACAGAGGGAGACCCAGGAGGGTGGACGCCAGGGGGCTGGGTGAGGGAGATGTGCCATTGCAGGCACAGCAGGCAGTCAGTGCGGGTGGGAGCCCAGCAGGCTGTGCCCTCGTGGAAAGCTTTATTAAAGGCAGGGGAGAGAGAAGGGAAGAGGGGAAAAGAGAGAGAGGAAGAAAGGGAAGGGGGGAAAAGGAGAAAAGAGAGAGGGGTGGGAGGGGAGGAGGGCAGAAGAGAGGAAAGGAGAGGAGGGGAGGGAAAGGTAGGGGGAGAGGAGGGAAGGGAGGCAGAGGTGGAAAGGGGGATCTTTTCTTACAGATATCCTTACATAGAATGACATCAGGTCTCTGTGCAGGCCAAGGCTTTTACCTGCTTATTGGCAAGGACTGCAAGACTGGGTCAGAATGCTAACCCAGACACCTGCTGAGAAGTCACTCTCAGACTGGCCTGTGGGCGAGTCTCTGGGGGCAATACCATCCCTGGACAGGTGGCCCTAGGTAGCATTAGAAAAGCAGCTGTGCAAGCCAGAGAGAGCAGCCTCCATGGCCTCTGCATCAGCTCCTGCCTCCAGGTTTCCGCCCCTCAGTGATGGACTGTAACCAAGTTGTGTAAGCCCAACCAACACACAAAGTCGCCCTTTGACCACGGCTGTTATCATATTGATAGAAAACAGAACTGAGATACCCTCCCCAATAAACCGATAAAACATTTTAAAGATGAAGAAATTTTCATTCAAGAGGATGAGCTTTGGATATCCACCACAAGAGTTTTGGATCCAGAAAGTTCCAGCTGTTACCATGAGTTTCAGACTTTTATTTGCAAAACAGGAGATCACAAAATCCACCTCAGAGGGTTGTGAAAGGAAACTGAAATGAACCTTGTAAACAGGTGAAGCACACTACTACCCAGTAAACATCACCTAGTGTCATTATTGGGGAAAGCCGCGGGAGGCTAGGCTATGTCACTGCTATCATGGAGAAAGTTAATCCCAGGAGCATAAGCGCCTGAACCCACACTTTATCATCCCGGGGAGGAGCATAGGAGGGGGCACATACTGGTTCACACACTCGGGACTGTGTACTGGTTCTGGGGCAGGAACCTACATAAGAGACAGGAAATTCAACTGTGAGATATTGACCCATAAGGTGTGTACACTCAGCACTGTATGTGGCACCTGTCAAAAGTATTGGCAGATATGTTGTGTTAACGCTGAAGATCTGTCCATAGCCAGCCTTGGTCAAAAACTTAACATTTTACAGTGGGGGGGGGAGGGGATGTGGTGACTTTGGAACTGTTAAGCCCAGTTGTGTACTTCAGGCACAACTGAATCCAGGGGCAAAGACATACATACACATAGCAACTTTCTCTTGTCTTTTGGACTGATACAGTGGCACCCTGCCCGCCCTCACACCGCAGGTTCCCACCCTTTGGACACGCACCCCATCTAGAGAAACAGAAGCTCCCCCTTGCACGCTATCTGGATTTGAGTCTTGAACTGACTCCAGTCACCCAGCCAGTTACTTTCTGTACCCAGTCAGCTCCATGGCCCAGGGAGCTTCCAACAGCAGGCACAACTCACTGCTGCCCACTGATGTCTGCAGGAGAGACTACTCACAGGTGACCTAGAAGTCCAGGCATTCTTGGGGCCATGTAAAAAAATTTTATTTTGTTGTTATTGTTTTAAACATTTTAATAATTAATTGATTCGGGGTGTGTATGTGTGTGTGCGCACGGGTGCACTAATGGACTGTTTATGCATGTAGAGGTCAGAGGACATGTTTCAAGACTCAGTTTTTTCCCCTTCTATCATCATGTGGGGCCCAGGGATTGGGACCAATGACCTTGACCTCCCAATCCTCCTGCCTCCATCTCCTTAGTGCTGGGATTACAGGCATGCACCACTAGATCCCATTTATGCAGTGCCAAGAATCGAACCCAGGGCTTAGAAGCACTCGAGGCAAGCACTCTACCAACTGAGCTATATCCCCAGCCCTGAAATTCTGTGCTTTTGCTTATTTGTTCTCTTGGGCTCTTGCCTCACTTATGAAATTGATCCCGGCTTTTAGGCAGAGGATGAGTTACGACATCTCTGTCATAGCTCCGGGTATAGCAGAGAACCATGCACCACTGGCAAAGCGACTAACCTAACTCACACCAACTCCTGAGGTGTGACAGTGTCCACTGAGCCTGGCTCGGGTCAGCATGGCTCAGGTTACCCAAACCTTAAGCACTAAGTGCTTGTCATTTTAAGTCATTTTGAGATCTTTCGTCTCAACTACTTGGGGCCTGAGACAGGAGGATCCCAGTCATAAATGAATGAATTCAAGGCCGGCCTGAGTAACTCAGTAAAACTCTATTACAAAATTTAAAATTTTAAAGAGGGTGGGGATAGAGACTAGTGGTAGAGCCCTTGCCCACAATTCCCCAGTAAGGGGCTGGGGCCTGGGCCAGTAGCACAATGCTTGCCCAAAATTGGATGGGGTTTGGCCCAGCAGCACAGTGCTTGCCCAGAATCCCCCAGTAACAGTTCTATCCCCAGAATACACATAGTGAAATAAAATTTAACTGGCTTCCTCTCCACATGCCTCCATAGTGGATACTCCCTAACAGATAAATACAAGTATGCAAAAGAAACTCACATAGAATCCCTTAGTAAGAAAGGAGCTGGAAGGCATGGCTCAGTTGCAGAGCACCTGCCTATCATGACCAACACCTTGGGATAATGTAGAGGAAAACCAAGTTAAGACTTGTTCGTTACACAGCACTGTTGTAGCAAATTGATAACAGATACAAGACAAGTTAGGGAGAAACTCCTAGCTAGTGCTTGGCTTGTCAAACTGCCGTCCAGTGGCTGGATCTTCAGGAAAATGATATGGCATTCTACCTGGGCCTGGAGCTCTTGCCTGGTGGAGTCTATAATCTGGGAAGCTCACAGAGATTTTATACACTAGTGCGCGTGCACACACATATCCATTCTGAAGACGGAACATTGGAGCCTTGTGCTTTCTCAGGAAGTACTCTGCCACTAACTACATCTCTAGCCTCCTCCTCCTCCTGTTACTTTTTATTTCAAGGATAGAGTCTCAATGAGTTATCCAGGCAGGTCTGGAACTTTCTATGCCCCTGCTTCAGCTTCTGAATAAACTGATTATTCTTCTCCTCCTTTCAAGACAGGATGTCTCTGTGTAGCCCTGGATGTCCTGGAACTCACTCTGCTGACCACAGTGGCCTCAAACTCAGAGATTTGCCTGCCTCTGCCTCCTGGAACTAAAGGCATGAATCACCACACTTGCCATGATCTATGCTTTCTAATCCCAGCTCCATCAGAGATTTTAAAAACTGAATTACACTTTATGTATTTGTGCGTATATGCCTGTATGTACATGCAAAGAGGTCAGAGGATAATTTTGTTCTTTCTACCCCATACACACACTGGAGACTGAACTCAAGTTGTCAGGGTTAGTGGCAAATGCCTTTACCCACTGAGCCATCTCTCCTGGCCTACAACATGGATTAACACTTTTAAATTCAGGTTTATTTATTTAATTTTACGTGTATGAACGTATGACCTGCATGAATGTATGTACATGGTTGGTGCCTGGGGAGGTCAGAAAATGGCATCAGAAGACTACCCAGAAAAACAAAACAAAAATCCCTGGAGCCTGTGAGCTACTATGCAGTGGTGAGATTCAAAACTCTGTCCTCTGAAAAAGCAACAAGTGATTTAAGCTGAGCCATCTAGTCCCCCAACAAGAATTGTTTCTTTAAAAAATATTTTATAAGTGTATGGGTACATTATGTGTGTATGTCTATGCACATGTGTGCAGTACCTGTGGAGGCCAGCAGAGGGAGTCAGAGCACCGAGAACTGGAGTTACAGGCAGTTGGTTGCCAGCCTCCATGTCAGTGCTGGGAATTGACTCTAGATCCTCTGGAAGAGCAGCCAGGGCTCCAACCACTGAACCTTTTTCCCATTGCTCAAAGAAGGTTCATGGCTCCCTTTTCCAGGGACATAAGTACCAGGCACTGTGTACAAGCTTTGCTGCTAGGAAAAGTGTAGGCTGACTATCCAGGTTCCTCCTTGACACATGCATGGCCAGTTGAATGTTTTTATGGGATGGACAGGCATAAGAAAAGAATACGGAGAAAACACATACTCAGCCAAGGACTGTGAAGGGCTTTGAAGAATCAAATGTGGGCTGGGGATACAGCTCAGTGGGTAGAGTGCTTGTCTAGTATATATGAAGCCCTGGCTCCCACCCACAGCACTGCATAAGTCAGCGATAATGGTGCATGCCTGTAATCCCAGCACTGAGGAGACGGAGGCAGGAAGACCAACTCAAGGTCATCTTCTACACTGAGCCACAGAGTAGCCTGGTCTGCATAGTATTCTGTCTCAGAGAACAGCTAATAAACAGAAGGTCCAAGGCCTGTCTTGTTGGGTGTTTGGTTTTAGGGGGAGGGAAATCTGAAGTGCTGGAGAGATGGCTCAGCAGTTAGGAGCATTCAGCTCACACCCACCCGTAACTCCCATTACGGGACATCTGATCCCCTCTTCTGGCCTCAGAAGACACCAAATTCACATGGACAAATCCATCCATGAATATATACATATAATTCATTTTTTTAAAAATCAAAGATACAAGAAGTAAATAAAAACAGAAAAGGAAAAAAAATTCCAAGATACAGAATGAAAACCATTGACATTTTTCCTGGGGAAAAAAAGTTAAGTGAATCTGGGATTGGTAGTTCATGCCTTACAGTCTCAGTAGGCAGGAGGCTGAGGCAGGGGACTGCCTCACATTTGAGGCTTGCCTATGATCCCACAACTTGGAGCTAGAGGATTCAGAGTTCAAAGCCAGCCTAGGCTACTTGAGACACCATCTCAAAATAAATAATAAATAAATGGCAAGGGCTGGAGGCACAACATGGTGGTAGAACCTAGCGCATACAGGGCCTGCAGTTTGAATCCCAGCAACATAAAATGGATTTAATTAAAAAAAAGAAAGAAAAACAGCCAGCAAGATGGCTCCCTGGGTACAGGCATGTGCAGCCTCTGACTTCCATACTGTGGCCCCACGCACACGCGAACAAAGCAAACAGGTTTAGGAGAGAGAAAGACCCAACGTGAAACCAAACAGGGAAGGGGTATCCATTGCATCTTATGTAGGAATCTGGGGCTCAGAACACCGAAAACAAGCTGTTTGCTACCCCGCCCACTGCAGGTTCCAGGCTACTTATGTCTCTTAGGCTTACACAATGCAGCCTTGGGATCCCATATACCCCAGATTGTGTCATCTGCCTCTGAATCTGCTCTACTCACGCAAGCTGTTCCAGGGATGTCATCACTATCCAGGTGAGAAACGGCTCTTGGCCAGTAAACTGGTGTCACTAGCCCAGCTAGCCACTGCCACGCCCTCTTTGCCCTACCCTTTAGGATGTCCATTCGACTTCCAAATGCTACACCTTGAAGCTGTGACCCCCTCTAAATAGGATCTGGGCTGACATGACTGAACCCTCAGCTCTCAGGGCCACCAAGATGGCTCCGTGGGTAAGGGTGCTTGCTGCCAAACCCGATGACCTGAGTTCAATATCTAGGACCCACCTGGTGGAAGGGGAGAGCCCTCCGACCTCCACCTACTCTGTGCACACCCTTCCCACCCCACCTCCACACAAATTAAAACCCTATAATCTCTCGATTTTGGCTGGGACAGGAGGTACAGACCTGTCATTCCAGTTATTGTAGAAGACTTCAAGGCCTGCTTGGGCTACGGAACAAGGTCAAGGTCAGACTGAACAATTAAGACACATCCTAAAAGTCCACAGAGGGCAGCTCAGTGGAAGGATGCTTACCTACTATGTTCAAAACCCTTGGTTTATTCCCTTAGTAACATAATACCAGCACAGGCAAGCCTAAGCAGGAGTATAGTGGTGAGTTGGGGGCCAGCCTGAGCTACATAGTGAATTGGAAGACCAGTCTATTAGTCAGTATGGAGCACATGCCTACAATCCCAACACTTGGGAGGTAGAGGCAGGAGGATCAAGGTTATCCTTGACTACATAGTGAGTTTGGGGCTAGCCTGAGCTACATGAGATGCTGTCTCTCAAAAATAAAATTAAATAAATTCATGAAAGAAAATAAAGCCTAGATTCAGTGGTCTAAAACAGTGGCTCTCTCTCCCACAGTCCTTTCCAATAACCCAATCTGTTCTCTCTCCTTTTCTATGCTGCCACACAGCTGCCCCCTCTAAACCCTTTGTTTCTGTCTTCACCTTGCCTGCCTTCTTCCCATAGCAATGGAGGCGGTGATCTTGCAGGCTTTCTGGTACTGGCTTAATGGATTTGGCCTGGACCGTCCATCTCTGGTCTGGAGTCCACTACAGCAACTCAGAAAGTAACTCTGTACATCCCTGGTAGTGTGCTCCACCAAGCCAGTGGCCACTTTGCAATCCACCCCAGGTGGGATATCCCCTGACACACAGCAGCATTTTATTCACCATTGTGAGCATTGAGGCAGGGTGTAGCCGCGGGAAGCCAGGTAGGCTGTCTGGGAGACCAAGGAGGATGGACAGAAGAGGGCCAGGCAGAGCTCAGCAGCTGAGGTAGCCGGAGATACGGGGCTGCGGCCCCCACCACACCCAAGCCCTTCCTGCAGCCAAGCTGCATGATCAAGTACCCTGGACCCTGTGACATCCCTCGGGGGTTGCAGCCTCCAGCATTGGCCTCCATGCTCAAGACTGCAGACGGTGCTTGGTGGCAGCTATCACCAGGCCAGGGGTGAAACCATCCCGGAGCTGCGTGGGCCATCCCCTGCCTGCAGGTCGCTGAGCGCTCTCTGGAGATAAGGAGTGGACAATGGTCCCAGCATCAATGACACCCTTCTTGCCTCTTCCTGCCACCAGATGGCTGGTGCTGAGGCTGTGGCCCCACCCCACCAGAGGCAGGGGAAATGCCACTAACAGACACCTTCTCAGCAGGACTTGGGGAGGGATGCCCTCCTAGCCTCACCTCCCATGAAAGGCTCCCTCCAGCCTCCACCCCTGCTTACCTCAAATTTACTCATGAATTCTGAAAAGATGCCAAAGAAGGCCTCTGAGGTAGTGGCCTTGGAGTCCTCTCCGAAGAAGGCCAGTGCTTTTCCTAACTCTTCCATGGCCTCACGCTGCAGCCCGTCCAGCGCCCGCAGAGCTGGTTGTGCCTTTTCCAGAAAGGACTGTGGAGGCCTTGGTTAAGGAAACAGCCACAGGGTCCTCTAACCCTCCTTGGCTGGAATGTGACCCAGACAGCCCTAGCTGCTCCACTTCCTCTCTGCTTTGATGGATTCGTTCTTCCTGAAGGCAGACAACTGTGTTCCCAGCCCCCATCCGCCCACCACAGGTTCTAGACCACCAGCCCTTCATGCAGAATTAATTTATATTCTGTCCAGTCTCCGACGTCCCTCGCTCTGCCCACGAGGCGGCGCTTTCATCTCGGTGGAATTCTGCATAGTAGCGTCTGGCCCTTGTTTGTCCATTTTGCCTGCCGTTACTGCTTGTTTTGTTTTTAGACAAGGTCTTATTATGTAGCCCAGGCTGGCCTTGAACTCCAGATCTTTCTACCTCAGCATCCCTGGTTGCTGGGATGCCAGGTTTTTTCTCAGACCACTCACTCCGACTGACCCTGTCTGCCTGACACTTGGTTTATGCGTTTCTTGTAATCCAGGCTGGCCCGGAATTCCTGATCCTCGTGCCGCTGCCTCTGAGTCCATGAGTGCAATACCACGGCCGGGCTTTCCTTTTCTGGTCTCCCTCTTTTCTTCTTTTCTATAGATTTTGTTACTATTTAAAACAGTTCAAATGCTGTTTCTGCTCTCCAAGGGTAAGCTTGTTCCCTCTACAAACTTCCAATATTTAAGACAGTATCTGGTACACTGTAAGAAGGTCCTGGAAAAAGACTCAGTGGCCCTAGTTGAAGGGTATAGTTCAGCGGGAGAGCAATAACTTAGTGTGCAGAAGGCTCTGGATTCAATGCCCTGCCATCTCCCTCATCTGGCGTTTGGCTTGTAGGGCCTGCCTGACTTGCCATGCTTCTTCTGTCTCTTGGGGTTTTAACTCTGGGCTCCACCATTCTTGAGTACAGATAGTTAGTCAACATGTCCATGACTTTGGTGGGCCTGGTGGCCGAGATCTGTCAAACCAGATCCTTGGGAGGATGAAGCCAGAGAACAGTTAGTCTAAGGCCCACCTGAACTATAGAGGGAGTCTGAGGCCAGCCTGGACAACCCAGAGAGACTTGGTCTCAAGAAGGTAATGAGGGGCAGACTGGTTATACAGCTCAGTGGTAGTTTTTGCCTAGCTGTGTCCTGAGTTCAATTTCTAGTATTTAAAACAAAAGCAGATAAATAATTAAGAAAAAAAAAAAGAGTGGTGTAGATGTAGTTCAGTGACAGAGCTCCTGCCTGGAATCCCCCAGTGAGGGGCAGGGGTGTGGCTCAGTGGTAGAGCCCCTGCCTAGAATCCCCCAGTGAGGGGCTGGGGTGTGGTTCAGTGGTAGAGCCCCTGCCTAGAATCCCCCAGTGAGGGGCTGGGGTGTGGCTCAGTGGTAGAGCCCCTGCCTAGAATCCCCCAGTGAGGGGCTGGGGTGTGGCTCAGTGGTAGAGCCCCTGCCTAGAATCTCCCAGTGAGGGGCTGGGGTGTGGCTCAGTGGTAGAGCACCTGCCTAGAATCCCCCAATGAGGGGCTGGGGTGTGGCTCAGTGGTTAGAGCCCCTGCATAGAATCCCATGGTGTGGGGGGGGGTTGGTTTTGAGGACAAGACTTGACAGTAGCATACTTGTTGAGAATCTTCCAGTAATGAATTGGCAGCATGTCTCAGCAGTTGAACATATACTTATATAACTGAGGCCCTGGATTCAATTCCCAGTACCCCCCCCCCACACACACATGCGCAAGAATTCCATCTTCAGCTACTCAGCTTTGGCATAAGCAGGTGGACACTACATAACCCAGGAAGGAACCTTTCCCTGGGCACACAGCAGCTTCTGCCTGTCGTTTCTACAAGGGTCTACACTGACCACTAGAACCACAGTCAGCTTTACCCAACCATCCCAGAGTCCAGTCTAGTGCTGGAACCGGCAGGTTAGAGGATACAGCCATGACCACAGCAAACCTGTCCTCACTGGAGGGGGCCATGCTCTGGCAGGCCACCTGAATCTCACTGACAGTGCCATGGAGGTCAGCCAGGTCACCAGTCAGGGCTCGTTGGTTCACTGCATGTAAGGAAAGGAGCAAAGTCTTATGGGGGCTACATCCCCAGCTCAGAGAAGCATGCATCCGCCTCCCTCACTCAAGGACCCAGCCTACCTTTGGCAGCCAGGGGCACAGTGGGTAGGTCCTGGGCAAAGCCCAGGAGCTCAGGGAAGTGCTGGCTTAGTGATTTGGCGAGGATGTGAAGGAAGGTGGATTTTCCATCCACTGTCTTGGTGGAGTTTAGCTGCAAGGGATGCCCAACACACATGTGCCTCAAAACCCCGCCCACCAGACTTCTGGTCACACGACACCAAGGTTTTCTGTGTTTTCTAGAATTCTTAGTCTTTGATACTCTTTCCAACTCCCCTCCCATGTCGACTTTTCTAGACCCTGGAGCTGAGCTGCTTGAGGTGGGAGTATAGTATCTGGGTGGGCCTATGTGCAGCCAGTTTCCCCCTCCCCCACCCAGGGGAAGAACTCTGTGGGCATAATGTTTTCATATTCCCTGTAGAACATTTTTTTGTTGTATGAACCAGACTCTTATTTAGCCCAGGCTAGACTTGAACTCCTAATCCTTGAGCCTTGACCTTCTAAACGCTGGGATTACAGGTGTATGTCACCACACTCGGCTCCACTGCCACAGATGGACATAGTCTGGATCTCCAAGTCTGGGAGCCATAGCAAGCTGACTGCTGGTCCTCACCTCTGTCAGGAAGTTGATCTTGAAGCCAGTGGTCTTGTTGGTCTTGGGCTGTCCATCGTTGAGATAGTTACCCATGGCCAACACAAACTGCATGGGGAAAAAAAGCAGGGGCGGGGGAGGGGCGGGGGGAGAAATGGGGTCCATATGCTCACCCCACCCCCACCCGGGATCCCCAGGAGACAGCAGATCATATAAACACAAAGGGACTGACCTCCAGGATCTTGGCGAGTTTCCTGCTGTTTTTGAGCTCCAGGGACGCTTGTCGCAGACACTCGAGGCTGCCTCTTATCTCCTCTGTCTTCTCCTGTAAGGTGGCCTGGAAGTGTAGACTGCGCAGGCGGGTCTTGTACTCGGGAACCGACAGCATCTATAGGAAAGTCGGGGGGCCAGGATTCATCCACTCCCCAGCCAGTGCCTACCACCCAGCCTGGGGAGGGAGTCTTGACTACTAAGCTGGGTTCTCCTTAGGAAAAAATAGCACGACCCTTGGGGGACACTCTCATCCCATCAGCCTTAACCTCGGGTGGGTCATCAAAGGAGTTCAACTGAGACTCAGAGGCCAGGGCAGTCCTCAAGGGCCTCCTGACAGCGGAGGGAGCCCGGGGAGAAGACCCTCTTAGCCAGGGCCTCAGGGGCCGATCTTAGCACCTGCAGGACAAACTGGTCCGGCTCACTAAGGCGGCCAGGAGCCTCCCGGAAAGCCTGGTAGCGCTGCTCCTCGTCGGCGTCGGGAGCAAAGAGCAGCAGCTGTGCCAGATGCGCGGGCTCCAGACGCCGGGGTTCCATGCTCATGAGGACTTGCCTCAGCTCCCCTGGGGTCAGCTTCAGATGCGCTAGGAGGATGGCTGTGGGCGGGGCACCAGGGTGAGCCGGGGGCGGAGCCCAGCGGGGATACAGAAGGAGGGGCCTGAGAGATGTGCCCGGTGGAGAAGGGCGTGGCATGAGTTTAGCCAGAGACTATGGGTCTCGTAGGCTGATGAGGGGTGGGATCCTCAACTATATACTCGGAAAATAGGCAGGAAACAGAAAGGGACCAAGTAGGTAATGTGATTGGAGGCGGGGCCAGAACCAGGAAACCCATCTGGTGGGCGTGGCCAATAGAGGGCTCCTAGGCGTGCCCCTGAGTCCAGGTAGCAGGTCCCAACCGCTACATCGGGATTTCCGTCACCCCACCCCTTTGAGAGTCTCAGCTTTTGTGACCCGGATGGGCCGCAAGGCTCCTCACAGGTATTGTAGGCCTTCTTGTGGGACAAGATCTCCACCACTTCCTTCTTCCTGAAGGGTTCGGGGCCGGGCACTGGTTCTGGAAGGGAAAAACTGAACAGTTTAATGGGGAGCAGGAGTCTAGACTAGGGCTGCTGTGGCAGGGCCAAGGGAGAGATGTGGCCCCACTAGGGGTCAAGGACCCTTCTCCTGTCATGCATCACCTTAACTACATCGGCTCCAGGCATTCACCTCATTCCTCAGCCTTTCGTGGGCCCCCAAGTCCAGCCTAAGGCATTTAGCGAGAGGCTTGTCTGACCCCACACACTGCAGTCTCATATGCCCTCTTCCCTGCACCTTGCAGACTGAACAATGAAGGGCTTGGAAGTTTAAAGACACAATAGCAGTAAGTGCATGCTCTGGGAGCTGGGAGCTAAAGAATGTCCAGACTACAGCAGGAGGTGTGGCTTGTTGACATGGCCCGCCCTAGGCCACTCACTTGAAGGTTTCTGGGTGCCGAAGTGGAGCTCCAGGTCCAGGTATTTCACCATGTCACTCAGCTTATCATAGTCAGAATCCGCTCCAAGCTGCAAGGGATCATGGGAAGTTCAGAGCAAGGAGAGCGCAGGTAGCTAGCCTGCCTTTGTCCTCTGACATCCATCCTGGGCTCTCCCAAAGAGAGGGCTCAGGAGGTCCAATAGGAAGCAAGAGCAAAACCAGTAAATAGAAGCAGAGTGTGGTGGTGCATGCCTTTAATCCTAGTACTCAAGAGACAAAGGTCTCTGTGTCGAGCTAGCCTGGGCTACACAGAAATACCTTGCCTCAAAAATAAAGGAAGGAAGGAAGAAAGAAATTAACTGGGAGGTGGTGGCACACACCCTTAATCCCAGCACTAGGGAGGCAGAGGCAGGTGGCTCTCTGTGAATTTGAGGCCACCCTGGTCTCCAAAGCGAGTTCCAGGGCAGAGGGACCCTGTCCTGAACTACTGCCCCGCCTCCCCAAAGGAAAAGTAAGAAAGAATTGCTATGAACAGGGGCTGGAGAGATGGCACAGCTGTTAAGAATACTTGCTGGTCTTGCAGAGGGCCTGAGTTTGATTCCCAACAACCACATCAGATAGCTCATAATGGCTAGTTAACTCCAACTCCAGGGTACCTGACGCCCTCTTCTGGCCAATGATGGCACTTACACTTAGGTGCACATATCTGCATATGCATATATATATGTATTTTTTTTTTAAAGAAAAAAATGCTACATAATCCAAGTTATATGACAAGAAACTGACTGCCCTTCTGGTCAGTAAGGCAGCCATTTTTGGCACTTTGGCCATGAAGAAGAGGACTGCATCAGGAGAGGTGAAGGAGCTGGTGGCAACCAGGAGGTTAAAGAGAGACCTGAGGGGTCTCTTTATTGTGTGTGTCTGGTCTATGTGCACATACATGCCCACGTGTACACATGTGTGTAGAAGTCAGTGGTAGACTGATTCTGTTTTATTCTGCTCCACCTCCCATGATGGGTTTCTCTCTGTAGCCCTGGCTTTCTTAGTACTCACTTTGTAGACCAGGCTGTCTCCGAACTCACAGAGATCTGCCTTCCTCTGCCTCCTGAGTGCTGGGATTAAAGGTGTGCTCCACCACAACCCATTTTCTTATTTTTTAAAACATGAGTACTGAGGATTACCTACTAACCTATATGTTTAGCTTCATCTATTTTTTGAGATCATCTCATCACTAAACCTAGAGCTCTACTGATTGGCTAAATTAGTTGACCAATGACCATTAGGGATCTGTCGGTCTCCACTCTTCTCAGCCCTGGAGATACAGATGGACACCACCATGGGTTGCTGGGGTCTGAACTCAGGCCCTGACGCTTGCATGGCAGGACCACCCACTGAGCCATCTCCCAGCATTCTCCTACCCTCTTTAAGATAAAGACTTGCTATATAGCCTAGACAGGTCTCAAACTCATAATCTTCCTTTCTCAGCTTTCTGATTGCTGGGATGACCGGTTACATGTCAGTACATCCTGCTTGAGGTTCTCATTTGCAGGGAATGGGTTCATCCCAGACTTGTCTTAGGCAGGATAAGCTTGTGCTATGACAGAGTAAACCATAAATAGACCAGGGCTGGAGACTGGACCAAAGACCTGAGACCGTTTATGCAGGAAGTGACCATCTGCAACGGCTATAAGGAGTTTGGATGGGTGAGGATGAGGGTGGTTGCTGAGGAAAATATTTTAAAGAAAGACAAGTAGAGAAATAGTCTCAGAGTGAGGCTGCTGGGCAAGAATGCCTGGCAGAGAGGTGACTGGGGTGGAGGGCGAGAACCTGGCAGGCAAGTTTGTAGACTCATTTCAGGCTTGTAGAAATATGGTCTCCAGAAACCCAAGATGAGAAACTTTCCTTTGCAAACCTCACACTCATTATATAGACAAGGATGACCTTGAACAGATTCTCTTGTGTGTTGGGATTGCAGACATGCGGAAATGATACTTAATTCATATGTTTGCAGTCTCCCACCTCCTGAGTGCCGGAATTATAGGCATGAGCCACTGTACCCAGCTTCCCCCGGCCATATTTAAGGGAGCGTTTGAGCTGGGTGTAGTGGCTCATTCCTATAATCCCATTACTTTGGTAGTGTTGAGGCAGGAGGATTTCCATGAGTAAAAAACTAGAATCTAACAGAACTAGTCCAGTCTCAGAAGTGATGACTTCTGCAGGAGGGTAAGGTGGTATTTCCAGAACTTCCCCACAGTGCTTTTGGCTTGGGGACACATTTGCCTTTGGGAAGGCTGTCACTACTCAGGAGGATGAGAAGGACCACAAGGAATATTCCAGTTGATGTTAGAAGAGGAACGGGTGAATTGGCACAGGTGCCTTCATGAGTTTGATGACCTGGATTTAGGAAAATCTAAAGAGGAGGAGGAGGCGGTGGACTGGAAGATGGATCTTGCCTTCGCTGTTACTATCCAAACCACTCACCCAGTTGAGAAAGCCGCCGGTCCCCGGGTCACCTACCTGGCCCCAAATAGTGCCTTCTGAGTTCTCCACCTGTTCCCAGCGCAAGCGCTTGACGCTCATGTGGCTGGTCTCGCTTCGGCGGTGGCCCACGCCCCGGGATAGCATGGGCGGTGCACAGGGTACGGGTGGGGGTAGGGGTGGCGGGGGTGGGGGTGGCACTGGGTGGCTGAGCTGGGTGAGGGGTTTAGTCAATGACTGAGGAGGGCCTCGGGGACCGTCTGCGGTTCGGGAGCTGGGTTTGGGGTCATGGAAAGGCAGGGGCGGCGGTGGCGGTGGGCTGAGTGGGGGCGGGGGGATGTGGTCGGAGATGGAGGAGTAGGTCAGGGAGCTGCCTTCCTCGCTGCTGCTGATACAGTCGCTAGCGCTGCTTCTCTCGTTGGTCACAAAGCTGCCCTGGTCATCATGGAAGCTCATCTGTCCGGGGGAGAACAGTGTTGAGTGGGAAGTCAGGTTGGAGCCCTGCAGCCTGGTGCAGCTGTACGTGGGGAAAACGGGCAAGCGGATGGAGAGCAAAAGCAGCTAGGGACCAGAATAGGCAGGCTGCCACCTTAGCCTGAAGTAGTGAGTGGGATAGCCTCAGAATACTTGGAGGACAGATTGAGACAAGGAATGGGCTGGCCTGAGACACAGTAAGTATGTGGAGGTAGCAAGGAAATATGAGATAGCCCAGGGAAAGGTACAGAAGGGACTGGTGAATTTGGCCTGAGGCTGTGAGCTGGGTATTCTAGAATGAAGAATGGATAACCTGAGACAAAATATCTGCGATAGCCTTAGGTGAGGGTGGAATAAGCATAAACAGAGCATAATTTGGGAAGGCTCCAGACATGGAAGGGGGTAGCCTAGATTCCAGCACAGACTGAGGTAGGGGCGAAGCAGTCTGAGGTGGTCTTCAGTGAAACAGGCCTCCTGCAGACTTTGAGGGACACTGTGTCCTCTATAGAGTTCCACCCCTCAACTTTCTACCCCTGTTTGTATGCACACCTCCTCATAGTCATTCTCGGGTGTCAGGAAGTCATCCACAATGGTGACCCGGGGCCCCAGCTGCTCGCTCAGCACATCCAGGAAGCGATCTGTGTCTCGGCTCCGCGTTGTGCGTGAGAAGGCAAAGAGCTTTCTGCGACTGGGCGGCCGGACGAGGTCTGGGCTTGGGGGGCTGTCGGGGTGGATGGATCCAAGGCCTGGCTGTGGGGAGGGTGCCCTGCTGCTGTCCAAGCTGGCGTAGGGGTGGGACTCCGAGCTGCTGGGGGAGGCCAGACCCCCAGAGCACAGTGGATCATAACAGGGGGATGGCAGGAGCCGCTCGTTGGGCCACGAGACTCCAGACAGGGTCCTGGGTCCTTGATTGGGGACAGAAGGAGGAGCCTATCAGCCAGTACCCAGCATAGGGTGTAGGAGTCTGTCTGTCCTAAGACGTGCTTTCTGTCTCTGGGCTGCTGCCTCTCAGGCTCTTTCCTGAAACCACAGGAAGTGGAACACAGAACATCTCTTGACTTCAGTTCACGCCATACTCCAGCTCACTTGGGGACACATCCCAAAGGTCTCACTAAGATCCATAAGGGATCTTTTCATAGGCCTCAGGCAAGGGTCATGAGGTACTACCACCCCTGCCCAGCCAGCAGGTGCACAGGAGGATCATAGAGGATGGGAAGATCTGCCCCGCCCCCCTTTTTTCAGCAGTGGAGACTAAGGCTACGTATGTATGGCCTTACACATGCTAGGTAAGTACTCTATCCGCTATATATCCAGACCCTTTTCTCCACTTTAAATTTTTTTTTTTTTTAAATAGAGTCTCACGTAACTCAGGCTGGCCTTGAACTCCCTACGTAGGCTGAAGATGACTTTAAACTTTTAATCCTCATTTCCATTTTCTGAGTGGTCCCCCACACTCACTCTTAGGTGGTGGGACAACTGGGACCCCAGGACCTCATGCACGCCGAGCAAACACTGCCAACTGCACCCTGAGGCCCACTTTCTTAAAGTTTTAAGGCAAGAGTTCTGATAAGTTGCTCAGGCTAGCCCTGAACTCATTCTGTAGCCCAGACAGGCCTTGAACTATGATCCTCCTGCCTCAGCTTCCTGAGTCGCTAAGAGGATAGGCCTGTGTAATAGGCACAGCTGGGCTTGCTTAGACTTCAGAGAAGCTACCTTTCCAGCTATGCTATCCACGAGGCAATGCATGCACTTAGTGTATCCAATAGCCACGTGCTTACTTGACTTCTTTGGGGGAGCAGTCTGTGTTTGCAGGTCACCAGCTGGGATGAACATTACAAGAGACAGATGAAGAGCTGGGACAAGCCAACCTTGACGACCCATTGCACATGCACACAGATCTCTGGGCTTCCCTGTGTATGACCTAGCTGCACACAGTCTAGGGGTGTGCCTGGGAGTAGGAATGACACCTAGACAGACAGCTGAGGGACAGAAGCCGTTACCCCTCTGGATCAGAGGTTGTCTGAGGCCATACCTGATGTGCCTACCAGGCTGGGGACTGGCGGAGAGGCCCGGGATTTGGACACAGTCCCTATCTTCCCTTTGAAGCTGCTGTTCAGTCGCGATTCAAGCTCTGCATAGACGGCCGACATCTGGTGGGCAATGCAGATAGGTTTGATCTTTTCCTACCGTCTCCTTGTGGTCCCAACAGGACCTCAGAGACCACAGATGAACAGTTCTCTGAAATAGCTTCTGGGAAACTTTGGTCAGGGTTCTCCACACACTGGCCACCCAGGCCCAGGATCATTGACTACATCGGAAGGCTAAAAGGCCTCACCATTTTGGGGTTGGGGGTCTCCGGGAGGGATGTGCCATCACCAGCCTGACGCTCTCCTGGGATCAGAGGTAGAGGCATCTCAGGGCAATCACCAGGACCTGCCGTGAAGGTGCCATGGAAACCTGGTCATCCTTTCTGAGTCTATGGCTCAGTCTAGACCTGCACCGTCAGCACTCAGCCTCCCTGTCCCCCGGGTCCCCATTTCCTTATTGTAATGGCTAATCTTGGCTGTTAACGCAATTGGATCTGGAATCAGCTGAGTCACACTTTTGGATGGGTCTGTGAAGGTGCTGCCTGTTAAGATTACCTGAGAAGGGAATACTCTACCCCGGAGTGGGCAGGACCTTCCTGCAGGAGCCCAGAAAGACCTGGTGGGAAAGTGGAGCTTTGCCTGCTTGCCTTCCCTCCTTGCTGGCGAGCATATCTGCTCTGCAGCAGCTGCTGGTGCTGTTGCCATCAGAGTCCACATTCTCAGGCTCCCAATGTAGACTAGATCAGTTGCTCTTTGGAATCCTCTAGGTCTTCAGTGCTAAACTGGGACTTGGGACTACTGATGCCTTCAGTTCCTCAGCTACTGGATGCCCAGCCTCTCCAGCATGAAGATGGCCATTGCTGGACCACTCAGCAGTTATTATGGAAGCCGATCTAATAAGTCTTCCTTGTGATTTGCACTCATTCTATGAGTTCTGTCCCTCTAGAGAACCCTGACTAATACACTCATCATTTCACTAACACTGATTTGAAGGGGAGGAAAGCAGTGCCAGCTTCTCTACATGGGGCCTTACCACAGCTAAGGCTGGCCTCCAGGCCTTGGGAACGCAGGCTTCGACGGCACATGGAAGATGCTCTCTGGGAACTCCGTGGTTGTGGCTCTGGCGTGGGCTCTGGTGTGGGCTCTGGCTCCATGTCCAGTGAGGATTCAGGTTCTGTAGTAGGACAGGCAAGGTTTGTCATGCAGCCCTTGTCCTGTAAGCTTCCACAAGCAAAGACGATGAGGAAGAAGTCACCACTGATATGTGGCCTCTGTGCTCTTGGGCCTTCTGGTCTTGTCTCCAGGATAATGCTACAGTTTTTCTTAGGTAGTGCTGAAGAAGAAACCCAGTAACTTGTGAATGCTCTGCAAGAGCCAACTCGAGCCCCTCACTGGAGGATTCTAGGCAGGGGCTCTACCACTGAGCCACACCCCAGCCCCTCACTGGGGGATTCTAGGCAGGGGCTCTACCACTGAGCCACACCCCAGCCCCTCACTGGGGGATTCTAGGCAGGGGCTCTACCACTGAGCCACACCCCAGCCCCTCACTGGGGGATTCTAGGCAGGGGCTCTACCACTGAGCCACACCCCAGCCCCTCACTGGGGGATTCTAGGCAGGGGCTCTACCACTGAGCCACACCCCAGCCCCTCACTGGGGGATTCCAGGCAGGTGCTCTACCACTGAGCCACACCCCAGCCCCTCACTGGGGGATTCTAGGCAGGGGCTCTACCACTGAGCCACACCCCAGCCCCTTACTGGGGGATTCTAAGCAGGTGCTCTACCACTGAGCCACACCCCAGCCCCTCACTGAGGGACTCTAGGCAGGGGCTCTACCACTGAGCCACACCCCAGCCCCTCACTGGGGGATTCTAGGCAGGGGCCCTACCACTGAGCCACACCCCAGCCCCTCACTGGGGGATTCTAGGCAGGTGCTCTACCACTGAGCCACACCCCAGCCCCTCACTGGAGGATTCTAGGCAGGGGCTCTACCACTGAGCCACACCCCAGCCCCTCACTGGGGGATTCCAGGCAGGTGCTCTACCACTGAGCCACACCCCAGCCCCTCACTGGGGGATTCTAGGCAGGGGCTCTACCACTGAGCCACACCCCAGCCCCTCACTGGGGGATTCTAAGCAGGTGCTCTACCACTGAGCCACACCCCAGCCCCTCACTGAGGGATTCTAGGCAGGGGCTCTACCACTGAGCCACACCCCAGCCCCTCACTGGGGGATTCTAGGCAGGTGCTCTACCACTGAGCCACACCCCAGCCCCTCACTGGGGGATTCTAGGCAGGTGCTCTACCACTGAGCCACACCCCAGCCCCTCACTGGGGGATTCTAGACAGGGGCTCTACCACTGAGCCACACCCCAGCCCCTCACTGGGGGATTCTAGACAGGGGCTCTACCACTGAGCCACACTCCAGCCCCTCACTGGGAGATTCTAGGCAGGGGCTCTACCACTGCAATGCATCTATCTCCAGCTCTTAAGAGTAATACTCAACAGCAGTCCTGAGACCAGAAACCAGAAACCAGGTACCTAGAGCAAGAAAAGCAGATGCAGGATGGAAAACATAGTGAGGCTGATGCTGTTCCCAACAGGGCTCTTCTTAGGATCCCATGCTTCTGGGTCCCAACACCCTGTGCTTATTCTAGGCTGTTTACCAACACCCAGTAGAACTTGTTAGGGCCAACTGAAAATGTTGTGGGTACACTCTCTTTCTGGGGACCCTGAGTTTCATGCTAAAAGTCCTCAGCCCCCCTCAATATCCAACCAGTAGGGAGTAGGTACCCTGAAGGGTCAGCAATAGCAAGTCAAAGGGACTGTGGCTACAGAGTGTCTGTAGCAGGTGAGGTCATGGAACACTATGCTCACCCAGTACTTACATGGGTTTGGAGATTCAAACTTGGGTTGGTTCTCATACTTCCACAGCAAGTACTTAAATTACTATTAAATTGTTGGCTCTCTCTTCAGCCCTAAGTGCAGGGGCTTTTTTTTGTTTGTTTGTTTTGTTTTGGTTTTTTGTTTTGTTTTGTTTTTGTTTTTTGTGTTTTTTTTTTTTTTTTTTTTTTTTGCACATGGAGACATACTCTAATAGTGTAGGTAACAGTGGAACAGTGAGGTTGCACACAGCCTGGCAGACTCCTGCATGTGTGCCTTTGCACTGAAACCTACCAGCCAAGGTGATCTGACCATTGCTTTGTTATGATGATAATGGACTAAACATCTGAACTGTAAGCCAGTCCCAATTAAATGCTTTCCTTTGTAAAAGTTACGTACGTGGTCATGGTATTTCTTCACAGCAATAGAAACCCTAAGACGGCTACACAGTGAGTCTCAGGATAGCCCCCAAACTTAGAATCTTCCTGCCTCAGCCTCCCTAAGTGCTAAAGTTACAGGTCTGAGCCACCATACTTGGCTATGGATTCTCAAATAACGACAGGGCTGTAACTCAGAGTCTGTGCTTAGCGTGACCTAGGCCCTGGGTTCCGTCCCCATTGATGTAAAAAGAAAACCTAGCTGAGGCAGCACATACCTGAAATTCCATCACATGGGAGATGGAGGCAGGATGTTCAGGAGTTCAAGGCCAGCCTCGGCTACACATAAGTTTGAGGTATACCCGACTATGTGAGATCCAGTATGTGAGGAAAGAGAGGAAGAGGAGGAGGAAGAAGAAAGGATAAAAAAAAATGAGCAGTTTCTAGTTATGCAGTGTTTGCTGCATAAAGGATGAACCGGGCAGGCACAGTCCTCTCAGCCAAACCCCAGTGTTGAGTGTGTGTTTGCCAGACATGGGACATGTGTGCGTGTGTATGTGTGTGTGTGTGTGTGTGTGTGTGTGTGTGTGTGTGTGTGTGTGTCTGTGTGTCTGTGTGTCTGTGTGTCTGTGCGTCTGTGTCTGTGTGTCCTCCAGACCTCTGGGAGGTGCGAACAGGTATCTGCTTGTTCACCTGTCAGGTGGGGTAGCTGGCAGCTGCCCCCAAGGACTGCTCACCTGTCATAGCCGTGTAGCCCAGGAAGCACGAGATCTTCTCCTGACACAGCTCCTGCTCCTCATAGGTCAGCAGCTGGTAGAGGAACTGCCAGAGCACCTGCTTAGCAGGTGTGTCCAGAACGGGGTACACGTCGACAATGAGGGTGTCGATGTTCCTGGGGGTGAGGGTACAGAGCAGGGGGTTCATCACTCAGGGGTGTGGACAAGGTGGTGGTGTTCAGCTCATGCCTTGACCCCCACCCTTGAAAGAGAGAGCAGAGAAGGCAGAAACCAGTCTCCAGAGACAGTCTGCTCTGACTCAAATCCCAGTCTGGGCTGGGGATGTTAGCTCATTGGCAAAGTGCTTACCTAGTATACCCAAGGTTCTGAGTTTGATTCACAACACCACCACCAAAAATAAATAAATAAATAAATAAATAAATAAATAAATAAATAAATAAATAAATAAATAAATAAATAAAGTGTAATAGTCAAATTCCCAGCTTTGCCATTTACTAAGTGACCTTTCTCAAGAAACTTAACTTTTTTTTTCTTTTGCAAAATTGGAGATAAAAATAACATCTAATGGGCTGAGGAGCTGGTTCCGTAGGTAAAGGTGTTTGCTGTCAAACTCATTGACTTCTGTGGGCTCTGTGGCATGCATGAGCACCATAGTCAATAAATAAATAGAAATTAAAAAAAAAAGATTGGGGATGAAGTTCAAAGGGGCATGCCACAGAAAGCTGTTCATTTTACATGTGATAAAGTTCCAGAGTCCACCGTGATGGTTACATATATTTGCAAGTATATCAAAGCTCCCTCCCCCCAACCACTGAGTTGTATAATTCAATGAATGAATTGTGGTCAGAGAGACAGATGGCTCAATGATTAATAGCCTTTGTCCTGTGGGGCAGAGTGGCACATGCCTTTAATCTCAGCATTCAGGAGGCAGAGGTGGGTGGATCTCTCTGAGTTGGAGGCCAGCCTGGCCTATAGAGAGAGAGATCATAGATAGTCAGGGCTACAAAGAGGAACCCTGTCTCCCAAAACCAAAAGAGCAAAAGCATTTGTGCTACTGAAGCAGAGGACCCAGGTTCAGTTCCCAGGACCTACCTGGCAGCTCACAAATATCTGTGACTCCAGTTCAAGAAGATCTGACGCCCTCTTTTGGCCTGTGTGAGCACTGCACACATGTGGTGCACTTACATGCAGGCAAAATGCCCATACACTTAAATTTTTTAATTAAAACCAAAAAAGACTGAATTATATAGCATGTGAATTATATTGCACAATGCATATTATTTAAAGGTTACAATTATATCTGTTAAACCAAACCAAAAAAAGAATGGGTAGGATGGCACAACAAATGACAGACAGAGCTATGGTTAAAAAAAAAAAAGTTCCAAGGGTCTAAGTGTGAACTGGTAAGGTTTCTTGATTGACAGCTCATTAACTGCTTCTGCCTGCCTCAATTCACAGCAACATCTGTACTTGCCCAAAGTGTCAGGGTCCAGATTTATCTGGGCATAGTGGCAGTGGCCTTTATTCTCAGCACCGAGGAGGCAGAGACAGGCTGATCTCTGTGAGTTCCAGGCCAGCCAGTTACTACATAGCAAGACTGGATCTCAAACGTAAATAAAAGAATAAATTTTAAAGTTGGGGTTTCTTCTAGAAACCTCACTTCCTTGATACCAGCTATTGCCTTCTCAACGCAAGAAGGGTGAGGAGGTCCAGGCAGGAGGACCAAGATCGCTAGGTTTAGGCGGGATTGGGTGGGGGCCAAACAAGGTTACCTGTGCTGGAAGAAGCCCTCAAGAGCTCGACAGACTCCATAGCGCTCTGGAGGCGTGAGGAGGTGGTCCAGCTGCTGACTGAAGGTCTTCCCCTGGACTCGAATACTGGAAGGCAGAATGTCTGCCACCCACTGCAGCGAGGTGAGAGCCGATGACCGTGTTGGGGAGTCCAAAGAATCTGAATCTGCAGGGGGGTGGGGTGGGGCGACACCAGGGTGACTCCAAGAGATCTGGTTGGGCGCAGTTTCCCAGGCTTGCTGGGGTCAGCAGCCTTCGGAGCTGGGGCGTGCAATACATTGGAAAGACCCTTTGTAGAGAGCACTGTACCGCGCTGAACGCTACGCGAACGCTCTACAGCACCCCCTGGCTGTATCCTTGGGAAGCAATCAAAACAGTCCTGGGAAATGGAAGGCTTGAGAGTCTCACCGCTGGCGAAAGGGACCGGTCCTTCCTCCACCACCAGCGTGGGCATTGCGCCACTGCCTTGAAGCATGGACACCACCTTGTCGTGGGAGCAGTTCCTGCAAAGGAGATGGCCCAAGAGGGCCTGACAAGTGAGCTCTGTCCATCATGTTCCTGGGCACAGAAGGAGCTACTTCCATGTCAACCCAGGCAGGACTCCCCTAAAAAGCAAGAAATAATCGGTCTTTCTCATTCTGTGTCCTCAGCATGTAGCTGTAACACTTTTGGTTGGAAGAATGGACTAGGAGGTTTTTTTTTTTTTTTTTTTTTTAAGCAAAGTTGAAGGATGGATGCAAGAGAAATCTCCACTATGGCAGCACACGACTGGAACCTCAGTGCTTGGGGAGCTGAGGCAGGAAGATTTGAACAATTTGAAGCCAGTTTTAACTACGCAGCAAGACCAAATTGCCCGACAACTAAGCAAAACTTTTTCTCAAAACAAAAAAGTTTAAAAGGGGCTGGAAAAGTAGATTACACCTGCAATCCAGCCCTCATTGGAGGCAGCTGGATTTGCATGAATACAAGGCAAGTCTGGGCTACATAGTGAGATCCAAGCCAGCCTGGGAGATAGGAGGCCCTGTCTAAAAAAATTCAAATAAAGGACTGATGATGTAGCTCTGAGATAGTGTTTGTCTAACCAAGGGCCTTGTGTTCAATTCCCAGCATGACAGGGGAAAAAAAAATGGCCTTCAGTGGAAGATGGATAGGCACAGGAAATATTGGCCACAGGACATATGTCAGAAGGGGACCAGGACCACTTAGTGTCCCAAGAGGCAAAAGTCTTAGGGGACGGCTCTTGTCACCAAGATCACAAGACACCTCCAGGGCTGCTGACCTCATGTCTAGTCCATTGAGGAAGAGGATCCGGTCACCTGACTTGAGAGAGGCATTTTCAGCTGGGCTGCCTGGAGGAGAGAAGGCATGTAGTGAGCTGACCACCTCATAGTGGAATTGTGTGTGACTCTACCCTCTCAACACCTCTCCGTGAGTCAGATAACCATTCTTCAGTTCTATGGGTGACAAAGGCTCAGGCTTTCGAAATGGTTTAGGGAGTTAGAAAGCTCACCTGACTACTTGAGTTTGATCCCTGAGATCAATGTGGTAGAGAGAACTGACTCCTACAAATTGTTCTCTTATCTCTTTTTCTCTCTCTTACACACACACACACCCCACACTGGATGACACATAAGTGCTCCCATCCCTCCTCCTTCTCAAGATAAATAAGTGGAACTTAAAAAGAAGAGAAATGGGGTTTAGATATAACTGAAGCATCATAGAAAAGAACTCATCTGTAAGCATGCGTTGCACACGCAGACCAACCAATCCACAGCCCGCACCCTGAACATCTATCTCCAGAGTCTTGGAGTCTGGGCCACTGTTCACGTACCTTCATCAGCTTGGGGCCAGGAACCAGGCAATCAGAAGGGACAGCAGCCCCTAAACCCAAGAACCTACTGACATTGTTCAAAATCACTGAAATGGCTAATGTCAACTGGTCAGAATCTAGAATCCCTGGGGGTAGGCTTCCAGGCACATCTGTGAGGGATATCTAAGTTAAAGTTAGCCTCTGAGAATGGGACGGGATGTCTTCATCATGTTAACCCATGTGGGGAGAGCTTTTAACCATGGGCAGAAATGTTCTCGGGGCAAGGAGGCTGGACCGCCTGAAAGAAAAAAGGCAAGCCAAGTACCAGCATCTATGGTTTTTCTTTCACTTTTATGTATGTGCATGTGGCACGTGTGAGTGTACATGTGTTTTCATGTGTGTAGGTGCGTGAGTATGTGTGGATGGGTATGCATGCATGTGTGGGTGCATATGTAGAGGTCAGAGATTGACATCATCTTCCAATGCTCTTTCACCTTTATTCACTCAGGCAGGGTCTCTCAATCAAACCTGGAGTTCATCCATATGGCTAGCTCGCTAGCCAGCTTGCTCTGGGAGTCTCATCTCCTTTCAAGACTGGAATTCCCGGCGGGTTAGCATCTCAGCATTTTGTATGTGTTCTGGGGACCCAAACTCCACGCTTCATGTCCACTTAACAATCACTCTAACCATCGGGCCATCTCCCCAGCCCTTCCTCTCTGCATCTTAACTTTGGATCCAATATAGCAGGCATGGATAGCATTATCAGAGAGAGCTACAACAGTGTTTTTCACCTCATCCCTGATCTTAGGCACCCAGGGTAACCTGCCCATCCCTCACCAGGCAGGACAGATTCAATCCAGACTGGTCCATGGCCGCGCAGAGTGAAGCCGAAACTCTTGTTGCCCTTGTAGACTCGAACAGTCCTGGGGGAAGGATAAATGGATGGGATTGGAGGTGGGTGACCTTCTCTGTCACCCCGAGGGCAGAAGACCAGGGTTCAGGGGGCGTCTCACGTCCGTGTTCCCCCAGATACCCACTGTACACACGATCACCTGAGCGCCCTGCGTACCTGCGAGGGCCCCCAGGGCCGGTGCGGCCGCCCAGCAGAGAGGCGGCCTTGCGCGGGGGCGGCTCATCAGGACGGCGCGGCGCGGCGCTGGCGCGCGTGGACACTAGGAGGCGCTCGGGACGCTCCTCGCTGCGACTCCGGCGCAAACGTTGCGCGCCCTGTGCCCTCCGAGCCCGGCACAGCTTGCCTAGCAGACCCTGCGACACCACCTCGTCGAAGCGTGCCCGGTGCTTCTTGGGAATAAAGATCCTGCAAAGCAAGGGCCGCAGTCAGGCTCGGCCCCTGACTATATCCCAATGGCGCCTCCTGCTAACTCTCCTGCTCCTTTCCTGGAGCAACCAGGGAAATGATCACTCTCCCCTGCTGTAACAGACTTGCATTTTGCATTCCCAGCTGGTCACATGATAGATAGCTCAGCAGGTAGAAGCGCTTGCTGTCAAGACAAGACCTGAGTTCGATTCCCCGAGACTCACGTGGGGGACTGAGAGAACTGACCATGCTAGACGACATCAGGGGTTCGGCGTCACCCCATCTTGGAAAAGCCGCACCGACTGTCCCCATGATCCTAACCTTTGTGGGGCCTTCCTGCTCCCAAAGCAGTGTATGAAGGATTCCGGTTCCTTCCTGTCTTTCGTCTCTGTCCTTTCTCTCCTTCCATCCTCTCATGCGCTTGCATCTAGCAGGTCAAAGCCCCAGCTAATGCTCTTCTTCTCACCCCTGTTTATTTACAAGTGATTGCTAGAGAAAACTACATCAGCCATTCATCAGAAGTCTGACTTCCTCTGAGAATTCTTACACTCGCTGTTCTGCTTGCTTCTCTGCCAGAAAGTGTGAAGGCAATTACCACCTCCAAGCTTTTGGTTTTTCCTGGGCCACTCTTTCTCCCTGCCCTTCCCCCTTATTATTTCTTTAAAGGTGATTTTTTTCCATTATTTTTAAGTGTGTGTAGGTGTTCCCAGTCCCCTGCGTGTATTTAGTAGACTTCTGCCCATTCCCTTAGATACTGGGGCTCAATTGTGAAGGTCCTGTGGTGTTCTGCAAGGTGTCATCCTGTGGGTGCTGGGAGAAGACAGCCTCCATACCCTGGGATGAGTCCTTGGTGCCTTTAATTCTGGGAGCTCTCCAAAGCCTGAATTGGTAGCTGGGCTGTGGGCCACAGTGATGGGATAAGGGTGTGTGTGTGTGTGTTTGCGCGCATGTGTGCCTGTGAGTGATCCAACCCCATCTCTGCATAACAGCTTCAGCTAACACCTTGGTGGGTTTACTGATCCACTACAGAAGATTACAAGTCATACAGAAATCTGTAACTTTCCAGCTGGTCTCTGACACAGCTGGAATCAGGCCTCATGATACCAGCAAGGGCTTCCCGGTTGTGCCCCAAGGCTCCCTTCCCTCTTCCTTGTACCAGGAGCCAATGCGAAGGGCATGGTGGGGGGTCAGGAGAGGAAAGAGGAGGGGAGCAATGTCTTGGCATGCAGCTGAACCTATCTTCTGAACTTGCTTTGTGGCTCTCCCAGCATCGGTGGGTAAGGTTAATGTGGCCCACTGGGCAGAATGAACTCCCTGGTGGGATAGAAGGTATGCAGATTCTCCAGGAAGACTCATGGCAGCCCCCGTCCTCCAGAGAGTTCTGTTTAGGATTGGATAGTCCAGCCAGGTGACCAGGAGGTTTTCTGAGCAGGACACTTCCATCTGCCTGCAGTCTCAGCCTTCTCCTTATCCTGCCTCATGTCCAGGCCAAGGACACAGAGACTGTCCACCTCATACCCTCCACTTCAGCCCCAAGCTCTGCAATGCATCAGACTCAAATTCTACCTGGCAAGGGAGTTGGATGCCCAACTCAGTTCGACATCCAACACCAAGTAGTTAAAGTCCTGCTTGCCAGGTGGGCACCAAGCTGAATCACAAACGGGGGAGGTGGAAAGTCTGGTGGTTAGTTCCCTGCTTGGTGTACTGGAGCATGGGCCAGAGGCCAAGGCTGCTGCTGAGCCAGACACCCTTCCTGGTTGGCATGGACCTTCTCTGCATCTCCATCACTGTCTGGCCCAGTCACCCCAGTCCTGGCACTGCTGTAAGTTAATTAAAGCTGGCACAGCCAGATGAAGTAGAGCCGAATTCATTATAGGAACAGATTATTGCCTTTTTGACTGTGACAGCCCAGCAATGGGACTCCAAGGCTCTTATACCTTTGCTATGCCAAAAGGTCTTTCTGAGTTCTCAGGATTCTTTCTGGGAGTCACAGTATATAACCTTCCCCTGGGTCAATTCTGCTACCAGAACCTCCCCCAGATTCTCTCTTGCCTGTGTGTATTCTATCCTGGCCCAGCTTTTTTTTTTTTTTTAAATATTTTTTTAAACCTAGCATTTCATCTCCAGCTAGGGAACAGGTGGAGACAGCGGCAGGGACCTCAGAAGCTGCAACCTACAGTTCCCAACAGTGGAAAGGTCCTGCCTTCCAAACTCAGAACTTGATGCGGTGTGCTAGTTTTCATCCAGAGCACGCGACAACCCCGTTCTTGGTCCTCTGTCCTATCCCGTGAGCCAATGCTGGGAGGCGCTTTTTGATCCTAGCCTTTCGTTTCATCCCAACTCTTCGGGTTTTGCGTGGGTCCTGGGTACCCAACATCTAAACCTCACCGCCCACATACCCACCAGTTTATTCCCTTTGTCCCGGGCTCCGCCCAATCTCGATAGGTTGCCCACCCCCGACAGGGAACCCCCCTCGATGTCCCAGCCCCCTCCCCCACCTCAAGCTGGGCGGATGCGAGCGCAGGGTTCCCAAAGACGCAGAATGCGATGGAAAAGCTAACCTAAAGTGCCGAGAGAAGCCCTGGTCCTTCCCCATCTGGATTCGCGAGCGCGGCGCGGCAGGTGCGCACCGGGTAGCGGGTGGCGGAGCCCGCGATGACAGAAAGGGCACCCGCGACTCCACGCGCCTTTGCCAGGGCGAGCGTGCCTGGCCCCTCCCGGCCAGTCCCGCATAGTGGCCCGATGCCCGCCCCTTCTTGGTGGCTCCGCCTCGCCCCGCCTCTCCTTTCCCCGCCCCAGGACCCTTCAACCAGCTGGTGCACCCAAAGGAGCGGAGATCCGGGTGATTCGGGATATTAAGCTCCCTCTCTGGCTCTTGGCTCTCTAGGCTTTTCCTCTCTCAGGGGTCTTTCTTGGGACATCACTCGCCCAGAGAATCCCCTTACAGTGGCTGCAACACTGTGCTACTGTCAACACCTTTTAGAAGAACACCGTTTTCTTAGTGCCTGGGACGGTATTTGCACAAGACTTCGACAGAGTTGGCTAGTGTGGAAAATGCCCTCCCTACACATCCAGGGGAAGCTAGGAAGAAGGCCTTGAATGCCGAGGCCAGAAACTGCACTCCAGAGCAGTGGGTGGCCATACTAGGGTTTATGGATTTCAGGGGAGATGGAAGAACCCCAGAGGTTTTGAGGTCTTGGTATGCTCAGGGAGGGGGCTGGGAGTCAACCAGGAGAAAGTTGTAGGATGGGACGAGAGACTAGACCTTCCCCAAGTACTGGGTTTGAACAAAAGTCTCTCACATACTACTCAAGTATCCTGAGCTTACATCCTAACACGCTTTCTTCTCATTTTGAGACAGGGTCTCAGTAAGTTCCCTAGGCTGGTCTTGAACTCTCTTTAATCAAGGCTGGCCTCAAATTCTCTTCTCCTCTTCTTCTCCAGTCCCCTCCTCCACCCCTTCTTCCTTCCCTCTTCCTTTTTTTCTGTCTGGCTGTCTTTCTATCTTCCTTCAGATAAGGTCTTATGAAGTCCAGGACAATCTCACCCTTGCTATCAATCAAGGATAACCTTGAACTTCTGACCACTCCCCCTCCCAATCTCCTGGGTGCTCAGGTTACAAGCATGTACCTCCAATCCTGGTTTTATTTTATTCGGGGACTCAAAGTGAGGATTTTGTGTATGCTGGGTAAGTATACTGCCAAGTGAACCTCATTCCCAACCCAGACCTTGAAGCATTAATCCTCCTGTCTCAGCTCCTTGAGTAGACTGGATTATAGGTCTGTTCCTCTACATTTGGCTGAGTGATTAAATCAAAAATAGAGAAATGGGTCAAGGATGTAGCTCAGCGGTAAAGCCCCTGCCTAGAATCCCCCAGTGAGGGGCTGGGGTGTGGCTCAGTGGTAGAGCCCCTGCCTAGCATCCCCCAGTGAGGGGCTGGGGTGTGGCTCAGTGATAGAGCTCCTGCCTAGAATCCCCCAGTGAGGGGCTGGGGTGTGGCTCAGTGGTAGAGCCCCTGCCTAGAATCCCCCAGTGAGGGGCTGGGGTGTGGCTCAGAAGTAGAGCACCTGCCTAGAATCCCCCACTGAGGGGCTCAGGGTTTGATTCCGGTAGAGAGAGAATCTACTACCACCAAGGCCTCTATGGTAGAGGACTTCCCTAGCAAGAACAAAGTCCTATGTTTAATCCTCAGCCCCGAAAACCAAAACAAAAATACTAACAAGGCACGCTGCTCTACAACACCTCAGTCCCCCTCCATTCATTCTTGGCCCTGCTGCAGGGTTGGAACCTCTCAGAGCTAGCAGCAGCAGGAGCAGGAGCAGCTTCTGTGCCTCTTCGTGCAGCATCTCCATTGTGCCCCCCTCCCTACCATGCTTGACACCTCTCATCCTGAGTACGGCTCCTGATGGTGACTGTGCCATCATAACAGAGACATTCGTGGTATTACTTGCCAGCATCATTGTCTCAGAACCAGTCACTCCCAAAGGCTATAAAAACTGTCCACTGGGCTGACGACAGGGATGAATTTATCGGGTGGATGCTCATGCTATGGTCTGGACACGCTGTTTCAGGGCCAGGCCACTACAGACAGAGAAGTCCCTGGATAGGTTGGCAGTGGTGGTGGCATTTGGCCAGAGCATTGAGTAGACGCCAGGAACAAGCTATCTGTGGACTGGTCTACCACTCCTACCTCAGTGAATTAGCATTGTCAAAGACTGTTCTAGAACAGTCATTCTCAACCAGAAGCAGTTTTGTGCCCACCTCTACCCCTTGAGGACATTTGGCACTATCTCAAGACATTTTTTTGGCTGTCGCAAAATGACAGCTGGGAAAGGGTGTGTTGTTGGTGCTAGTGGGTAGAGGCCAAGGTTTCCAAACAGCCTTTGTGCACAGGGCAGCTTCCAAACACATAGAAACAGTGGTACCTCAAAGTCTCACCAAGTCACCTGCTCTGGGGAAAAAGAGACCTTCCACTTTGGAAGTCAACACTAATCAGTCAAACTATGCTGGGCACTTTGGCTATCATAAAATTTCCCTAATAACTGTACTATATATAATTTTTATTTTTTTTTGTTTATGGTGTGCATGCACACCTCATGCATGCTTGCATGAATATAGGCACTTGTGCATGTGAGTGTGTATGCACTTATGTGCTTATGCATGTGGAGGACCAGGGCTGATATCCCACTTATCCTGCATCAGGGTCTCTCAATCAAATCCAGAGCTGATTGATAAGGCTACTCTTGCTAATCTGCTTGCTCTGGGGATCCTCATCTCTGCCTTCTGAGGCTGAAATTACGGATAGATGATTACTGTGGGTTCTGGGGATCTGAACTCTGGTCCTTACACTCATGCTGAAAGCACTTGAGCCACTGAGTCATTTTCTCAGCTCTCAGATATAAATATTTTCATTTTTTTATTCTTTGAGACAGAGTGTCCAGCTGGTCTCAAACTCAGTAGAGATCCACCTGCTTCTCCCTCCCCCATACTGAGATTAAAGGTCTCTGCTACCATAACTGGTTTTGTTTTATTTTACTTATTTGAGAAAGGGTCTTACTATGTAGCTGTGGCTAACCTGGAACTCATTATGTAGACCAGGCTGGCCTCAAACTCACAGAGACCTGACTTTCTCTTCTTGCCAAGGGCTGGGATTATAGACATGTGCCATCACGTTTGACTTTGTTTATTTTAAAATGTGTGTGTGTGTGTGTGTGTGTGTGTGTGTGTGTGTATGCGCTCTCGCGAGATACCCTTGCCTTAGTGTGCATGAGAGTTCAACACGGGATTTCTTCCTCAATTGCTGTCAACCTGACTGTTTCAGACAGGATCCCTCTCTGAATGTGGACTGACTGACAGCATTAGGCTAAGCAGGATGACGGGTGGGCCCCAGGGATCTCCATCTCTCACAGACTGTGCCACAGCACTTGGCTCCTGGTTACAGCATATAAATATTGTGTGTGTTCCAGGGGAATCACACCCAGGTCTTAGGAAAAAACTCTACTACAGGACTCTCCTATTTTTGATGTTCTTTCCTTGTGATGAGCTCTCCTATGTAGCACAGGCTGGCCCTAAACCCCAAATGTAGACTCGAACTTGCAACTCTATCTCAGGCACCTGAGTACTAGGTTTACTAAAAGTGCTCATTCCCACATTTGATTCAAGGCATCAGGGTATTGTTGACACTCATCACCAAATAAAAGAGATAAAAGGGGCACGGGTGGTCCTTCATCTACCTCCAGGCTTCCAGCTCATCTCCTTTTTTGCTTGTAGTCAGTGCAACTCACTTACGGGGTTTCCTACCCAGAATCCTACTGGAAGAACATAGATAAACCCTATTTACCAGACAGTCTATGGAGATCAATTTATTTTCTCAAGGCTGTACCATTGGTGAAGAGACCCCAGGGCTCTGGGTGGAAATTCCAAACCGAGCACCTCAGCCATGCTTTTTTTTTTTTTCCTCTCTCTCTCTCTCTCTACCTACCTTGCCCTTCCCTCCCCCAACAGACATACCCCCTGCAGTCGCTCTGTGTTTCTTGCCTCCTGGACACATCACACTTTCCAAACTGCCTGTCCTGTCCTAATTAGAAAGCCATTTTACCACTCAATCAGGCTGTGATTCCTTGGGGGACAGACCCAAATTAGGCTCCAAGTGGTAGCAAGAACATGACGCCTTTGTAAATTGTGGCCACAAACCTGAATACATTCAAGGTCTGCACTGTCCTAAATGACAGCCACCACCCCTATATCTATATTAATGAGATCCAGATAAACTGTATATATTGTACCTTTTTCATGTAGCCCAGGCTGGCCTGAAACATGTTATGTAGCCTAGGATGACCTTGAACTCGTGATCCTTCTACTCCCAGCTCTCCAATGTTGAGGTAACAATACACCACTATCCCTGCAGCCCTGGCTGTCCTGGAACTCACTCTGCAGACCAGGCTGGCCTTGAATTCATAGAGATCCACCTACCCTGCCTCCCAAGTGTTGAATGCTGGGATTAAAGGTGTGTGTCTCACCAGCTGGCCACCACCCCTGGTTTTATGCAGTGTTGGGATCTGAACCCAGGGTCTTGCTGGGTAACCCAGGTTGGCCACAGACCGGAAAGCCTTTGGCCTCAGCCTCCCAAGTACTCATCCAAATTTGTGAAAAGTTTATGCATATTAAATAACCACACGTACTTAGTGGCTATTGTAGGAGAGCGCTCAGGGTCACGGTCTCACTCTACAACTACCGCTTCTGCTTGGGCCTGTGCAGTCACCACCAACTCCATCTTACATCATACTTCTGTGTTACGAGCGGATTCTTGGGAAGATTATTTTTATAGCCAGAGACTATATTACCCAGGCTGCCTTTGAACTTGTGACCTCCAGCTTTAACATCCCAAGTAGCTGAGATTCCAGGTGTGGCTCTAAAGAAAGCTTTACACACTCTCACACACACACCCCGTCAATCATCACCATCATCATCACCCACCACCCTTTGTTTATAACCTTTTATTTAAGCCTTGTGGCCCTCCCTGGACTAGGGAAGTGATTCTCCATCGTCTCTGGTGCCCCTGCTCTTGCCTTCTGAGACTAGCCGGATGCTTGGTGTAGAACTCTTCTTGGCGACTGACCCCAGAACTCACTTCTGGACCCCTCTGTGGCCCAACTTTGTAAGGTACAGCGCTGACACCTGCTGAGTCCCAGACCTGATTGCAGCAGTAAGGGTTAGCAATGGGCTGCCCCTGAACTTGGATCTCAGAATTAGCTAGGGAAGCGGTTATGCTTTCTTGTCCCTTCTGAGACTTCTCCATAAGACTGCTCTCAAATCCCCGACACCCCAAGTCCTAGCACACAGTGGGGACTTTGGCAGCTGGCCAGCTCCGGGGAGGGAAGTGTTAGAAAATGCAGAGAGATTGCAAGGGGGGTTAGAAGAGCGTTGTCTGAAGTCTCCACTGCCGTGTTACCCTCCTTTCCGATCCCAGCTGGGCGCCGCCCCCTCCACCAACAACCTCCCCAATTTTCCTGTCGCACTTGACACCGCTGGCAACACAAGCTTTCCATTCATCCACCCAGCAGCGCCCCAGGGAGGAAACGGGCCACCGGGGCATCCCGGAGTGTCCAGGGGTTCCCGCTTTTTCCAGGTTCTAAATCTAGACCACCTCCTCCCTTCCCGGTATTCAGCTGACAGGGGCCTGTCGGTCGCTCGGGGACGAAAATCAACCAGCAGAGAGGCAGCCGCTGCTGCCGCTGTCCCGAGAGAGGTGGAGGAGACAGAAGCCCCGCAGCAGAGAGATGAAACGAGGAAATCTGAACGATCCTCCGGCTGAGTCTGGCCTGGAGACAAGTTCCCGGGGGACCGTCGCGTCCCCCTACAAGCCCAGCCCTCATGGAACTGTGCAGAACCGAGCTCTGCCTATCTGTCACCTCCCCAGGAAGCCCTCAGCCCCCTGCATCAGCTCCGCCACAAATTCCGCCCTAGAAATAACTTTTTTTTTTCTTCCCTATCCAGAGCTTTTTTTCTTCTTCTTCTCATCAAGAGTCAGCCCCCTTACTCACCCCAGGCAGCTCATGGTGGCCTCTTTCGGTGGCCTCCAGTGCGTTTCGCTGCAGAGTCGAGATGCTGTGCCGTGGCTGGTGGGGGCGGGGGGCTGGCCAGCCCAGTCCCTGACATTGGCCAGGCCCAGAGGGAGGGGCAGACCGTGGGGTGAATGGCAGCCAGGGGAGGGGGCAGACTGAGCCCGGGAAGGGGGAGGGGTCGGGGCAATCGCTGGCCCCGGAGGCAAGAGCCTGGAGAGAAAGCCAGGCAGGACTCACAACCAGAGTATGAAAAAAAAAAAACAAACAAAAAACAAAAAACAACAAAACCCCAAAAACCCAAAGGCTGTTTGATCGAAGTGGTTTGTAGATATGTCCCTTAGTGAAAGAGGCCAGGAATTGGAGATATTCCTGGGTCACTCCAAGCCAGGACCCACGAGGAATTTTCTCCAATAAACTTAGAGAGTGAGCTAATAATAGAGAGTGCCCTGATAGCCTTTGATTTGCTCTGTGATCCTTTGAGACCCTCAACTTGACTCTATGAACGGGGATTAATTTGGTGACAGAGTGAATCCTTCAAGGATCTAATGCAGTCCTTGGCGCACACATCTATCACCATCCCCATCTCAAAGGGCCCTAGTGTAGGGGCTGGCGAGATGGCTCAGTGGGTAAGGGGCTTGCTCAGCAAAGCAGGAAGACCAAATTCCATCCTCAGCACCAACAATAAAAAGCCACATGCAGGGGCTCTCAGTAGCTCCAGCATTGAGATGGGGGAGGGGCCGAGAGGCAGAAACCTGGGACTCCCCGCCTGACTAGACAGTCTAGCTAAAACGGAGAGCTTCGGGTTCAGTGAGAGACCTTATGTGGAGATGGCTGGGAATAGTGTCGGTCAGCTTTAATTCCAGAACTCAGGAGGCAGAGGCAGGCAGAGATCGTCATGAATTTGAGACCAGTCTGCATTATATAGCAAGGTCCAGGCCATCCAAGGGCTACACAGTAAGACCCTGTATACACACACACACACACACACACACACACACACACACACACACACACAGAAAGAGCCTAATGTGGTAGTTCACACTGCAATTACATCACTTTGGAAGCTGGCGCAGAAGAATCTTGAGTTCAAAACCAGCCTTGATGACATTAGGAGACCCTATGTCAAAAGTTTTTTTAAAAAGTGTGTGTGGGGAGGTCAAGAGACAGGGAGTGGGCATTGCCTGTAGGGTTGGGTGGGTGTCAGGACCCACACAGAGCTGTTTCCTTCATATTGTGCTACAGCTCAGGCCATAGTACGGGGCTGGGAACATTTTGGTATTCTCTGGGAGATTCCTGCCTTCTTGGTTTGGGTGGAGTCAGAAAGCTGTGGCTTTACCTCAGGAGGTGATCCTTCAAGGCTAGCATAGCTGTGCCTTTCACTATCATAGACTCAACCATGGTGACAGGCTCACCTTTGTTCACCAGCTCAAGAGCAGGCCCCGTGTATCACTTGGATTGGAAAGACACCCTCCTTGAGTGAAACTCACTTGGTCTTCCCATCGTGACATCGACAGAGGTACCTGAGGTTGTCCAGGACCGGCCCTTGGGCCTCACTGGGTAGCACCAGAGTAAGAGCCCACACCAGCTCATCCACGCGCTGCTCCGCAGCAAACTGCTTCAATGCAGCAAACACCTGCTCCTTGGCTGTTGGTTGGTCCCCCAAGATGTTATCTACCTGCAAGGTAGAACCATGGAGAGTCCTCGGTTTACCTCTACATGAGAGCTGACACAGGAAACACTGGCACTGGGCTGCACTTCTAACTGCTCAGCTGCCCTTAAGACAGAGACTGCTAATATCTTCATTTTGTATCTAGAGAACTAGGGTCACAGGGGCTGACAGAGAAAGGACTCACAGAGAAGTGACAGTTCACACAACTGATACAGCCTGCAAGATTATTGAATCAGGATTCGATTACTGTTTGCTTGTTCTTTCTAAATTTTGTTTTTTTGTTTTTTTTTTTAACATTTCTTTGCATATCTGCATCTGTAGGAGTGTCGGTTCTCTCCCATCATGTGGGTTCTAGGGATTGAACTCAGGTCATCAGGGCTTTGAGGGAGTGACTTTACCTGCTGAGCCATTTCATCAGCCCAGGAACAGCCAGCCATTCCAGGGAATCTAAGGATCAAAGGCCTTAATATAAAAGCTTAAACACGTGCCATGCACTCACTAATTGCTGGTTACTATAATTATAATACTATGCTGGTGTTCCAATCCACAGCACTGTTGGCTAAGGGTCCCTATGGAGAATATTCTGGTTCCATAAAAGCGCTGTAAGAAAGTGTGTCCTGCTATGAATTTTAACTCTCTTGCTGAACTTTTCTGGGGTGTTCTTTCTCTTCACGCATATAACTAACTAATGTTAATAAAGGAACATCCATTCAGAGGGGTGTGGAGGCCACTGAAACCTGGTGTGGGAATGCACACAATGTTCCTGGAAAATAGCTTGTTAATGTATTTAAAGTGCGCGCTCTCTCTCTCTCTCATTAGTTTTTGTTTCTGTTTTACAGTATGAGGATTTCTTTCATGCTAGGCGAATGCCAATAAGCTACGTTCCCGGCTTTCTTAGTGTGTGCTGTTTGTGTGTGCACATGTGCGTGCATGTGGAGGCCAAAGGACATCGCTGGGCATCCTCCTCAATGGCTCTTTGCTCTGTCTTTTTATTTTGAGATGGTTGCTCTTAGCTGTCCAGGCTGAGCTTGACTCTCCCCTGCAGTCAAGAAGGCCTTCAACTTGTCGTCCATCTGCCTCAGCCTTCTGAGTAGCTGAGAAGCAAGCAGACTGAGCCAGTTTTCTTTGCCTTTTCCACTTTCCCTCCCTCCCTCCCTCTCCCTCCCCCTCCCCCTCCCTCTTTCTTCCCTTCTTCCCTCCCTCTATTCCTTCCCTTCTGTCTTTCTTTTTCTCTGATAGGTTCTTTCTATGTAGTTATGTAGCCCTCCTGCCGCCACCTTTCAAGTGCCTTGGATCAGGTATGCATCACCACACCTGGCTAAAGCCCACTCTTTCCTTCAATGACCTGATATCTATGGATACAGTCAAGTAATGTTCTGACAAACAGTCCATGGTGACCCATGAGTGAAGTTTAATCTGTCTGTCATTACGATTTTGTTACACTCTCTCTCAATCTCTCAATCTCTCAATCTCTGTGTGTGTGTGTGTTTGTGTGTGTGTGTGTGTGTGTTTGTATACCACAACACATGTCTGGAGGTCAGAGGACAATTTCTGGAGTCAGTTCTCTCCTACTGTGGATTCCAGGGACTGAGTTTAGGGGTCAGACTTTGGCAGCGAGTGTGTCTTTTCCTGCTGAGCCATTCCGCTGGTCCTGCTGCTGAACCTTGGAACTGAACTCATGTGTGACGGCTTTCTTAAAACAAAAAATGGGGCTAAAGAGACAGCTCCATGGTTGAGAGCACTCGCTACTCTTCCAGAGGACCTGCGTTGGATTTCCAGGAGCCACCTTGGACAGCTCATACCTCCTATAACTCCAGTTCCAGGGAATCCAATGCCCTCTTCTGGCCTCCATGGGTACTGCACAAACATGATACACATACACTCAGCCATTCATACATACACATAAAATAAACGCTTTAAAATTTATTATTATCGTGCATATGTGTTCATGCTATGGTTCAAGTTTGGAGTTCAAGGACAACCTTGTGAAGCTGATTCCTCCCTCCCTCCTTTACATGGATTGTGGGAATAGAATTCTGGTCGCCAGGCTGTGAGACAAGTGCCTGGATATAATGAACTATCTCTAAGGTCCCCAGCTGTGTTCTAGGTGGTTCCACTAGTGCATCACAGCAGGCTTTCTAGGGCAGTGAGAGTGGAGGATGAGTTAGCATTTAGGCGACAACTAGGGATTCTAATTAGAGGTCACTCGGTGTGTGTCTGAGTCCCAACACATGGAATCTCTGTATTTCACTGTCTATCTGCCCATCAGCTATTATGGCTCCTCACCTGACTCCAGTCTAGCTTCCAGCCCAGGACCTGGTGCACAGCATGTTCTCCATGCATATTCATGTGGTGGAGCTAAAGGACACCAACCACACAGCATTGCCTAAGGTCCCCTGCTCAACCCCATTGTCTTCAAAGGGATTAGGGTGTCTGTAACACCAGGCACCACCCCCACCCCCAACCACTGCACACCTGTGCTGCTGCAGGGCTGCAAGTCTGGAATCAAAGCTCTCAGCAACAGCCTCATTTCAAAAGAGTGTGTGGTTAGCTACAAGGATACTTTATGTAAGAAAGAGGAAAAAATAGCTCCCCCTCCTGGGGCCCAGGCCACAGAGCGGTTTTGGTGTCAGTTATTACCCAGATGTTCCCAACCTACATCTAAGCATGCGGCTCCATCATGGGACACTAATGGGTTTTCTATTAAATATCAGCGATTTAAAGGACCAAAAACTGGGGCAGGCAGAGTACTGGTGGAAACCTGAGCTGGGGGAGCTGGTTATTATGAACTAGTGAGGGTTCCACAGAGGCCATTTTTTATTGGGATCTACCTGCTTTTGGGGATAAGCCCCAATCAGAATCCACCACTTCACATACCTCCAGGCTAAACATATTTTGTCAGACCTTCCCTGATTGCCAGACAAAGTTCTTCATCTTTACCAGTTCTGCTTCCTGGGCAAGGTTAAACGTCCACTCTGCCTTACTGGGGGCTCTAAGCATGCTGCCTTCTCTGTGGGAACTGGACAGAACAAGCTTTCCAGTTCCCCCATCCATCCCGGCAAATAATCCTGGACAGCAGAGACAGTGACAAGATTTGTCGTCGTCCCCCCCCCCCCCCCATTTCACACATCCCTGACTGGCCTCAAACACTCTAAATAAGTGAGCATAAGCTTGAACCTTTTTTTCTTTTTAACATTTTAAAGTGTTATTTTATATGTTAAGATGGAGGCAAATGCATGTTATATCATGCAAGCGGGACCAGAGGACAACCTACAGAGCCTCCCCGACAATCCTCCCCACTGCCTCTTTAAACTCTGAGGCTCACATTGAGATGAGGGAATTTTATGTGGCTGTCAGCCATTCTGGAAAACTGTCTGGACCTCTGTAAAGAACTTTGTGTGGGTGGACAGTAGGCTTCTTTAGTTTAGCTTCTGAGAACCCCCAGATCCTAACGGTCCCTCCCCACACCTGCCTGGGCCAGGACTGGGGAGTTTCCCTTCTATGGAGGACAAGCTCAGAAGTTCTGATGTCCTTGTCAAGAAGTGGAAGTTTCCAGGCTCAGCATCCAGGTGAAATAGAATGTCTATGTTTCAGAGAGTTCCCTGGACACTCACAAGTCCACTCTTTGTTCTGCCTTAAGGTTGGCCAGATGAGAAGCAGGGACATCTGTCTGTCTGTCTGTCTGTCTGTCTGTCTACTTATCCTTATCATTGATTCGTCTACCTATTATTTATCTACTTACTTATCATCTGTTTACCTACCTACCTGTCATCTATCTATCTATCTATCTATCTATCTATCTATCTATCTGCTTAGCTACTTATCTACCTACCTCTCATCTATTTGCTTATCTACCTATCATCCACCAATCTATCTATCATTTATTTATTACCAGCCTATATACCTACCAGTTTATATCTATGGGCCCATATATCACCTATCTATCTATCTGTCTGTCTGCCTGCCTGCCTGCCTGCCTGCCTGTCTGTCTACCTATCTAATCTGTCTATCTATCTATCTGTCTATCTATCTGTCTGTCTGTCTGTCTATCTATCTATCTATCTATCTATCTATCTATCTATCTATCTATCTATCTATCTATCTATCTATCTATCTTCTATCTGCCTGTTATCTACCTGTCTAGCTTTTATCCATCAAACACCTATCTATTAATTTATATATCATCTGTTCATCTTCCATCAGTGAGTCAATCACCTATGAACCGAATATTTTGGAGAAAGTTCTCTGACTAGGAACTTGCTTTGTAAATCTTCCTCAAGAACTTTGCTCACCCAGCGTTCGGGAGGCAGAGGCAGGCAGATCTCCGAGTACAAGGTCAGTCTGGTCTATAGATAGAGGTCCACGACAGCCATGGCTACACAGAGAGATCTTGTCACCAAAACTTAAAACAAACAAACAGAAAGACAGACAAGAAGGGCTTTGCTCAGATGGCTGCCCACGGTTGTGCCCAGCCCCTTCCTTCTCTTGGCGCCCTACCTTGCAGCTGAACTCCTGGGCTTTGCGCCTGCGCTCTCTGTGCACAGCATCTGGTCTGGGGCGTCCAGCCAAACGCATCAGTGGGAGGCTGTGGCCACATCCTGGGGTCAGCCAGGCTGCTGTCAAGGCTGTGGGGCCACCCTCAGGGCCCGGGAGCACACCGAGGCTGGGTGGCACTCGAGGGCAGCGCCGTGCCAAGCGCACAAGGTGCTCTCTGCTCAGGCCACCCACAGCCAGCCCCTCCACCTCCAGAATCTGGTCCCCAGGCCGCAGTCCCCCGGCATGAGCGCTGCTTCCTTCAGTCACCTCCATCACGAAGCAGGGCCCGGAGCCGCCCAGCTGGAAACCGAAGTCCTCAGGCCAACCTTGGTTGGTGGCTGGCATTGTGGTGGTACTGCTGGAGAGAATGAGAAAGAAGCTGGTATGGCTCTGTCGGTGGACAGACAGGTGTCATATCCTGTCGTATCCCACAGAGACATTATAGGGGCTGGAGACACACAATCGACTTTTAGGAAGAGGGCAGGGGACAGCTTGGGTGGCTGGCTGCTTCAGGGGCCAGAGGATACCAACCCTAAATGGCGGGGGGAGGGGGGGGTCTCTGAAGACATCACCAATCTGTACTGCCCTTAGCTCTGGACTGTGTAGAGGAAAATCCTCCCCCTTTTTAAATGAGAAACAAATGGTATTTATTTGAAGTCTGAACTTGAGTTTCTTGGTTTGGTTTGGATTTGTAGTGCCGCAGGTTGACCAAGGGGTCTACATCGGAGTCATACCCCTATCTCCTCATTTTTTTTTTTTTTTGAATGAGGTCACACCTTGGGCCAGAGCCTGCTCCCTTGTAACATCCATTTTCCAAGATTTTTTTTTCTTAACTCCTTTCTATTTGCCAAAACTTTCTCTCTCAGTCCCAAACGAACCATATACCCTAGAAACCTTAGCACCGGAGCAGGAGAAATCTCAAGGACCATGTACAGCCCTTGAGGTGTCCTTGTGAATCTCCCCAGATCCAGGCTGGTAGTGGGGCCTGGCATCCCGGATACTGGGAAGACCGAGGCAGCATGACCTCCAGTTCAAAGCCAGCCTCAATAACTTAGGGATCTTTATCTAAAATAAAAATATTCTCACCTATGACAACATATACACAAACATATATAAACATTTTTAAAAATTTAAAGACATTAAATATGTGTCTTGTTAAGTTGCCCATGCTGGTGTTTTTACCTACCTTCCTTCCTTCCTTCCTTCCTTCCTTCCTTCCTTCCTTCCTTCCTTCCTTCCTTCCTTCCTTCCTTCCTTCCTTCCTCCCTTCTTTCCTTCCTTCCTTTCTTTTTTTTTTTTTTAAGGAAAGGTCTCTGTTCCCTTCTAAATGTAGAGCAGGATGGCCTTGAACTCACAGCAATCCTCCTGCCTCTGCCTCAAGAGTACAGGTTTACAGTGGCCCCTGCCCAGGACGGACTTGAATTTACTCTGTAGTTCTGAAGACCTCAGGCTTTTCATCCTTTGGTTTCTGCTGACTCAGAGGTGTGTTTGGGGCGTCCCTTTTGAGCCAAGACCTTTTTGTTACTCGTTAGCAAGGGATGGCCTGACTGATGTGGGGTCTCTGGGAGCTAACTCTAGATGGGCTCTGAGGAAGAGTTATTTGTCTTTCAAAGGAGACCCCTTGTGTGGGCTGGTGAGGTGTCCTGGGATCACATATTGGAAAGGATGGGCTAGTCAGGCTGGAAGAATTTTGTATTTCTGTCTGTTTTGGGGGGTAGAATCTCTTAAAGGAGTCTACAGAGGGTTTCTATGTGGTAGGCAATATGGGATGTAAAGTCTGCGTGTATTACCATGCATTTGACTGTGTGGTAAGTGCATATGGGTGAATGTGTGTGGTGTGTGTATGTAGAGGCCAGAGGAAAATCTTGGTGTCATGACTCAGGCATCATGCACTTATTTTGGAGACACAGTCCCTCATTGGTTTGGAACTCTTCCACATAGGCCAGCCTGACTGGCCATCTGCCTGTGTTTGTTACCTCAGATCTGAACTCCTGTACTCTGCTTTTTTTTTTTTTTTTTTCTTCCTCCACATGGCTTCTAGGGATTGAACTGACTTACTGACTGAGACATCACCTCAGCCATCTTTTTTATTTTTTTTAGGACAGTCTCACTATATAGTCCAGGCTAGACTTGAACTCACAGAAATCCTCTATACTTTAGCTTCCTGAGTCCTGGGGGTATCTATTGGAGGGGCTAAGGACTCCTGATGCTACCTTACAGAGACTCTTGAAAACTAGTTTTTATTTTTTTAATGTGTATGTATATGCACGTGCGTCCATACTCCAAGAGTCTTGGGTTCCCCTGGAGTTGGAGTTATGGGCTCCCTGATGTGGGTACTGGGAACTCTGGACGTCTGGAAGAGCAAGTGCTCTTCACCATTGAACCATCTCTCTAGCCCCTGGAAGGGGTTTCCTTGCCACAGGATCTCAATTAGTCTAGGCTGATTTCAAAATCATTGTGTGGCACAGCCATATCTGATGGGAAGGGCAGAAGTTATACAGCCAGCACAGCTGCTTGACAAAGATCCAGCAAAGCTGAGCCCCATGACGGCCGCGGACCCACCTTTGGTTTTCATCTCCACCTGCTGTGTACTTGGGAGACTTTTAATATTCGTACAATTTAAGGATACTGGATTGATTGAAAATTCTAATGAATCATTTATGCCTTCTTCCAGGAGTACTGATTCTGAGCTTCCCCAGAAAAATCCTGAAGATACTATCCCTCCCCCTCCCCTTGCTTTAGGAACATGTCCTCATCTACTTGAAGGTCTTCTTTATGCCTTGGAGGTTGTGACACACATAAAGAAGTCAGAGGTCTCTTTATGAGGCCATGAGACATTCTTGAAACACCTGTCCCTGTACTTACTCAGGAACAAGACAATCAAAACAAAGTAAACTCAAAAAGGCCAACAAGATGCGGAGGGCTAGAGGAGTTGGGCACAGCTCAGATTGCCAGCCTCTTCCTACGATGCACTCAGGCAACTACATGGTATATACAGTAACACAGTTAGATTAACTGAAGTCACGTCTGCCCTATACTGAGACTTACATTGATGAACAAAGTACGGAGTAGAAAGATGATAAAGGAATGAGCTGCCAGGACTTCCCTTTCCTTGAAAAGTTAGCACATGCAGAGCCATTGTGGTGTCTTAGGACCAAGGAACAACAGAACGATAGGATTAGATATAAAGATAAATTCTGTAAAGATATAAAATATAAACATTGTGCTATGCCAGCATTTGAATGACTGCAGCAGCTTTGGCCTGACGATTGTTCTCGAGTACTCTGACCATTAAGAGTTAATAATCCACTGCTTGGGCTGGCTTGAAGATTTTTTTCTTGTCCTAATGTCCTTGTAACCACAAAAGCTACTAGCTTGAGAACAGGCTGTCATTTGCCTCTAGATTTGTAAAAATTGGGTTACAGGGTTAATGAGTAAAAATGATAACTCTGTTTATTAATGATGTCAAAACTTGAGGGAAAAATGATTGGAAATGATAACTCTGTCATGGTTTATTAATGATAACTAAAAGATGAGCAAGAGGAAGTGAAACACATGTCCAAAACCAAAAATGATATGATCTGTCTTTCGGAACATCATGAATGTATCCCTGCTCACTAAATTCTGTATAAATAAAGAATCACTCTGGCTGCTAGTTACTCAGGCTTCAAGACTCTCTCAGCCACCATGTCCTGGCTCAGCTTCTTCCCTCACCAACTCTGTACATCCTCTGCTGAGATCTGCCCACCGCTGGGGATGACTCCAGGCAACCATGTACATCAGACTGATCTTACACTCCTGCCTCTATCTCCTCAGCTGGAATTATAGGTGTGCATCACCACACTCGACTTTGTACCGCCCTGCAGGGGGAACCCAGAACCTCATGTTTGCTAGACAAGTCCTCTGTCAATTATACTCCATTCCTCACGTAGTAGGGGCTGAGTTTTGAGGGCTCTGGACTCAAATGCCATTTAGTCTCCAGTGGAGTCCTGGAGACCTGGCTCCAGGAGTAATCTCCCTGATGAGATACCCTTCCCAAGGAAGCTTGGGGAGTTGCTGCTTAGAACCTGGAGAGTTGAGGAAGGGAGAAGGACCCTGCTTTCTAACAGCTTGATGAATTATGAGGAAATTCCCTTTGGATGATAGAAAGTGAGATGTCCTGTGTCACTTGTCACCAGTTAACTCTGTGAAATTCTTCACAACAAGCAGGAGGGCCACTAATGCAGCCTAGGGCTGGCGAGGATGGCAGAATCCATTCTGAGCCTACAGGTAAAGGACCCCTATTCTCCTCTGCCCAAGGTTGGGTATGGACTGTCAGGGATACTTCCTCTGTCTCTTATTAAAACTGAGCTTCTATGGCTCACTGGGAACAGGTAAAGTGGTGAGGCCATCTCATCTTAAGAGTAGTCTGAAGTCAATTGTGTACCACAGGAGGGGCTGAGTCTTGGGCTGGGGTGTCAGCTCAGTTGACAGAGTGCCCTTAAAGCGTGCATGAAGCCCTGGGGTCCATCCCCAGTACCTAATAAACCATACATAGGGCACACAGTTGTAATCTTAGCACTTGGGAGGTGAGGATCAGAAATTTAAGGCCAGTCTGGACTATGTAACATCAGCCTGGCTTGCATGAGACCCTATTTCAGATAGAATAAATAAATGTTTGTCTGAGCATGAAGCTGACAGTATTTTTACCTAACAAGCACAAAGCTTGGTTCCATTCCCAGCACCATGTAAGGCCCCGTGCATATGCATGTGGTGATTCCAGGCTGGAAGCAAGAGGACCAGAAGTTCAAGGTCATCCTGGGCTACAAAACAAGTCTGAGGCTAGCCTGGGTTACATGAGACCCGGGCTGGGGGAGGGGGCTGTGAGAGGAGGCAGAGAGGCAGAGGAAATCTTTTCTAAATCATTTCATAACTAATTTCAGCTCAGAATGTCAAAGCAGGCAGTGGCCCCAGCACCTATTTGTACCCCCATCACAGAAGAGGGGGCGCTTCTACACTTCCTCAGACTCATAAAGTATCAGCTGCACCAGACAAGCAAGTCCTAACCAGAAGTCGGCCTTGTGGGAGACAGCAGACCCAGACCCTTCCCCAAGGCTCTTTCCTTGGGGTTTCCTTCTATCACTCATCCCTGTTTCAATAGTGAGAAGCCGGGGAGGTGGCTTGTGCCAATAATCCCGGCACTTAGAAGGCTGAAGAAGGAGGATCATGAGTTTGAGGCCTACCTGGGCTACAGGTGAGTCTCATCCCAGAAAAAAAAAAAAAAAAAAAAGGACTAACTTGGAAATAAATTTAGAGCTATGGCCCACAGTTTTCTTCCTAACACACTTACTCTGAGCAGCACATCCATACTGGGTGGTAGGGCTACCTAATGAAGCTGCTCACCTTTCCTCTTAGCTCAGATAGAGTCTACCAGGGCTGCCAGCAAGACTAGTGAGCTATCTCAGCTGGCAGAGGCACTTACTGTTAAGCCTTGAGGACTGGAGTTCCATCTCTGGATCCACAAGGTAGAAGAGAACCAACCCTTTCGTGCTGGCCTAAGACCTCCACGCATGCGCACTGGAATGTGTGCTGTCGCCGCCCCCCCCCCCCCCAACCCCTCACCCACAGCAATACAGAGTAAATAAGCTGTGAGCAGGTGCGAGGGGACGTCTGAACCGTGTCAGACTTCCTGATATGTCTCTATCCACTGAAAACCGACTGAACTGCTTCCTCCTCACTTTTGCTGCCTCACCCCTACCCTCCCCAGAACATTCACCCGAGGGTGCAGGATCCCCAAAAGGCTGACTGAGTTATCTCATGGCATGAGTTAAAGTCATGTTGGGGGCTCTCAGCGTAGATTACTGGGTGCTATGCCCATTTCCCACATTTGCTTACTCACCTGCCACTCTGAAGACTGTTGTGGTCAGAGGTAAAGGCTGAGCATTTGTAGAGCATCTAGGGACACCAGCTTTCTATCGGCTCTGTGTCGCTCATGGCCTTGGCATCGGTTACTGATGCATCTGAGGGGACAGCTGGAGTTTCGAAGGCAAAGCGATCCTCTACGTAACCCGAGAAGCCCCTGGTTACCAGGTAGACCAGCAGGATGGCAGGACAGCTTGGCCAGAACCCAGGCTGTACAGAGGGACAAGCGGTGGTCCTCGGGCAGACACGGAGACTTGCTGTGGTCATCTAGCCATGGCTCTGGAAGATAGGCAGAGAGGATTCAAGTGGGGCTGGTTTGGAGTAGGGGGTGGTGGAGGGACATAGTCATCAGTTCAGTGGGACCAACGATGGTAGAGAGAACTGGTAAGACCCAGTGGGACATATGATCCACAGGAAATGTCACAGCCGGAGCATCATGGGCTAGTGTTATTAACATCATAAAGGGGGATTCCTCCAAAGAAAACAAATGAGGGATCTGGGGTGCAGCTCAGTTGGTAGAATACTCACCAAGAAAAAAAAAAACCAACTAATCCCTTGGGGTTGGTGAGATGGCTCAGCAGATAAAGCCACCTGTGGCCAAACCAGATTTGAGTTTGATCTCCAGCCTCAAAGTGAAGGAATGAACTTACATGCAAGTTTTCATCCAACAACCACACAGGAACCTAGTTATATGAACACACACACACACACACACACACACACACACACACACACACACAGGAACCTAGTTATATGAACACACACACACACACACACACACAGTGTGAAAAGGAAACCAATTCAGATGTGTCTGCATCAGGGTGCTGACCAATAGAATTTTGAAAGTCAGCGGAGTTTTTATAGCTAATGGCAGAAAGAAGCACACATGGCATTGTGCTCTGGTTATTAGAGATGTTACTTACTAGGGTATTGATATTACAATTACGTGCACCCAGGGTTGAGCAATGAGACAGTGGACCAAATCCTCTAAAATTGTGAGCCATATAAATCTTCTTCCTGTGGTGGTCTGTGTTAATTGTCAAACTGACTCTGTTTAGAGTCACGCAGGAGAAAGGTCTCTGGGCATGCCTGTGGGGGTTATCAGGGTTGAGCTAATTGAGGTTTGAAGACTGGCCCACTGCGGGTGGCGCCATTTCCTAGTTGGACAAAGAAAGCTGAACAGCCACAGGCATTCATGGCTCTGTGCTTCCAGATTGTAAATGTGATATGACTAGCCTCTTCAGCTTTCTGCTGCCTTGGTGTCCTTACCATGCTGATGACTATACCTTGAATAGTGAGATACAATAAACATGCTCTCCCTTAAGCTGCTTTGGTCAGAATATTTTATCACTGCAACCGGAAAAGAAATTAAGACACTTACCTTCAGTTGTTTTTGCCTGGAATTTTGGATGCAACAATAAAAACTAACCAGCCCATTTATGAAGGAGGACATGTCCATAAATGTGCAGTGACCTCCGTCTAGTGCAGTGGTTCCCAGCCTTCCTAATGCTGTGACCCTTTAATACAGTTCCTCATGTTGTGGTGACTCCATAAGATTATTTTCATCGCTACTTCATACCTGTCATCTTGGTTCTGTTACGAATCAATGTAAATATCTTGTATTTTCTAATGGTCTTAGGGGACCCCCATGAAAGAGTCGTTTGACCCCCAAAGGCGGCATGACCCACAGACTGAGAACCACTGTTCTAGAGAGTACAATATAAACATGGAACAGAGGAAATATGGTGGAGAAACCTGGGAAATAACACCTCAGGCTGCTTCCAAGGTCAAAGGTCCACCTTAGCATCCACAAACCACATATATAGCACCTGCTCTTGAGTTGATATAATGATGGTGGCATTTTTTCTACTTCTCTTTAAACTCGTAACAACACCAAATGTGAGAAAACAGCAAGGGACTTGTTTGCCATTCAATGGTAATTAATGAGACTTGATTCTTTAATGCTCTTAAAAATATTTTATTTTGGCTGGGGAGATGGCTCACGGGTTAAGAGTACTGACTGTTCTTCCAGGGGTCCTGAGTTCAATTCTCAGCAATTGCACAGTGGCTCACAACCATCTATGACGAGATCTTGTGTCCTCTTCTGCCCTGCAAACATACACGCAGGCAGAGTGCGGTGTATATAATAAGTAAATCTAAAAAAATTTTATTTTGCTTTAAAGTGTATGTGTGTTTACATATACCAAGGTTTGTCTGTGGCTGTCAGAGGACAACTTGCACACTCCCACATGCATTTGGAGTGTGCTTCAGTGGTAGAGCCCCTGCCTAGAATCCCCCAGTGAGGGGCTGGGGTGTGGCTCAGTGGTAGAGCCCCTGCCTAGAATCCCCCAGTGAGGGGCTGGGGTGTGGCTCAGTGGTAGAGCCCCTGCCTAGAATCCCCCAGTGAGGGGCTGGGGTGTGGCTCAGTGACAGAGCCCCTGCCTAGAATCCCCCAGTGAGGGGCTGGGGTGTGGCTCAGTGGTAGAGCACCTGCCTAGAATCCCCCAGTGAGGGGCTGTGGTGTAGCTCAGTGGTAGAGCCCCTGCCTAGAATCCCCCAGTGAGGGGCTGTGGTGTGGCTCAGTGGTAGAGCCCCTGCCTAGAATCCCCCAGTGAGGGGCTGGGGTGTGGCTCAGTGGTAGATCCCCTGCCTAGAATCCCCCAGTGAGGGGCTGGGGTGTGGCTCAGTGGTAGAGCCCCTGCCTAGAATCCCCCAGTGAGGGGCTGGGGTGTGGCTCAGTGGTAGAGCCCCTGCCTAGAATCCCCCAGTGAGGGGCTGGGGTGTGGCTCAGTGACAGAGCCCCTGCCTAGAATCCCCCAGTGAGGGGCTGGGGTGTGGCTCAGTGGTAGAGCACCTGCCTAGAATCCCCCAGTGAGGGGCTGTGGTGTGGCTCAGTGGTAGAGCCCCTGCCTAGAATCCCCCAGTGAGGGGCTGGGGTGTGGCTCAGTGGTAGAGCCCCTGCCTAGAATCCCCCAGTGAGGGGCTGGGGTGTGGCTCAGTGGTAGAGCCCCTGCCTAGAATCCCCCAGTGAGGGGCTGGGGTGTGGCTCAGTGGTAGAGCCCCTGCCTAGAATCCCCCAGTGAGGGACTGTGGTGTGGCTTAACCTTTAAAGCTTTGGCTTTGCATGGCCAAACCCTGAGTTCAGTCTCCAGCATACCACAAAATATCCTCTTGGATATGTGAGGAGATCAAGACAAGAAGTTACTTGTAATTTAGACATCATGATGGAGCTATATGCTTTCTAGACTTACTGTATGTTTTCTCTCTGTCTCTGTCTGTCTCTCTTTCTCTCTCTCTCTCTCACACACACACTATCTACAGTGTTTCTTCTATCCACTATAAACTCTACTGTGGGCTTCTCTATGAGCCTGGATGAGCAATAGTGGTTCAGAGCAGGGCAGGATCCGAGTGTTTGATTAGATTCTTTTGTCACAGAAGACACCTCCAAGCAGAGCATCAAATGCTTAATGGGCTGCTTAATCGTCAGCCTGCACGGCAATTAGACACGAACAGCACAGTCACATGGATGACTTGGCAAGCTTTTTGGTCTTCTCTATTAAGAAACCAGGTGATGCATGACTCTAGTTCCAGCACTTGGAAGGGAGAGGCAGCAGCATCAGGAAATCAAGGTCATCCCTGACTGCATACTGAAGTGAGTCTAAAAAAACCAAACCAAACCAAACCAAACAACAACAACAAAAAACCCCCAAATATCCAATGAAGCCAGGTGTGGTGACGCATGCCTTTAGTCCCAGAACCCAAGAGGGAGAAGCGTGCCGATTTCTGTAAACTCAGAGCTGTCCTGGTATATGGGGTGAGTTCCAAGACAGCCAGAGCTACACAATGAGACCTCAAAACAATACTTGGGATGATACAGATATTACACTATGAAATGTAACCCTTCCCATATTCTACCATATTCCACTTGCATATGATCAGACTGGCATAATGAAATACAATAGCCCAGATGGAATAAATGGTGGAGATTTATTTATTCACAATTCTGGAGGGTAAAAGGTCATGATCAAAGAGTTAGAAAAAAAAATTAGTATTTTTTTTTCCTGATGAGGGCTCCTTTCCTGCAGTGAGGTTCACAGCTTTCTTTATACTACACAATCTCTTTGGGTGTGTGTGTATCTGTGCGTGTGTCTATGTGTGTGTGTCTGTGTGTATGAGTGTCTGTGTGTGTGTATGTGTGTGTATGAGTGTCTGTGTGTGTGTATGTGTGTGTGTGTCTGTGTGTGTGTATGTGTGTGTATGAGTGTCTGTGTGTGTGTGTATGAGTGTCTGTGTATTGTGTGAGTATTGTGTGTGTGTGTATGCACACACAGGAGGCCCAGAACAAAATGGAGTGTCCTCTACTGTTATCACCATCGTCTGTGAAACAATGTCTCACTAACCCTGACACTCACTCTTTCTGCTGGACTGACTGGCCACCAAGCCCCACCTCCATCTCCATCTCCACAGTCCTGGGGATTTAGTCATGCACCACCACACGCAGGTTTTTTTGAGGGGGAGTTGCTGGGGAATCTTGCACAGCTGTTGTGGGATTCAGGTGTCAGCTGATAAGGTCAAAAGACACTTATACAGGGCACCGGGCCCCTGAAGGGGGAGGGGGAAAAAGCGCCATCTGTAGTAGTGGGTTCTCGGGTCCCGGGCAGCCAAGATCCGAGACCCACAGACCTGCTGCCCGAGACCGCTTAGGCGCCCACCGCTGCCCAGGCCCCCAGAAACGACTCAGATGCTTCTATTAACTTCATGATGTTTGGCCTATGGCTCAGGCACATTGCTAGCTAGCTCTTACATCTTAAATCAACCCATTTCTATTAATCTGTCGGCCACGTGGCCCGTGGCTCACCTGTGTTCCTTACATGTTGTTCCTTGGGCGGCTTCAGCTCGGTCTAGTGGTTAAGATTTGGTGCTCTCACCCCCGTGGCCTCGGTTCGATTCCCAGTCAAAACAAATAAAGGGACCCCAAGATCCCAGCAGCCCCTTTTCAATGGGCTTTTCCCCCGCCCCCTTCAGGGGCCCGGTGCCCTGTATAAGTGTCTTTTGACCTTATCAGCTGACACCTGAATCCCACAACACACAGCAAACATTTTTGTCCACTGAGCCATCTCCTAGCAGGACTATTTTATTATATTTTGATCAGGGTCTCACTGTAAGGCCCCTGCTGGCCCCGACCTACTATCAAGTCACATAGATATGTCTACCTCTGCTTCTGAAGTTTTGTGATTAAAGATATGTTCCACCATACTTAGCTAACTTATTTTTCATTATTTATTTAAGACTAGGTTATACTTTGTAGACCTCGGTGGCTTGGAACTCACTTGTATTGACCAAGTTTGCCCTGAACTCGGAGAGTTCTGCCTTAGCCCCCATGCCCAGCTTAGATAAGCACATTCATTGTATCAAATCAAGGTCTTTTATTTTTAAAATTAAGAATTACATCTACTTATTTACTATGTGTCTTCACATATGGCTGCCAACAGGAACATGTGGAATGGAAATTCTCCCTCCACCGTGTGGGCCTCAGGGACTGAATTCAGTTTTTCAAGTTTGGTAGCAAGCACCTTTAGTCAGTAAGCCATCTTGCCAAATCCAAGACTGCTTCTTGATAACCCCAGTTAACCTTAATTACTTCCTCAGAGGCTCTATCTTCAGGCACACTGGTTGGGACTTTAAGATAGGAATTTGGGGTCAGGTAGTGGTGGCACACGCCTTTAGTCCTAGTATTCAGGAGGCAGAGGCACGTGGATCTCTGAGTTTGAGGCCAGCCTGGTGTATACAGATCATGTTTCAAGACAGGCACGGTACACAGAGAAACCCTGTGGAAGACACAGAGAAAACGTCTTTTAATCCCAGACAGGAAATTGAGAGCATACCGAAGAAACGATTACATCAAAGTCTATCTTGGTAAACCAGTTAGTTTATGGGAGTGCGGCTTCCTACAGGAGGGTTCAGGGTTCGGAAGAACTGGGACTCAGGCAGCTATGTCAACAAAAGGCCCACAGAACCTGGGTTCCCAGAGCTTCCTGCTCGATTGCCTGCAGCTTCCGCTGAGATTCGGTTCCTTCTCAGCAACTGTTCATTGCTCCCAGGACTCCAGGGGCAGCCCTCCAGAGTTGTTAAGTTTCCTGAGCTTCTGTGTCTAGCCTCCCTCCCTCTCTGGAAAGAGGTGCTTCAATTCGGAGGAAATAGCTGTGCAACACGACTCAAGTCTGAAGTGGGGAGGAAGCATACCACCGCATAGTTGTAGAGAACGGCTCACATCGTGATTGCGTGGGAGGAGAGGGTGTGGAGGGGGAGGGATGGGCAGGGCAGAAGGTGTGTCCATCAAACGCATACCTCCAGAGAGGGTGAACCGACTCATTGGGCAAAAGGGTTTGACGTGCAAGCCTGATGTTCTGTCCCCAGGACCATGTAAAAGAGCCCAGCATGGTAACACATACTTGCAGTCCTAGTGTAGGAGAGGTAGAAAAGGCAGATCCATGGGGCCTAGACTATTAGGTGACTTCTGGGTCAGTTTCCAGCGCTACATAAACTGGCATGGTTGCATATTTCCTGAATCCCAGAATGGTGAGGTCAGGAGTTCAAAGCCAGTTTGGATTACATCTGAAGGCCAGCCTGGGCTATCAGAGTCCCTGTCAAAGATGTCCAGGGAGAGGGCTCAGACATTAAGTGCTTATCACGCAAACAGGAGAACTTGAACTCCATTCCCAGCATCCATGTTAAAAGCCAAAGGGGGTCGCACACTTGTAATCCCAACTCTGAGGAGATGGAGGAAGATCCCCGGGGCCCCTCAGTGAGATTGTCTCAACAAACAAGATTGACCTCTGGCCTCTGCAGACACATGCACGTGTACTTGCACACATACCAGCACATACCACAATATACAGTACACACACACACACACACACAAGCCCAAGTAAAATAACAAAACCCCTTGACTTCCTTAAGTAGTACATTCCTAAATCTGTAGCCTAAAGGGCTGAGGAAGTAGTGGATACTGAGGCAGACCCAGCCTTTTTTTTCTTCATAAGATTTCTTTAGCTGTCCTGGGACTCACTCTTCAGACGAGGCTGGCCTTGAACTCACAGAGATCTACCTGCCTGTTTCCCAAGTGCTGGGATTAAAGGCATGCCCCACCACAGCCTGGCCAGATCCAAGCTTTTTAAAACATATTTATTTATTTATTTTTGGAGGGTGTTACCCCATGCAAGTGAAGGCCAGAGAATAGCTCATAGGAAATGGTTCTCTCTATTATGTGCATTATTTTGCACATTATATTGCAGGGGTTAAACTCAGATCATTAGGCTTGGTAGCAAGCACCTGCACCCACTGAACCATCTTGCCAGCCCCAGATAGTTTTCTTGTGTCTCTTACTTTCAGTTGTCACAATTCTAGGAAACCCAGAACCATTAGTCTAGTTTAAACGAGAGACAATAGAGTGTCGGGGAGATTGTAGAATGTGTCAAGGGCTACACGGACCTGGGTGGCTAAGGCAATATTTATTCTTGACTCCAGAACTCATGGTTGATCCAGAATTTTTTGCCACCGGGGAAAATAGTAAATATTGAGAGACTGAGGGGATGGACGGATGAGTAAAGTGCTTGCTGCACAAGATGAGGAACTGAGTTCGGATCCTCAGCATCCCTGTGTAAAGTCAAGTATGGCGGTGTCCATCAGCACCCCAAGCCCTAGGGGAAATGCTGGAGCTGGTGACAGGAAGACCATAGCAGAGAGCAACGTCAGTCTTTGGCATCCTTCCTGTACCTGCACACTCATATGCACACATCCACAGGCATCACACACACACACACACACACACACACACACAAAGAAAATCAATTATGTGCTCTCTGCCTTGGTTTTGACAGAGTTTTTAAGAGTTTTGTCATTTTCTGAGGAACAGGAGTGTCTTTTATGCTAATGAAATGACTCTCGGTGGGCTTCTGGGTACTACAGGATGGGAGCTGGTTGCCAGGGGAACCAGACACGTGATTAGAGGGTTGGAACTCTCAACTCTCCCCCTATAATTAGTCACGCTACTGATGGAACCTCTAGAAAACCCTGAGGGACAGGCTGTCAAGGATGACTAGACTGGGGGACAAGAACAAGGCTTTGTGCTTGGGGAGGGGATGCTGTGTGCCCTAACTCTGTGGGTACAGAAACTGTTGTGCTCGAGACCTTCCCAAAACTTGTAATATGGATTTTTATGGGCAAATGAGATGGCTCAGTGGGTTAGGGAGCTTGCAGCCAAGACTGAAGACTTGAGTTTGATTCCTGGGACCCACAACAGTAGAAACAGAACCAACTCCTTCAAGTTGACCTCTGACCTCTGTATGGGCTCTGTGGTATACCCACAGAAATATATATCCCACTCCTACAAAAACAACCAACTACATAAATGTCACTAAAATTATTTTTTAATGTCTCTTCATCTATTTATTTATTTGTTTATTTGTTTGTTTGTTTATTTATTGTTTTTGGCTCAAGTTTTCACTACATAATCCAGGTTGGATTTGAACCCACAATTCTCACTTTTAAGTGTCCTGTGTCCTAAGTTTACAGATGGCCTACACCACCATGCCTAATACATACATACATATTTAGGGGAGTGTTGTTTCGTCTCGCCTGAAACAGGACCTTACTATATAGATCTGACTGGCTTGGAACTCACCATGTAGACCAAGATGGCCTTGAACTCACAGAAATCTACCTGCTTCTTTCTCCCAAGTGCTAGGATTAAAGATATGTACTACCATGCCTGCCCATTTATTTATTTTTGTGTTTGTGTGTGCATGTGGGTGTTCTTCCTCAGGCATTCCCCCTTTTAAAAAAAGATTTTAATAGTGTGTGAATGTATATATCTTGATGTCGGTGTCAGAGGAGACCATTTGAGGGTGTTTGGTCCTCTGGAGCTCAAGTCATAGGCAGTTGTGAGTTGCCCTATGTAGCTGTACTTGTCTTTTGCACAATCAATACACACTTTAACCATTGAGCTGTCTTTCTAGCCTTTCCATGGGCTCTCAAAATAGACCAACCTGTCTGGCCAACAAACACGGGAGGGGGAATGGCTTCTGACTCTGCCTCCCAGTTCTGGGGTTGCAGAACCCCATGGCTTGGTTTTGTTTGTTTGTTTGATTTTTGCCTGAGTCTTGAGATCAAATTCTGATCCTGGGGGCTGGTGTGATCACTACATAGCTAAAGGCTCTCACTGCCATAACTGATATCCTGATTCGTTAGTTATTTGTTTGTTGCTGTGAGATACTTGTACACTGTATGAATGTATAGTGCTGTGATGGGTGCAGTAAAAAGCTGAATGGACAGTAGGTTCTCAGGATTTCTAGGGAGAGAGAGGAAGAGGAGGAGGAGTCTAGGTGAGTGGGAGAAGCCAGGAGACATGGAGAGGAAACAGGAGGTGCAAGATGGAAGGGAGATAATGTCACGTGATAGAACGTAGTTTAAAATAAATGGGTTATTTTAAGTTATAAGTGCTAGCTAGGAACAAGCCTAAGCTATATACTGAGCCTTCATAATGAATAAGAAGTCTCTGTCATTTGGGAGCTGTCTGGTGAGACAGAAAAGACTTGTTACAGGTTGGTTTGTTTGTTTCCAACTTAACACAAGCAAGAGTTGTCAGAGAAAAGGAGTCCTATTTAAGAAAATATCTCTAATAGAATAGCCTGTAGGCAAGTCCATCGGGCATTGCCTTGATTGAGGATTGATGTGGGAGGGCCCAGCCTACTGTGGGCAGTGCTACTTGTGGGCAGGTGGTCCTGAATAGCATGAGAAAGCAGGCTGTTCACAAGCCTCAGGGAGCAAGCCAGTGAGCAACATTCCTCCAAGGCCTCCTGTGGTGCTTGAAATGAGAATAGACCCCCATAGGCACTTATGGGTTTAAATTCTTGGTTCCCAGTTAGTGGTAAGGATTAGGAGGTGTGGCCTTGTTGGAGGAGAGTGTCATGGTGGGGTGGACTTTGAAATTTCAAAAGACTCTTAGCTATTCCCAGTTAACTCTCTTTGCCTCTCATGTGTCTCAGAGGATGAGCTCTCAGCTATGGCTCCAGCGTCATGCCTGCCTCGGCCATGTTTTCCTCCAGGATGGTCCTGGACTCCAACCCTCTGAAACTGTAAGCCTCAAATGAACCCTGTCTTCTATAGGTCACCTTGGCCATGGCATTTTATCACAGCAATAGGAAAGTAACTCATATATCTCTGTGTCAGTTGCTACCTCCAGGTTCCTGCCCTGATTTTCCTTCACAGCGAACAACTGTAAACTGAAATCTGGCCTATCTTCTCCTTTTGGTCACAGTGTTTATCATAGCGATAGAAAGCCAACTAATACATCCAGTGATGAGTTGATCCCCAAAAGCCACACATTGGAAGGAGAGAACCGATTCCTTTAAGCTGTCCTTTGACTCTGTGGTATGTGTGTGCACATATATACATAAATAAATAAATACATAAGTGTATTTTTTTTTAGTTTAGAAAAAAATCCAGCCTCCCAGTTTGTGTGGCAAGTACATTTTAAATTGACACACAGCAATCACACGAAATTGTTGACATTTTTCGAGATAGAATCTCATAAGCCCAAGGATGGGTCTTGAACTTTCAATGTAATTGAGAATTACTCTAACTTCCCATTCTCCTACCTTCTGTATCCCAGGTCTGCTCCACCATAGCCAGTTACAAAATGAACCCAGGGCTGGGTATGTGCTAACAACCACTCTACCCACTGAGTTATGTCCTCAACCCCAAATTATGGCCATTTGCATCCTTTAAAGCTTCTGTGTAAGATGGGTGATAGTTTCATATGCCTTTAATCCCAGCATTGAAGAGGCAGGTAGATCTCTGAGTTCCAGCCCAGCCTAGTCTACAGAGCCAGGAGTTCCAGGATAGCCAGGGCTGCATAGAGAAACCCTGTCTTAAACAAAAAATAAAAACAAACTAGACAAGCCCCCAAAACCTTCTGTGTAAAATATTGACAATAATAAACCAAGTGTGTCCCGAAGTTCATGTTCTACTGTAGTCAATGAATTGAGCCCAAGTCAGAGACTATGTCAAAGCTGAGCAGAGTCTCATGTACTATTTACAAGTACAGTCAAGCTTTTGTTTTTACTAGGACAAAATATCTAAGCCAAACTCTCAAAGGAGGAAGGGTTTATTTTGGCTTAGCTTTTCGAAGACTTCCATTGATCCCCCCCAACACACACTTCCATTCTCATTGCATATCTCTGGTTGGCCTAGAGATCACTATATGGAGACCAGATTGGCCTTGAACTCACAGAGCTCTGCCTGCCTCTGCCTCCCAGGTGCTGAGATTAAAGATGCCATTCATATAAGAGGAAGAAGTGTGGGCAAAGATATCCAGAAGGATGTCCAGATGAAGGCACAGCAGAAAGCTAGCCATTAGGAAGCCACAATCTACAAATACAAGTGGTTTCTGGAGCTGTGAGAAAATAAACCTTGAGGCTGGGGTTGTATCTTAGTTGATAGATCTCTTGCCTAGCATCGACAAAGCCCTGGGTTTCATCCACAACACTAAAAACCCAGCGTGGTGGTCCATGTCTGAAACCCCAGCTCAGGACCAGAAGTTCAGTGTCATTCTGGTTTACGTCCAAGGCGAGTGTTATATGAGACCCTTCTGAGAACAAAACTAAACCCAAGCAGTTTCTGCTTTTGAAGCTCCTTCATCTGTCACATTTTCCTTGGTGGACCCGATCTTCACACAAAAAGCTCTGCATTCAGGATGTGGTGAGGCCACAAGGAAGAAGCTTTTGTGCAGCAGAGCAAGTGAAGTCAGACAGGAATTTATTGGGAAAACCCAGACGTTGGCTTGAAATAAGACAGTGTCTTCTCTTCCTGCCAAGTCTCTCTGACACATCCAGCCATTCTGAAGACGGAAGCCACTCTAGAATTTATATATTGCAGTCAAGCTTATTCCTGTCCAAAGCCTGCGTGTGCCTGCACTATGCTTTTAAAATCTTGGCTTGCCAGGCAGAGTGTGTTGGGTTGCGTTATGTCTGTAGAGCCAGAACTTGAGAGGTGGAGCAAAAGGAATGGTAGTTCAAGGTCATCCTTGGCTATATGCTACAGCCTGAGACTAGTCTGAGTCACATGAGATCCTGTTCTAAACAAAACCATCCTACAGGGCGGAGCATAACTAACTTCATGAATGAGCTGAAGCTGACCAATGAATGATGTAATAGTATTTGGAGGCTTGATGGTTCTTCCGGCTAGTTTATGTCAACCTCACACAGGATGGAGTTATCTGAAAGGAAGGAGGAAGCCTCAATTGAAAAATACTTCCATAAGATCCAGTTGTAGGGCATTTTTCTTAAATAGTGATTGATGTAGCAGGGTCCAGCCCATAGTGGGTGGTGCCATCCCTGGGCTGGTGGTGCTGGGTCCTATAGGAAAGCAGGCTGAGCAAGCATAAGGAGCAAGCCAGGAAACCACGCCTCTCTATGGCCTCTGCATCATCTTCTGCCTCCAGGTTCCTGCTCCTGTTTCTGTCCTGGCTTCCTTCGGTGAGAGAGTACAATATTAATGTGTAAGTCAAACAAAACTCTCCTCCATAATTTTGTTTGGTCATAGTGTCATCCCTGGGACATGTGAAAGCTTTACTTAACAATGTGGGTAGTGTATTAGTCAGTATCATTAACACTAGCTGCTGTAACAAATAGCCACCAATTTCAATGGCCTCACTTAACCAGTGTGGGTGGTGCGTTAGCACCATTAGTTCTAGGTTTTGTAACAAACAACCTCCAACGTTAGTGACTTCATATAACCAAGTTTCAGCACTGGGAGCACCAAGGTTGACTTCACTGAGCTCACTAGTATGTAATGTATACCTGGCTTGCTTCTGTTCATTTTCTGTTGATTTTATTCTGCTCTGACACTCACTTCAAAATTACTTTATCTTGTTTTCTATATCCTTAGAAACTGCCTTGTTAGTTATATAATAATCCTCTCCATTCCATGGAGTCTGTGAGAGGATCTTTCCAGCCCCTCTAATTGGCCTTATCTAATGGCACTTCTCTGGGGGTATCAGAGCACACCTCCAGCTGACTTCCAGTGCATGCCTGTGTGTGTGTGTGTGTGTGTGTGTGTGTGTGTGTGTGTGTGCATGCACATGTGTAATGAATGTATGTGAAACCCAGAGTTGGCATTGTCTTCCTTAATTTATTTCTACATTATTTCTGTTTGTGGTCTCTGTATGTGCCTATGAGCATACACACAGAGACAAGAGAAGGTTGTTAAGTGCCTGAAGAGTCACTCTTTGCCTTATTCTATTGAGACAGGGTCTCGGTCTCATGTTGAACCCAAAGCACACTATTTCAGCTACACTGTCTGACCACCAAGCTCCTGGGATCTGCTTGACGCTGACCTTCCCTCATATTGAGGGTCACAGAAACGCACAATCACTTGTGCCTGTCTTTATGTGGGTGCTGGGGGATTTGAAGTCGGTTCTCATGGTCTTGGCTGCTGAGCCATGGCCTCGGGAGGAGAAAGCCTCTTCTCTCTCAGTCTTCCGAAGGAATGGCATCCATTCTCCATGACCTTGCACCACCGTGGAACGGTGGCTCTGTGGATAAAATTTCCTTCTCCTGACTTTGAATATACATTTCCTTGAATCTGCACCAGGAGATGCTGCCAGGAAGGAACTTATTAATAGATTTGCCTTTGAGTCCAGAAATTAGAGGACACACACCACACATTCTCACCTCGCCCCATGGTATCCCAAATTCCCACTGCTGCATCCTTGGGTCAATATTGAATTTGGGAGGCATTTTTGGTATAGTACTCCAATCATTCCAGATATTACGACTTATTATATACCCACACATAGACTGCCTACTCAGGATTTATGCTTCTTCCTGCCGCCCCTAAATCTCCTTTCTGAGGTTCTCCTCTTCTTCAAGCAGCTGTTGGGCTGAGAGAAAGAGGATTTCCTCCTGCCCACCCACCCATAAATTACTTCGGTATGGCACTAAGTTATACAGCTCAAGCTAGGGGGCAGATTCTATTTTCTTGCCCTTGTTATTGGTTCAAGGGTGAACATTATATCTTGAACTAGCCCCAGGAAGGTGAATTTCAGGATATTTTAGGTTGCCTGTCTATTTTTCACCTCCTTTCACTGTCTACTAATGTGGGAGCATGATGACACATGTTCTATCCTAAAGCCTAGAGATCAGTTCCAAGCTCCTCTAACTAAAAGGGTCTGACTCTCCCTTCTGGCCTCTATGAGCATCTGCACACATGTGCATGCGCGCGCACACACACACAGACATACAAGCATACACATAATGAAAAGTAAATAAATAAACATTTGAAAACAAAGCATCCGAACACCTTGCTCCAGTTTTATCTCGGTTACCGTGATAAAATAGCCACGTGGGGAGCAAGAGTTTATTTTATCTTCTAGTCCCAGGTTACCGAATAGCAGGGAAGTTAAACGCAGCTAGTCACAGCCAGTTGAGAGCAGAAGGGAATGAATGTGTGTCTGTGCTTAGTATTCAGCTAGCTTTCTCTACTCTTACACAGTCCAGGATCCAAAGCCAGGGAATAGTGCTGCCCACAGTGGGCTCATCTTCTCGAATCGGTTACACAGGCCAACCTGAGTCTAGACAAAACCTCACTGTGACTCTCTTCCTAGGTGATGCTACATTGGGTCAAGTTTACCATTAAACAACTTCACATCCTAAAAGCTCTTACTCCAGAACCTCCCCTTTTGAGCCACCTGGAAAGCCTTGTTCAAATGTTTTCTGCCGTATAGATTTCCATCAAGTATAACTGACCCCTCCCCATTCATCTAGCGCATTTGTATTGAGCATCTGTTATGAGTGAGGCATTAAAATAGCTTCTACAGATATCATGACAAACTAAAACAAGCCAGAAAAGCACCCTCCAAGGAACACACTTTCATTACATTTCTCCTCCAACCCATCTATTTTTCCATGAAAAAATTCCCATGATCAATACACGTTTCCTGAATGAACAGCTATGCTATCTCTATATCTCTGTGTGTGTTCTTGTGAGCTTGTATGTAGAGGCCAGAGGTCAACTTCTGATGCAGTTCCTCAGGAGGCACCCACTTTATCTTTATGTTTTACATTTAAGTGTGCTGTACATGCCGATGTGTAATGGGGTTCATGCACCATGGATACACAGAGAATAGAGGAAGACTCCTTGTGTCATTCTCTACCATTTTCCACTTATTTCTTTGCAGCAGCATCTCTTACTGAACCAGGAGCTCTTGTTTTTTTTCCAGCTAGGCTGACTACCAGCAAGCCCTAGTGATGCTCCTGCCTCCAACCCCCCAGTGCTGGGGTTGAAAGTCCACCTCTGCCTTGGTATAGGAACACTGGGAGATAATCTCTGGTCCTCAAGGTTATAAAACAAGCTCTCTTATCCCTTGATCCATCTTGCCAGTCCTCACTAAAGAGTTTTCCACAGGGACATCACCCATCAGCGTAGACCAGCCAGCTTCTTTGATGTTCCTGATTCTGGCTTGCCAACACGGGGATTACAGGAGCATTATACCATGCCTGGCTCCCACCTCCCCCAGAAACAGGGTTTCTATCTATAGCCCTGACTGTCCTGGAACTCACTATGTAAATAAGGGTGGCCTCGAACTCGCAGAGATGCCCCTGCTTCTACCTCCTAAGGTTAGGATTAAAGGCGTCTCTCATTATATCTGGCTATGCTTGATCTTTTTAAAAGTGGATGTTCATATTGCAGCAGGTACTTTACCATCTGAGCCATCTCTCCCAGCCCAGCTGGGAAGTCTGTATCCCATTTCCATAGTGCTGCGCACATTCCACCCAGGGACAAGGGATCATGGTGTAAAAGGTGGTTGATTTTGTCAACTGATCTCATGACAGGTTAAAACAAAAACTTGATATCACAGGTCCAGTTTCAGGGGTTGACGGACTGGTCTAAAAAGAATTCTTTGCTCCATGCACTAAAGGCAGCTCAATCTTTTCTATAAGACTTGAGTAAAATCCTTGGATTTAGGCTTCAGGTTTTTTCTATGCTCTTATAAAACAGATGCCTGTGTTTGTGATTGGAGGTTCTGAGGAGCAGAGAGATAAAAGTTCAAGAAGTACATGATTTTTAAAAGCCAACAAAAGACTGAGTAATTTATCCAGAATTTGTATTTTAGAAACAGGGTTCTGTTATATATTACCTATGTTTCCCCTGACACCTCAATCTCCTTATTGCTGGGGTTACAGGACAGCGTCTATGTAGTCTACAGTGGCCTCAAACTCGTGACTCTCTTCCTCAACCTCGTGAACCTCCTTCTTCTATTCTGGTTCTGGGGTCACAGGACGGTACTACTATCTAGCTATGTATTATTTAAAACTGTTAATGTATCATTGAAAAACTATATGTTGCTAGGTGGTGGTGCACATCTTTAATCCCAGAACTCCGGAGACAGAGGTGGGTGGATCTCTGTGTGTTCAAGGCCAGCATGCTTTACAGATGGAGTTCCAGGACAGTCAGAGCTACTTAGAAGGATCCTGTCACATAAGACAAAAAAACAAAACAAAACAAAAAAAAAAAACAAAAAGAAAAAAAAAACAAAAAGAAAAACTACCTGTTACTTTACAGAAGTAGCCAAATGGTGGTGGCCCACACCTTTAATACCAGCACTCGGGAGACAGAGGCAGGCAGATCTCTGTTTGAGGCCAGCCTGGTCTACAGAGTGAATTCTAGGACAGCCAGGACTACACAGAGAAACCCTGTCTCAACCCCCACCCCAGCAAAAAAAAATACAAAGTAAGAAAGAACACGATGTCCCACAGTAAGAATGTTTTTGGTTTTTTTCTTTTTGTTTTGTTTTACAGATTGGGTTTCTCTGTGTTCTGGCTGGCCTCTAATTTACAGAAATCCAGAATTTACAGAAGTCTCTGCCTTCCTCTGAAGTGCTGGTCTTAAAGGCATATGCCATCATGAATAGCTGCCCACAGTAAGAATGTTAAATCCATTATATTGGAAGTGAAAACCACGTGTAGTCACTACATTGAAGAATTTCAAACTGTCTAGAGATGAGTGTGTCCACCCTGTGGCCCCACAGACCAAGTTAGGGTCTCATGTTACCCAGGGTGGCTTCAAACTTGTCCTGTAGCCGAGGATAACTTTAAACTTATGTTCATTTTGCTTTTAGCTCCTCAGCACTGGCGTTATAGGCATGTGCCACCAAGCTAGGTTTTATGTCCTTGAGGTGGAAACCAGCATCTACCAACTGACCTCAATTAGCTCTGGTCCCAACTTCAGCGAAGTCTTTGTTTGACTGCTGTATTCCTTTGACCTAGAACAGCAGCTGGCAACTATTAGTCAGTATGTGTTTGTTGAATGAATACTTATATATAAATGTGGAATGAGTTTTGGTCAGGCCTGTAATCCCAGCATTCATGAAGCAGAGCCAGAAGGACTGTGAGTTCAAGGCCAGCCTGGGGTATACAATGAGAAGTTGTCTCCTGTACCAGGAACAAACAAACAAAAGGAGTTTTCAGGGCACATACCAAATAAGAATAATGGCATCATGGGAGTGTTATTTGGAAGAGATGGTAATAAAGATTTTGTTTGGGATTATTTGGCTCATTTTGACTCCATCCCCTTTTCATAAAAAGTGCTTAATGAAAGGCAATGGAACACAAGACAAAATGGATGATTGAACCAAGAATTACAGTTAGTATGAAATGAAACCATCTATAGAAAACAAAGGGATGGAAATAAAGCTCTGCATTCATATGGGGAAAAATGTTCAAAATACATAATTTTCAGCTAAGTGTGAATGTGCAGGCTGCAGCCTTCTGAAGACCTTGATGAAGTCTAGCCTCCTCTGGATGTGAGATGATCTCTGGATGCAACCATTCTCCTAGGTCTCTCTATGCCTGCTCATTTTGTGTTCACAAGTCTGAAAGGCCTTGGATACAATATATTTAGAAAGGTATTTTTTTTTTCTAAAAGGAACCAAGAAGCTGGGTTAGGCAGCAAAGCAAACAGGAAAAATGAGCTTTGAAGTCAGTAGCTAGAGATCAGACTTTTTTTCCTCAAAGGGAATCTGTTTTTCAAAGGTGTCAAGAATAGTTCTTAGAGGGTCTGCGGGCATTCAGAGCAAAGCAGCATCCACAGGGACTGTCTCAGTGCTATGTTTGGAAGCGGCTCTTTTCACCCCAAACCTGCCTATTATCAAAACAGCCTTTTTATCCTCAAGGATTCTGGCCAAACACTAGTCACTGCCCCCCCCCCCCCATGTTCAGAGCGGTGCACAGAGACTGCAGGCGCAAGGGGCAAGCACACAGCTGGATCTATCTCAGATGGGGACATGTTGTGACTTCTGCAGCGGTAGATGCTAGGACTGGGCCAGGTTCCAATGATGTGGTTGACTGTGAGTAACCAGTAAGACAGTTGTCACTGTCTAGGATACCTGCTGGGCTGTCAGGAGCCACTATCAAGCTCCTCCTAGGACCCAGAAAGGCCCAGGATGTTTTTGCAGAGCCCAGTTTTTTCTGCACCAGACCGGAAGACTGGAGAAAGTTTTTTTGTTTTTTGTTTTTTTTGTTTTTTTTTTTTTTTTGGGTCTCTGTTTTTGCAAAAGTGCTAGAAAATTCCAGTGTGTGTTAGTGTGTGCCTGTCATCTTAACAAAAGGAAAATGGAGATAAAGAGGGGGCAAATCTCAAGGCTAGCCTAGTATGAGGTGGCGAGACTTCGTTTTGCTTATGACAAGATCTAGTTATGTATCCACGGCTGTCCTGTAACTCATGTAGACCAGGTTGGTCTTAAAAGACTGTGAGATCCACCTGCCTCTGTCTCCTGAGTATCAGGATTAAAGGCATGCACTACTACTATTATGCATAGCAGAGACGTTAGCTTTAGATAGATAGAAATTAAAAAGAGAGAGAATTTAGAAATTAAAAAGAGAGAGAATTTAGATAGAAATGAGAGAGAGAGAGAATAGCTTTTCCATTCATGTTCATACAGGAAATCCGAATTAAACGCAGCGGGTAACAACAGACAAACCCACCTACAAGAATCAATTAAAAGCTACAAAAATAAAACGGGGCTTGGTGAAATGAATGGAGTCGGTGGGAGGGGGAATAACCAATAGTCAAGTATACATGGAAGAGAATGCCAAGTAATCATAAAGGTGGGAAGGAAGGATCGGAGAGGAAGCGGGAGGGACGTAACACACGTTAAAAGAGAAGGGGGGAAAAAGAGAAAATCGACGAAGACAGGCGAGAACAAAAGAAAATAAAAGATCCGACTGAGGCTGGCCTCGGGCAAATGTTTCCGTCGGAAGTTATCCTTACCGCGGCGACTGATGACGTCACAGACGCGCCGGAAGTCTCAGGGAGCGCTCCGATGGAGCAAGCTGGGAGTGACTGACAGTTGGCTGGGCTTGGGGTAAGGCAGCTTCGGAAGGTTCTGTGACACCCAGGCTGGGCGGCGGCCGTCGGTCGTCTGTGTTTAAACCTCTCCTGGTTATGTGCGGGGCCCCATTCCTCTCCGAGCCCCTGCACCTCACTTCTTTTACTCGCCTCCCAGTCGGCTGTCCGCCTGGTCTGTCATTCCGGGCTCCGGACGCAATTAGGTCTCCCAACCTGCTACCAATCTTCTCTGAGCCTGATGCATCCAAGGATCTGGTTGTAGGATGGACTCCATTCACCACTACCCTTCCCTGGTTCCATCGCAGTGGTAGATTCTGTGACCTCAAGTATGCAAGGGTCTTCAATTTAATGTATCCGGAAAGTGTCCAGCAAGGGATAACTATCTGGGACTTCATGGGAGCAACCTCACCCTGTGTCTGTATTCCGGTTAGGGCGCCTCAGAGAAACCCGTAGTGATGATGACAGCTATAGGGGTGGTAGACCCCAAATTACTGGACTTTAAATTTCGCCCCAGTTCACACATCAGTGCAGTATCCTCTACTTCCAAACGCCTTTCTCAATACATTTCGTCACTGACTCTTATTAACTTGATTATCTCTGCAGCCGTTTCTGGAACAACCATGTCACCACCTTTGGGTGTTCCAAACGCACAACGCTATCCAAGCAGAGGTGCTATCTGAATTCTCTGCCGACGTGGCAAAGAGGAATGAACGCTAGAGGTGCCGCTGGAACAGTGTCCGACCAGGAGAAATGTGTAGGCGGGAGACCTTCTGTTACTCTTCTGTGAGAATGGCCTTTTTTGTTTCCTCCTTTGTTAATAGTTTCTGGTTTGATTATCTAAGTTGGAATGCTGGCCCAGAATCCTGCCTGGTAACGACAGTGCCACCATTCCCAGTTTCTTAAAACAGGCCTTTGTATTTCTTCTGGTTCTCCTGGGGACCCCTGACATTGTAGTCACCGACTTGTTTAATAGGACATGATTCCTGATTCTGAGTATGGGACCCTGATTACCCTTAGGAATTGCTCATCCTAATAAGGTCTGCAGGTTCTTTGGGGGAGACTTGATCAGTATTTATGTGAATGTTTAAGAAAGTAAAAGATTTTGTTTCTGGGTGTTGGTGGTGCACCTCTGTAATCCCAATAATCTGAAAGCTGAGGCAGAAGCAGAATTTCTTACTTTGTAAGCATGAAGTCCTGAGTTTGGATCCCGGTGCCACCATAAAATAGCTTGATGGCTGGCTGCCTACGGGGGAAAAAGTGAGCTCCAGGTTTCGAAGGGGAACCCAAGGGAATATAATGAAGAATGATAGAGAACACTTGACATCTTTCTCATGCCTGCAAACATTCACCTACAAGCACTTGCCCCCAACAATAGATAGTAAAGTAAATAAACAGTAAAATAAAAGGACCCTTCTCATCTTATTAAAAATAATGTGGTAGGCAGTACAGTTCTGTCATCCCAGCCCAGGGGAGGAGGTGACAGTAGGGTCTTTTGGACCTGCTGGCCAACCAGTCTAGCTGAATCTGTGGGCTCCAGGTTCAGAGAGGGAGCATACCTCAAACAAATGTAGAAAAGGGATGGGGTAGCAGCTCAGTGATAGATGGCCCAGCATACATGAAGCCCTAGGTTCAATTCTCAATACTGACAGGGGAAAGAATGGAACCCACTTACTTGAGAACTTCTTGATCAATACTTTGGGAGAGATAGTTTAGTGAGTAAGTACTTCATGCAAGTATGAAGACCAGAGTTCAAATCCCTAGAACATATGTAAAGTAGTAGTGCGTGTCTATAGAACAGTAATTTTCTGTCTGCTGTGGAAGGATCCTCAGAAGCACAGCGCAGCTGGCCTGGTGTAAACCACAGCAAATAGACAAGGAGGGGGAGAAGGAGGCCTACCACCAGCGGTTGTCTTCTGACGGCCACATACATGCTATGGCATTAGCCACTTGCACTTGGACAAACACACATACACCGACATTTTCAAAATAAGTCTGGGCACAGTCGCACACGCCTTTACTCCCATCCTTTACTTAGGATGCAGAGGCAGGTGGATTTCTGTTGAGGCCAGCCTGATCTACGTAGTGAGACTTGGTCTCAAATGATAACAAAAATAAAACCAAGCCCCAGAGCTAGTGAGATGTCTCAGTGGGTAGTGGCACCTGCTGCCAAACCTGAGGAACCCGAGTTTAATTCCTCAGAGTCACATGGTGAAAGGAGAGAAATTACTCCCAAAAGTTGTCCTAAACTAACTAACTAACTCTCCCCCCCTCCCCGTAGCCACATACACACAGAGACAAATAAATAAAATATAATTTAAAATAAAGTGGAGCATAATTGAGGAAGGCATGACAATTTCTGGCTTGAGCACACGTAAACATGTCCATGTACATCTGTGGACACATGCACACACAGACAGACTAATCTAAGGGACTTATTGCCCTGAAGGCAGACCGCAGTGTTTACCTTGAGGATGGACTAAAGCCCAGCAGTCTGGGTGGGAATCTCAAATGCAGGAGTAAACCCAGGGTTCGGGATACATGCTGGGGATAAACTCTTCAGCAGCAGTTACCCATGCTGCCTTCCTTTGCAGCCTTCAGCATGGACTTCCTGGTTCTCTTCTCGTTCTACCTGGCCTTCTTATTGATTGCTGTTGTCATGATCTGCATCTTTACAAAAAACCAGCGCTTGAGAGGCCTGATCCTGGGAGGAACACAGGTAGCTATGATCCTTGGATACTGCTGAAGTTGGAACACTGTACTAGGAATAGTCTGAAAGGTGCTGTGAATCATGGCTTTAATCCCAGCTCATGGGAAGCTGATGCAGGAAGACTGAGAATTCAAGGCCAGTTGGAGCTACATAGAAAGATCCCGTGTCCAAAAAACCCCCAAAGTAATCTTGTCATTTTGCTTTGAGATAGGTTTAATTAGTTTTAATTTAATTTTGGCTTTTTAAACAACACGCAGTGTCTGTAGTTTGGCATGGATGTGAACAGTGTTTGCCTAGGCATGCTCGCAGCAGGTGTGAAGCCAGAGGAGGGGGCATATGAACAGAGAGCCTAGCATCTGGTGATCATCATTTGACAGTACACCATCATCTTCCTTTGGATGTCATGGGAAGAGGTTGGCTCGGAAGGACCCTGGGGATCTGGAGACGGACTTTGGACATGGAGTCGAACTGAGGCTTAGGGAAAAGACAGCTTTCTCACCAGCCTCTGCCCACTCTCTTTCCTTCAAAGACTCTGACTTACACATTTTTTTTTTCAGTCAAAGTAGGAATGGAGATGTTGACTGCACCTCCTAAATCCTCACACTTAGAAAGCTGAGGAGGAGAATCATGAATCCCCAGAGGGGGAGCTGAGGAGATGGGCACCATAACGGAGTTGAGATCTCTAGAAAGCATGTCAGTGCTGGCTGGGCCAGTGGCCAGGCTCTAATCTCAGTACTTGGGTGGCAATGACAGAAGATGCACAGGACAAACTAGCTAGGTAGAGCAGCAAGAGCGAGCTTTTCAACCCAGTGCCGGTACATAAGGTGGAGAGCAGTCAAGGAAGACACCTGACACCAGACACATGCACGCGCACACGCGCGTGCGCGCACGCACACACACACACACACACACACACACACACGTGTACCATAAACGTGAGCGCCTTGGCCTTAAAGGAAAGGGAGCAGAAGCTTGGATCACTTCTTGCCACGTGAAGAAACAATGGCTGGGATCACCACCATTGCCAGTTGCATGTGGAAAATCTCATCTGTGTGGGGGTGCGAAGGGAGGCTGACCCTTCTCCTGTGATTTCAGGTGTGCTCCTGTATAATTCCACAATGCCTGCAGAGGGCCGTGCAGAGGCTTCTTCACCAGCTCTTCCATACACGGTATTTGTGGCTCAGGGTTTAAACATGGGTGTGTTCAGTCTGGATGATTGAGTGTTGACATTTTAGCTCCTGGAAATGCCTTGCGGTCTCCAGCATAGAAAGGGCAAGGATGCCAAAAGTTTCCAAAGTGCTGGGTTTGGAACCTCTCCTTTATAGATAATTTACCATTTGTCTTGGGGCTTTGAAGAAGCCTGCTTTTATTTTTTATTGATTGATTGCTGAGGGTTGAACTGAGGATGTTGTGCATGTCTGGAAAGCTCTGTACCTCAGCCACTGAACTATATCTCCAGACCAACATGGCCACTCTGTTTGGGTTGGTTGAGACAGAGTCTCATCCTATAGCTAGTTTGGAACTGACTGCATAGAGCAGACAGACTCAGGAAAGTCCTCTAGCCTGCGTCCCCAAGTGCTGGCATAATAGTCATGAGTCACTCACTGTGTCTGTTGCCATTATGTCTGCTCTCAAGTAGAGATGCTTCAAAAACGGAAAAGTGTTCTTCAGTATCCCTGTAAAGTATATACAAATGTGTTTGTTTTCCTTTATTATTTTATTTTCATTTCAAAAATATTAATGTGTGTGTGCCTGAGTGTCTGTGCACCACATGTATTTAGGAGCTGGTAGAGGTCAGGAAAGGGTGTTGGATCCTCTGGAATTGGAGTTACAGATGGTTGTGAGCCACTATGTGGATGCTGGGAACGGAATTCGGTCCACTGCAGGAGCAGCAAATGTCTCAGTCACTGAACCACCTTCTCAGTCCCGATTACCACTACCACTACTATTGTTATTCTAGACAGGGTCTTACTATGTAGCTTTGGCTAGCCTGGAACTTTCTATGTAGAACTCAGAGGGATCTGTCTGCCTTTGCCCCCTGAGTGCTGGAATTAAAGGTTTGCACCCCCATGCCTAGCTTTTACTGTGGTTATGAGACAGAGCTTTACTATGTAGCCCTGGCTAGCCTGGCACTTGATGTGTAGCATAGGCTGGCCTCAAACCAAAGGCAAACATGGCTCATCCTGGAAGTGCTGGGATTATAGGTATGTGTACCACATTGAGCCCTTCTTTAACTCTTATAGGAAGTGGTTGGCCTAGGTCATGGTCCTTGGCTCTTGGGACTTCTTCTTGGAGTGACCTGTGCATAAGCCACATGTGCTTCCTTCCAGCAACCCCACCTTCATTGTCCTGCACCTGCTCTTGCAAGGACTAGTTTACACTGAGTACACCTTTGAAATATTCGGCTACTGCCAGGAGCTGGGATTCTCTCTGCCTCACCTTCTCCTGCCCTATCTGCTGCTGGGCGTGAACCTGGTGTTCTTCACCCTGACTTGTTCATCTAATCCGGGTAAGTCAGCTATAGGGGAGGAATGGCTCAGGCCTCCCGCTGATCCCTAGAGATGGCAGAAGATTCCCCTCTTATGTTTCCATCTTTCAATTTTGAGTATTCTCTGTTTTATTTCTGGTCTTTGAAGTGAGTTAGGGGCTGGATGTTGCTGTGTTTGGGAGGTGCTGCTAGGCAAGCGTAAGAACCCTAGTTTAATCTCCAAAACATATTAAAAAAAAAAAAAGCCAGTGGTTCTAACGTAGGCTTCCAGGGCTGGGAGGCAGAGGCAGGAGGAACCCTGGAGCTTGGTAGCTAGCCATCTGGGCCTAATTGTTCCAAGTAACTAAGAATTTGTCTCAAAAAAAAATTGGCTGGCTGTCACTTAGGAAAGTTGGCCTCTAGCTTCTACACATATAAACACCACAGAAAATAAAGTGAATTTCTTAAAATAGCAAACAGCGCAGTTTTAGCTGCATTGTTCTGGCTTGGGTTTCATAGCCCTGGTCAGCCATATTGACATCCCTTTTCTTCTCAGGCACCATCAATAAAACAAATGAATCATTCCTTCTGCAAGTCTATGAATTCGATGATGTGATGTTTCCAGAGAACTCGAGATGCTCCACTTGTGACTTAAGGAAACCAGCCCGGTCCAAGCACTGCCGTAAGTGTGGCTCTCAGGGCTCCACAGCCCTCCCCAGCACACAGCCACCTGTCCAGGGAACACTGGCAGAGGAAGCACACACGGGGCTCCATGTTGGCGGTTTCCAACAACCCAACCAGTACTGAGACATTGTCATTCACACGGTCACACTGACGAGGTGATTGGTGGAATGAAGAGGGGTCAGAGGTCACAGAGTGCACACCTGTCACAAGTGCAAGAGGGGTCAGAGGTCACAGAGTGCACACCTGTCACAAGTGCAAGAGGGGTCAGAGGTCACAGAGTGCACACCTGTCACAAGTGCAAGGCCTGAAATATTCACTAACAATATATCATATAATGGACTAATATTTATTGAGGGGTATAGGATACAAATTAAACCTTAAGATAAGAACGAAGGGACCAGACAGGAAGGAAAGCCAGTACGCCTGGGGTCTCAAATGGGTCTGGCTGCGCCCCATTCAGGGTCCTGGTACTCCAGATATATGCCCCTAAGCTTCCCCAAATAACGCCTGAATCCCACTACACCCAACTCCAGGAAAAAGGAAGCAAATTGACTAAGAATCTGTCCACGGTAAGTAGGAGACTCACTGTGTGCCACCTCGGTGTTCACAGAGTTCAAGAGTTTTGCACAAGTGGAAAACCAATAAATCTGTTCATGTCAAGAAACTATTTTTTCAGATTTTTCTTGTCCCAACTTGACAACAGTAGTTACACACTGCAGCCCTTTTTGAATACATACATGTGTGGCGTGCGCATGTGGGAGCTTCTTCAGTTGTTCTTCACGACGCATGCTGATGCTGGTCTCTTGCTTGAACCAGAGCTCACTGATTGGCTCTAGCAGTCTAGGTAGCCAGCATGCTCAGGGAATCTGGTGGCTGCAAGCCTGCCTGGCATCTGTCTGTCATGCTTGCCTCGCTGACATTCTCATCCTGAGCCATCTATCCCCCAGCCTCATGAGCCACAGCTCTAAAAGCTTGGTGAGAACAGCTGCCCTGCTCCCAGACTCCCCATGGCCAGTCTGTAAACGTCGCAGTAAATGTGCCTGTTTTATTGTCTCCTCGAGAACAAACCGAGCTGAGCCACCTCTTTCTTTGCAGGTGTGTGTGACTGGTGTGTGCACCGTTTTGACCATCACTGCGTTTGGGTGAACAACTGCATAGGGGCCTGGAACATGAGGTACTTCCTCATCTACCTCTCAACACTGACAGCCTCTGCTGCCACCATAGCCTCTCTGAGCGCTGCCTTTCTGCTCCAACTAGTGATGGTGTCCGATCTGTACCAGGAAACTTACACTGATGAATTTGGGCACTTCCAGTCTGTGGACACAGTCTTTCTTATTCAGGTAATTTTACATTGGGTCCCGGGAAAAACACAAAGATACTCTTTTTTTCTTTTTTTAAAAAAATGTATTATTTTTATTCTGTCTTTGAGGATTTCATACACACATGCAGTGTATTTTGTCCTTCCCAACTTTGTGTCTTTTTTTTTTCTTCTTTTTTTAAACCATTAGGTCATTTTGTGCTGCCCACGTACTCATAGGTGTGGGGTCTTCACTTGGTCACAGTCCGTTTCCCAGGAGCCATACGGTCCCTCCCCCAGACCCAGAAGCTGTTGTCTTTAGCTCCTCAGTGAGGGTCTGTAAGGTCTGCACCCCTCCCTGCTCTGCACTGGAGTTAGTTAGTTAGGGTGAGGGTCTGCACCCCTCCCTGCTCTGCACTGGGATGAGTTAGTTAGGGTGAGGGTCTGCACCCCTCCCTGCTCTGCACTGGAATGAGTTAGTTAGGGTGAGGGTCTGCACCCCTCCCTGCTCTGCACTGGAGTTAGTTAGTTAGGGTGAGGGCTGCACCCCTCCCTGCTCTGCACTGGGATGAGTTAGGGTGAGGGTCTGCACCCCTCCCTGCTCTGCACTGGAGTTAGTTAGTTAGGGTGAGGGCTGCACCCCTCCCTGCTCTGCACTGGGATGAGTTAGGGTGAGGGTCTGCACCCCTCCCTGCTCTGCACTGGAATGTTGCCTGGCTGTTTAACTCTGATCCTCCCTGTCTCCTGTCCTCTGTTCTTACAGTCTTTCAGTCTCCCATTTTGTGATGGTGTGGGACTTGGTGTGGTGTGAGAGAGAGAGGTTTTGTCCTGTTACGGCTGAGCATTCCACAGACACACTTTGCACATCAGCCAGTTGTCTGCCATAGCCACTGTCCACTGTGAAAAGAATTTTCTCTGGTGAGGCCTGAGGGCTGCACTAACCTAGGGTAGAGAAATATGAATTTAGAAGGGAGTTTGATTCTGTGTCCATTTAGCACAATAATAGTAGTAAGTTCATCCCCTGGGGCTGTTGAGAACCCAGTTATCATGGATTCTAGGTCCTTTATTATTTTTCTTCTTCTGTTTTTTTTTTTTTTTTTAAGTTCCCAACTGGCTGGCCTGGAACTTGATATGTAGACCAGGCTGGTTTTGAACTCATAGAGATCTGCCTTATTCCCTTCAGAGTGCTGAGATTAAAAGTGTGTGGCAATACACCTAACTAACATATTTTTTTAAACTAATTTATTTATTGTGAAGGGCCTTATATATATATATATCAGGCTAGCTTTGAATTTTTAATCTTCTTGCTTCCTGTTCCTGGGTGCTGGAATAACTGGTGTGTACCATTAAACCTGGTGTATGCAGAGCTGGGGATCAAGCTCAGTGCTCTGGAAATCCAAGTCAGTGGTGTTAGGGTAGCAGGGTGTGTTCCCATTACCACTATTAGCCCAAAGAACAGTCCTCATTCCCTCTTCCCTGAGCCTTGGTAACCATTCAGGTGCTTCCTGTCTTCATGAAGTCCCTTTAATGGGACGGACCAGTGCTTCTCAGCCCTCCTGATGCTGCGACGCTTTAATATAGGTCCTCATGTGCTGCTGACCCCCATAATAAATTTATTTCATCGCTACTTCATAACTGTAATTTTATATTTTTATTATGAATCGTAATATAAATATCTGATGTGCAAAGGGGTCTCCACACAGCTTGAGAACCTCTAAACTGGACATTTCATAGACTCAGTCATGCAGTATGTAACCCTGTCCCTTGGCTTTTTTAAAAAAAGATTTATTTATTATGTATATAGTGTTCTGCCTGTATGTATGCCTGTAGGCCTGAAGAAAGCACCAGATCTCACTGTAGATGGTTGTGAGCCACCATGTAGTTGCAGGGAATTAAACTCAGGACCTCTGAGCCATCTCTCCAGCCCTGTATCAGCTTCTTATAGTGCTCCGAAGGTCCATGCTATAGCCCAAGTCTGTTCTTCATTCCTTTCTAAGGCCAAGCAATACTCCATTACATGAATATATTTTATGTGTTCAGAAGTTGGTAGATATTTGGCTATTTAATTTTTTTGCTGTGAGCAATGCATTCTCATTTCATGTCAACATGTATTCCCTTCTCTGGGCATGTGCTTAGGAGTTGAATTACAAGGCCATGAGGTAGCCTTTAGCCTTCTGGACAGCAGCCAGAATGTCTCCTATAAGCCAGTGTATAAGGCTTCCAGTTTTTTTTTACATCTTTTAATTCTCTATCTTTAAAGGTTTTTGTTTGTTTGCTTGCTTGCTTGGCTTCTGTTACCAACCATGCCCAGTTGGAATGGGATTTTTGGTATAAGAAAGTTGAGGAGTCCTTTGCCTGTCTGTCTCTCCTGTCTGGGGCTTGAGCTACACAGTTGCCCTCATCAAGAGTTTTGATGGGTGTTTTTTCCTCTTCTCACTTCCAAAAACATTGAAATCTTTCTAATTTTTTTTTTACCCTGCATTGTATTAAAAACAACATAATATTCAAATAAACAAGAAGTCATATTTGGCTTGGTAATCTAGGTGGCTCATTGGGTAAGGTACATGCCACACTAACCTGAGGATCTCAGTTTGGATTCCAGAACCCGTGTAAAGCACAGTGTGGTAGTGCACTCTATACCAAGGTGAGAGGCCGAGAGGTGGGGACAGGAGAATCCCAGAAAATGACAGACCAGGTAGCCTGGCAATGCAGCAGGAAGCTATGAGACACTGCTTCAAGCAAGGTAGAAAGCAAGGGCAGACACCTGTCCCTGCTGTCTGATCTCCACGTGCATGCCGTAATATGAGCCCCTGAACTCTCACACCCACAGATTTGAGGAGAATAGTGTTTAAAAGAAAAACTGCAGTGTGAGGATCCCCTTCCTGCCAGGTTTAGTTCCCTGAAGCAGTTTTCTAGTTGGCATATAAGCTGGGTTTGAACTCCCAGAATGCCTTCATTGCACCCTCACCAAATTGTGCTGAACTCACATAACCTATCAGTGACCTATCACAGCCCTGAACCTTACCGTTCCCACTGGGCAATATTCCATGATCTGACTTGATTTTTTAAAATTTTATTTATTTTATATATATATACAGTGTTCTGCCTACATGTGTGCCTGAAGAGGGCACCATGTAGTTGTTGGGAATTGAACTCAGGACCTCTGGAAGAGCAGTCAGTGCTCTTAACCTCTGAGCCATCTCTCTAGCCCCTGACTTGACTTTTAATGGCTCCTTAATGTACCATAGTGTGACCATCCCAAGTTTTACTCTCCTATGCATGGTCATTTCATTTGTTATTGTTTTGTTTTGTTGAGACAAGGTATCCCTCTGTACCTTGCCTGGCCACCTGAGGCTTTCCACCCTCCTGCATCAGGCTTTTGAATGTGGTGCTCACCAGCCTGTACCATCATGCATAAGAAGAGAGTCTAGAAGGGCTGGTGCCTATCAGTGTCCTTGTACAGGTGTTTTTGTGCTCACACGTGTAAAGAGAGACACTGGCTTACTTTGCAGAATTTGAGTTGGATGCATGATCTGTTTCCACTATATATCTTGTAACATGGGACTGGCTAAATGCTATGTGTAGAGTAGCCTTTCTGCCTGTGTGAACACCTCAGCTATTGTTCAGGAAGCTCTTTCACACCCTCGGATTATTCCTGAGCTGTTTTTCTGTTTTGACTGTGACTCATATCTATGTTCAAAAAAATCAGATTAGGGGCAACTGGTTGTGTATGTGTGTGTGCGCACACATTCAATACAGACACAGAGAGGAGAGAGAGTTTTGAACACAGAGCCTCATGAGTGCTGGAGTATTACTGTACCTCTAAGCTGTATATACTGCCTGGAGGGCCAGATTTGATGCAGGGGGTGACCTAAGATAGTGGCTCTGTGCCATTGCATAGTCAAGGCTGGTGATCACAGGTGTCATAGTCTGTCATTTGCTGACACTCATGTTTTTCTGCCCCCAGTACCTGTTCCTGGCTTTCCCAAGGATCATCTTCCTGCTGGGCTTTGTCATGGTGCTGAGCTTGCTCCTGGCCAGCTACCTTTGCTTCGCTCTGTACCTGGCTGCCACTAACCAGACCACAAATGAGTGGTGTAGAGGTGACTCGGCTTGGTGCCAGCACTGCCCTCTGGTGGCCTGGTCCCCATCAGCTGAGCCTCACATCTACCAGAACATTCACTCCCACGGCTTTTGGAGCAACCTTCAAGAGATCTTCCTACCTACCATCCCTTGTTATGAGAAAAAGAAGAAATAGAATGGGAAGTGTTCTTTTGAATACAGTACACATCTATTTTACATATGGGGATTTATTTTCTAAGCGTTGTTTGGGTTGGTTTCTGCTGTGTGAGTGTGAATGAGCTTTAGATGGGGAGGCAATGAAGGGAAGAGAGGCTTTGTTGAGTTAGTTCCATGTAACTTTCCCAGTACCGTGGCACATTCCTGGCCTACTGATTATCTGCTAGAACCAAGAGCTTCTGAGGCCCTAGTGTCACAAGCATCAACAGATGTCTTGCCCAAGGCTGTGGGTGACAAGGAAACTTTTGTCTCTCTCACCGTATTATCTCACCTGAACAAACACCACACAATAGCCTTCTTTCGTGATGTATAACAGGGTCTTGGTAGCTCCATGTCTCAGGGTTGTGCCCAGCTACACTCCTTCCCTAGTTTGCTCTCTTCCCCGGACTCTTCAGCACCTTAACCAAATCCTCACCTAGGTCACCATAGGCCTCTTATTGTTGTACTTGTGGGTCACACTCAAGACTTTGCTATGTTAAAGTCTCCAGTCTTCACTGTCAGCTAGTTCAGTGTAAAGTGTAAATGATTGCCCTTAGATAAAAATCTTGGGTTGGGAGTGGGGCTTGCTATAGGGTGAAGGGTTTTCAGGAGCAGGAAGCATGTGGGCTGCACCTTGTACTAAGATTCCCGTAGTTCGTAGTTCTCCAGGGCTAGGCAAAACTAGGCGAGAGCATAGCAGTTAAGAGGGGCCAGAACTCAGGAGAGCGTTTACAAACACTGTCTCTGGGAATACAAGGTGGGAGCAAGACGTTAGGCGGGGTGGGCGGGGCTGGGGGTGGTTGGTGAGGAGCCGGGGGTTTGCAGACGTGCTGGAGGATCAGAAACACTTGGCAGGACGGCGGGGCGGGGCTTCTTGCCCTCGTGCTTGCCCGTGCGGGCCTCACCGCCAGGGGGCGTCCACGAGAGCGTGCGGCCGCGGCCTGAGCTTGGCCCCTGCGGGCCGCCGTCGCCACCCCGGCATTCCGCCGCCCGTTCGGCCGAGCGGCGTCGGCTCCCGGGGCTCTGGGCGGCGCCGCAGTCGGACCCAGGGCGCTCGCTGGCCCGCGGAAGCGGCGGCGACGGCGACAATGGTCCCCTGAACAGGTCGGCGCCAGGTAGCGGCGGGCGGGCGGGCGGGAGCCGCGGCCCTGCCCGCGTCGGAACCCAGGCTGGTCGCGCCTCTTTGTCTCCGGGCGGAAGTGGGACGCGCGGCGGCCGCACCATGAGCGACATCCGCCACTCGCTGCTGCGGCGCGACGCGCTGAGCGCCGCCAAGGAGGTGCTGTACCACCTGGACATCTACTTCAGCAGCCAGCTGCAGAGCGCGCCGCTGCCCATCGTGGACAAGGGCCCCGTGGAGCTGCTGGAGGAGTTCGTGTTCCAGGTGCCCAAGGAGCGCGGCGCGCAGCCCAAGGTGCCCGACCCGACCGTGCCTTCGCTCGGTGACAAGCGCTCGCCCCGAGGTCTCTCCTCCTTCAGCCCCCCGGTCCTGCAGTCCAGCGGCGTTGCTCAGCCGCATGTCTGTTTTCGCAGGAGTGTGACAGTCGCCCACCAGTGGCCCTGGAGGAGACTTTGGGGATTGGCTACTTAACGTCAATAGAGTCTCTGGGTCCTCTGGGATGTTGCTTAGTTAGATGGCCTTTTCTTGTGCTTAGTCTTAGGGTTAAGCCTCAGGGTCTTAGTCTTCAGAGAGGTGAAAAAGTGTATCTTGGGGAGAAAAGCCAGATGATGATGATGATTTTGGTGGCACTGCCTCACTGTGTATGTACAGTGTAGCTCAGGCCCAGCCTAGAACTCAAGATCCTCTAGTCTCAACCTCTTGAGTGCTGGGATTTCAGGCATTCATTTCCCTAATCCTTTTCTGTGGGAACTAAAGAACAGCCAGTCTTTACTGTGGGAGCTAAGGGGCAGGGGCAGGCCACCATCTCTCACAGATTCTCCACCGGGTTTGTTTCTTACAGAGACTGAATTCGCTCCAAGAGCTCCAGCTTCTAGAAATCATGTGCAGTTATTTCCAGGAGCAAAGCAAGGACTCTGTGCGGCAGATCATTTTTTCCTCCCTTTTCAGTCCCCAAGGGAACAAAGCCGACGACAGCAGGATGAGCTTGTTGGGAAAGCTGGTCTCCATGGCCGTGGCTGTGTGTCGGATCCCTGTGTTGGAATGTGCGGCCTCCTGGCTCCAGGTACTGTTCTGGAAAGTAGTTTTACCTCCCAGATAACAAGAGTTTGGATGTAGCTGGATGTCCATAGAAGCCATGTGTGTCATCATCTTCCGGTCCCCATGGGCCCCCCTCCCAGCTGAGGACAAGTTCTTGCTGGGCAAGAACTCTTGTCAATGAGCTAAATCCCCAACTCTGTAGAGGTCGTTTACACACATGTGATATCGTCCATCATTACTGCTTGGATGCTGCCCAGACCCTTTTTTATAGAATGTAGCATTTGTTTGTTTGAAACAAGAACTTGGTATGTAGCCCAGGCTGGATTCAAACTTCATAACCTTTCTACCTGAGCCTTCTGAGAATTATAGGTGCCACTGTGCCTGGCTCTGGAATTGTAGCTTCTTATGCACACAGTAGTAAATGGTTATGGTTTGTTTTGTTTTTGAAACAGAGTCTAATTTCACCTTTTAATATTTTCTGTTGTTGGAGACAGGGTTTCTTTGTGTAACTTTGGTTGTCCTGGAACTACTGTAGATCAGCCTGGCCTTGAACTCAGAGATCGGATCCAACTGCCTCTGCCTCTGAGTGCTGGAATTAAAGGTGTGACCACCACACCTGGCATCCTTTCTCTTTCAAATTAAAAAAAAAAAATTTATTTATTAACTTAAAAATACTTTTTTTGGTATGTAGGTGTTTTGCCTGTATGCATGTCTGTGCCTGGTGCTCTAACCAGGGAGGCTGGAAGAGGGCTTCAGATCCCAGGAACTAGAGTTCCAGATGATTGTGAGCCACCATGCAGGTGCTGGGAATCAAACCTGGGTCCTCTGGGAGAGCAGCCAGTGCTCTAACCACTGACCCATCTCTTCAGCTCCTGCTCATTTTACCTTTATGTGGGTTCTAGGATTTTGTCTCAGGTTGTCAGGCTTCCAGGACAAGGGCTTTACTGGCGGAGTCATCTCACCATCCCCCATTTTTTTCTTTTAAAGGGTCTTATTGTATAATCTTGATTGACATGGAATTCACTCTGTAGATCAGGCTGGCCTCTTATTCACAGAGAGATTTACCTGCCTCTGCCTCCCCAGACATCATACTTGGCCCCAAACTAATTTGTTTTAAATGAAGAAAAACAGCCCTATCTTTAGAATAAATGAAAAATCTTTTTCTTAGGCAAAATGATTAGATTTTTAAAAATGGTATGGAGAGGAATCAAGGGATGGTGTAGTGGTTAAGAGCGCACACAGACTGCTCTTACTAAGGACTCACGTTCAGTTTCCAGCACTCAGGTTGAGCAGCTGGCAACTGCCAAGAACTCCAGCTCCAGGAGGTCAGTCCTTCTCTTCTGGTCTCCTTGAATGCCTGTATTCATATGTACACACTCACACAGAAACATAGGTAAACACCATTAAAAAATAAAATCTTGCACTTGGGAGGCAGAGGCAGGTGGCTTTCTTGAGTTTGAGGCTGGCCTGGTCTATAAAGCAAGTTCCAGAACAGCCAGGATCACACAGAGAAACGCTGCCTCGACCACCCCCTCCGCGCCCTCCCCCCCCCAAAAGTATTAAAAGACAAGTTTAGCTATATAGCTTAGGTGAGCTAAAGCCTCAGGCTTCCTAGCACTCATTAAGGTATGGACATGGATCACCGTGTCTAGCCGTAACAGACATTTCGTCATGTCCATAAAGTGGTAATAATGGTTAGCTTTGATTGATCTGTGGTGTCTGGCCTCAGCAACCATCTTACTAAAATCAGCTTCTTGACAGGCAGAAGGTTTATGTAAATATTCCACCTTTGCATTCTCTACGATCCCCATTGTAAGGGCTCATCTCTGCCCTCTAACCCGGGAGCAGCATGAGATAGCAGGCCAAGGAGCATGGCTGTCGCAGGGAAGCTGTGTTCCCGTATGTAGGTGGGAGGTGGACTGGTTCCATAGACTCCATCCCCCACCCCCAAGTGCCTCCATCCACTCGGGTAGCTGTTACCTGCTCACCCAGGATTCCTTAGTGACTTGGACCGTGGCTTCTTTCCAGCGGACACCTGTGGTCTACTGCGTGAGACTTGCCAAGGCCCTAGTGGATGACTACTGCTGTTTGGTGCCAGGCTCGGTTCAGACACTGAAGCAGATCTTCAGTGCCAGTCCCCGGTTCTGCTGCCAGTTCATAACGTCCGTGACCGCGCTCTACGACCTGTCATCAGGCAAGTGTCAAAGCAGCTCCTGGAGAGTGCGAGCTTTGTGTAATCATCTTTTAGGGGTGTCAAGGGGTAGAGCCGAAGGCTGTGTGCATGCTGGGCAAGCATTCTATGGCATCCCGTGCTCCAGTGACCACAGTGGCTTTTGTTTGGTTAATTGTTATTTGTGTGTGTCACGTGTGTAGTGTTCAGAGGCCAGAAAAGGATGTCAAATCCCTTCGAGCTTCGAGCTGGGTTACAGATTGTCCCAACATGGGAACTGAAGTCAGGTCCCGGAAAGAGCAGTGAGTGCTCTCTGGTCCCTTGCATTGACTTTTTTTAACTCTGAAATGTACATCCTTATTGTAGGCCTAAGCCTAAAGGTTGGCATTTAGACCTTTTCCATTTGTTAAAAGGGACTTCGTTTAATTCTTCCCAGTTCCTTGGGTCAGAATGGTGGAAATAAACATAAAAGACCAGGGCCTGGGGCCAAGATAATGTCTTTTTCCATAGACATATGATCTGTCTCCCCAAGATTCATTTTTAATTCTGTGTAGGTATGTTTAGGTATGTGCAGGTAAGAGTGGGTACCCAAGAAGGCCAGAAGAGAGTGTCAAGTTCCTTGAAGCTGAAGTCATAGGCGGTTGTGAACTGCCCTGTGTGGGAACTGGGAGCCAAACTCAGGTTCTCTGGAAAAGAAGCAAGTGCTTTTTCTGTGTCTCCCTGGCTGTCCTGGAACTCAAAGACCCACCAGCCTCTGCCTCTAAGTTCTGAGTTCTGAGAGTAAAGGTGTGCACTACCTTTATTTTATTTGTTAAGGTTTCTGCTTCTCCCCACCTTCCTCTTTTTCTTCTGTGTGTGGGATGTTTTGCCTGTGTGTATATCTGCATCACATGCATGCCTGGTGCCCGAGGAGGATGTCAGATGCCCTGGGACTATAATTGCAGACAGTGGTGAGCCACCCAGCTCTTCTGAAAGGGCAGTCAGTGTTCTTAATGGTTGAGCCTTCTCTTCAGCACATACACACACATATATTTCATATTACATCTATTCATTTTGTGTGCGTATGTGTGGGCACTCACATGTGAGGTCAGAGGACAACTCCCACTGTTTGGGCCCTGTGGGTGGAACTCGGGTTGTCAGGCTTGGTGCCACTGAACCATGGCACCATCAGGTAAACCTTTTTAGCTGCAATTTTTCCTTGGCTGTACCATTTCCTCGGTCTCAGTTTTACTATTAAGACAGTTTTGAGATTTCCTCAGTGACTGTCAGTAGAGATTCCCAGGCTAGCCCTAAAAGTGCTTGACTTTGATCAGGAAAAGTTCAAGTGTCCCTCTGGAACAGCAGCTCTCTGGTCAGATTCTTATCAACAACAAAACAGTTCAAGTTGACTGACTGGTTAAATGGGGGCAGAGGGCTCAGGCCTGCACAGCCCAGGCTTTGATGCCCACTTCCTCTGTCATGGACAGGTTTCCAGGAACAGGGTCAATAAGCAAGGCTTTTCTGCATAAGTCTCTCCACATCAGTGTGTACTGTGGCCCCTGCAGTGTTGTGTGGCACAGGCTCATTTTTCCCTCCCTGGAATGGAAAGGTGTGTATGTGGCTTTCTGTGTGGAGTGACGCTTTGGGCCTGTTTGGTGCTCAGGGTTCAGTTTCCTCCTCTGCCTTTTGCCCTGGGGGTTGACAGACAGTGTCTTGTCCTCATCTGATAGCCAAGCAAGCCAGCAGTTTCAGAGCCTTCAGGACATTTCCTGTTTCCTGTTCACCAACCCCCTTTATTATTTGTGTGTCACCCTTCTTATCCTTTTTATTGTCTTTGAACTTTGTTGCTCTCAGGCTGGAGAGATGGCCCAGCAGTTAAGAACACTTGTGGCTTTTACAAAGGACCCAGGTTGAGTTATATGCATATAGCACACACATACATGCAGGCAAAACACTCACGTGCATAGAACAACAATAAGAACCCTAAACTTTGTTACTCTCTAAGACATCCTTTGGAAAGTGTGGGGATACGTTTTAGCTGCATGCTCTCTCCTTCCTCAAGCAGTCTGCCTCTGCGGTTGGCAACTTCGTCACTCTCGTTGTCAGCCTGTGGTTGCACTAGGGCCTTCGGTTTCCCACTAGACCTGGCTCACCTCATTACAGCTCCTTGCAGACCATTGGGTCACCATAGACCAACAGGATGAAAGCTGGCCTTGACATCAAGAGTGGGTGAATTGCATGTGGAATGGGAAGTCAGGCTTGGGAGCCGAGGACAATTTCATTTAAGCCACAGTGACCAACCGCTCCTCCCTGGCTCCAGCCCGGAAGACAGCTGTCAAAATGGGGAGCAGTGCTACCTTTGGGTGCTGCTGCTGCCAGCAATCTGGAGTGGTCTGTACCTCCAGGCCAGCAAAAGGAAGGAAATCCCCTAATTACACAGTACCACCTCTTGCTGGATAGATTTAAGAGCACAGGTCTCCTATGTGGAAGCCCAGAATTCAGTCACTAAGCACACACCATGTGCATGCATGCCCAGGGCACACATTGCCTTCAGGCCACAGTGAGTGTCTCCACCGAGGCCTGTGTTGGAAATGTCGATGGCATTATTCAGATAGAAACTCCTTCGGGATTTGAGGGGCAGAGGCAGAATTGCCATGGGGAGATTGTAGAGCACAGCTGCTATCTGCTGCTGGAGAGAAACGTTTACCTCAGGAGGATCAGTCTCAGAAAGGACCATCTTTCCAGAGGAAGAGAGACTGGTAGCCTTAATCCAATAGGAGAACATGCTTTGCTTCCCAAGTCCTTTTCTGATATGCTTTGCTTTTCCATAAGCTCAGAATACTTAGTTTCAGAGAGGAGGCTGGGCCACAGCCAGCCTGAGCATATCATGCTGATCGCAGATTGGGCAGTGTAGCCCAGTGGCATAAAAGCCAGGTTTCCAGGGTCAAATAGGAGCCCATCATGTGCTTCTAATGAGTCCTAAGAAGGGACTCCAGAGCACTTTGCCTGTGTTCTCTTTGGAAACAGACTGGGGTGCTGTGTGGATTAAATGGGTGGGTCTGTATAAAGGACCAGGACCAGCAGCAGCTGCCAACTTCAGTCCTCATTAGTGCTGCTAGAAGGCATGGTTCATAGGTGAGGGTTCCAGCTTTGGGGCTGAGATGGTGGTCGATAGGTGGCTGGCAAGACTCCAAGCTACTCTCTGAAGGAGACGCTAGATCTAGGGTAGAAACCTGTACCCAGAGAAGGCTGACATATGCCGGTAGTTTTGAGCTAGGAGCTGGTGGGTGGGATGGCTGGTGTGGAGAAGCATGTGCCACCCAGCTGACAACTCGAGGTCAATCCCTGGGACCTGCATACAGGGAGAAAAAGAGGGCTTCTACAGGTTGTCCTCTGACCTCCACATGGCACCCCCCCCATACATACATACATGTATACACATGTATGTGGGGCGCAGAGTGATGGGGTTCAAGGGAGTTAGCTTACTAGGGTGTTTTGGGGTTTTTTGTTTTGTTCTTTGAGTCTTGACCTTGGCCTTAGAGCGTTGGACATTGGGGGACAGGACATTAACCCATGGAACAGGTGTAGGAAGGAAGATGGAAAATGGGTGAACTTAGGCAGTAGACATTTGAGGACCAGACAGGAGGGCCATAAACTTCCATCTCCCGCTGTCCACTGCTCCTGTCTCCAAGGCCAGAACCATTCCCAACTGAATGTCTCTCTGCAGATGACCTCATCCCTCCTTTGGACCTGCTTGAAATGATTGTCAGCTGGACTTTCGAGGACCCGAGGCTGATTCTCATCACGTTTTTAAATACTCCCATTACCGCCAACCTGCCCATAGGATTCTTAGAGCTCACGCCCCTCATTGGCTTGATCCGCTGGTGTGTGAAGGCCCCTCTGGCTTACAAAAGGAAGAAGCCTTGCCTCTCCAATGGCCACATTGGTCACAAGGTGGCCAAGGACTCGGGCACAGGCATGGACAGAGACTCACACCTGCTGTACTCGAAGCTCCACCTGAGTGTCCTGCAGGTCTTTATGACGCTCCAACTACACCTGACCGAGAAGAATCTGTATGGACGCCTGGGACTCATCCTGTTTGACCACATGGTCCCGCTTGTAGAGGAGATCAACAGACTAGCAGATGAACTGAACCCCCTCAATGCCTCCCAGGAGATAGAGCTTGCACTGGACCGATTAGCCCAGGCATTGCAGGTGGCCATGGCCTCAGGGGCCCTGCTCTGCACGAGAGGTGAGTGCTGACCCCATGCCCCCATGGTGTAGGCAGAAAGGACGGGATTCTCGATAGGCACCACCTTTGCTTCTTTTAGGACTTACTCCCATCCTGGTGGCAAAAGGTTGATGGAAAGTCCTAGAATATCCCCCAGAGTCGTCCTCATCTAGTGCAAATGTGTTCTAAATAGGGCATGTTGCCTGGCTCTTTTGGCATGGGCCTGCCAGAGTATACAGAACTTTTCCCTGGAGTACTAAGTGTTGGGGGTCTGTGTGTGTGAGAAAGACTGGGGGGGGGGAGGGGTTGGTGTCTTGCTTTGTAGCCCAGGCTAGCCTGAAACTCAGGGTAGTGTTTCTGCCTCTGCACTTGAGTACTAGGATTATAGGAGTGGACCAGTGGGCCTGGATATGTTTGCTGCCTGGTTTCCTCTCTTGGTGGGAGGCATGCAGTCTTAGAGACTGAGCTAGGGCCTCATGTGTGCTAGCTGAGCACACTACACCGAGCTGCAGTGGCAACAGCACTGTGTTTGCTGTCTGATGGGCTGTGTCCTCCGCTCGTGAGTCCCATCTTACCCTGGGTATTTGATAACTCGATGCAAACACTGACCTTTGGCTCTTTCCTAAATGCTCAGTAGATTGTCGACAGGTCCACCCCCTCCCAAGTGGTTCTTTCCACTTTGGGTTTGTTTTGTAAAGTGAAAACTGCCATACATCTCATGTCTTCTTGGTTTCAGATGACCTGAGAACCTTGTGCTCCCGGCTGCCCCACAACAAGTAGGTGTCCCAATGTCTAAGGGTTGGCGCTGCTGGGACAGGGTGGGATGGTGGGAGGTGAAGCAGAACAGACCCTTTGGTTCTGGGGAGGGGACTGGGGCTGTGGGGGGAGACTTCCCACTGAGGAGCTCTCTGCTGGGAAGAACAGAGGCTCCAAGTAGCCCTCTTGCTGGAGTGACAGAGACCGCAGGGCACTCCAATGTCATTAAAGCTGCTGATTCAGTATGCTCCTGTTAGCCAGTGCTTGGCCACCGAGTTTCCAGTGAGCTGCTGTCCCCTTCAGATCCTGGGCATTTCCCTTCTGTGACTCTGTCCTTAGAAGCAAAGCCAAAGTTGGTATGTTCTGAGGATGCCATGCTATCACTCTGGTGACCCCAAGTTACATCTCTGTTTGGGAGGGACAGGGCCAGGTGTGTTGGTGGCCTCCCTCAGCAGGGTCCTGGCTTCTGGGAGGTTTGCAGAGGCACCTGGCCAGTCTCTGTATTTTTCACTGAGTCTCACTTCCTTCTGGGGTGCTAATGGTATCTGCCTCATGGGGTGACCATGAAGATAAGGCAGAGCACTGTTTGAAAATGTTGTCAGCTCTGCCCCATGGGGCCCTCCATAGTCACAAGCATCACATGGGAAGTAAACTTCTGGCTCCGAGAAAATTGAATTTCCCTTGGATTACTGAGTTCTGAGGTCTTGGTTTGTGCTTACTGTCCAACCAGACTGGAAACTTCTGGAAATGCTAAATCTCTGAAAGAGTATGGCCTCTGTAGTGCTCCCTTGGCTTGATTAAAAACAGTTTTCTTTCTTTGTTTGTTTTTGAGACAGTCTGCTCTTGTAACTTAGGCTGGCGTAGAGTTCACCTGCATAGTAAATGTGCCCAGAGGGTTTTTTGTTTTGGTTTTGATTTTTTGGAGATGGTTTCTCTGCATAGTCCTGGCTGAGCTGTAGGCTAGGCTGGCCTTGAACTCAGAGATGAGCCTGCTGAGATTAAAGACAAGCCAGAGTTATCTTAACAGCAAAAAGAAATGCCGTGTAAGTGAGAAGACCTTAGCGGAGCTGGAGAGATGGCTCAGCGGGTACAAGCACTTGTCCAGTGTTGGGGACTCAGTTCCAGAGGGCTTAGTGCCCTCTTGTGGCCTCTGTGGGTGATGCATGCACATGGTGCATAGACACATTCAGTCTAACCCTACAGACACATAAAATGAATCTGTGTGGTTTTGTTGTTTTTGGAAAGGCCATAGAGGAGCTTTGGCCCCTTAACTGTGCCAGTTCCTCTTCTGGGTCACATATGCTGCAAGAGGGTCTGTGGCAGTCCCACCTTCTCCTTTAGAGAAGCATAAGACAGCATCCAAAGGAGGGTCCTTTTGGGAGCAGGCTGTCACTGTGGAGAGCATGTCATTTAGACAACATGCTGGGAGGTGCAGCATGGCAGAATTAGGGGCCAAGGGGTAGAGGACCACTTGGAAGACTGGATTTGGTGATGAGAGAGACCAGCATGGATTCCAGGCACATGGCCAGGCTAAGTTTCAGTGAGTCTGCACAGTGAGCAGAGATCTTGTTTCTGTAGTAGACTTAAGCTGGGGGCCTGAGGTGGCCTGTGTCCTCACTGTGGAGAGCCTGGGCTGTTGAGCTTCAGAGCAGGGAGGTTCTGATGGCTGGAAAGGAACCAGGGTCTCAAACCAGCACTGACCTCGGGATAGGGAAAATGTAGAAAGGGCAGGAAGAAGAGGTGCTGGTGAGGTTCACAGTAAGCCTCAGGTTCCTGAGGAGGGGCCTTGGTTCCGTAGGCCCTGGTGCTAGGGAGTAGACTGCCTCAGTTTACCAGAGGCTGAGATGCATTGGACTCTAGAGCTCAGGGTCATTTGAAAAGCCACTTTTGTTGGGCTTATATATGGAATGCAGTCAAGACTCAATCAGACTTGACATTTTCCAGGTAGCCATGTGGTTGTCCTCAGCATTGACCCAGGCTGGCATGGAAGCTGTCTCTGTCAGGGTTACTATTGCTGTGATGAAACACGGTGACCATAGCAACGTGGGGAGGAACTTCCATTTCACAGTTCATCATTAAAGGAAGTCAGGGCAGGATCCTGGAGGCAGGAGCTGATGCAGAGGCCATGAAGGGGTGCTGCTTACTGGCTTGATCATTGTGGCTTGCTCAACCTGCTTTCTTATAGAACAGGACCACCCGCAACAGGCTGTCGCTACTCCCCCCACCCCCATCATTCACTAATTAAGAAAATCTTCTCAATTGAGACTCCTTTCTGGTGACTCTAGCTCGTGTTAAGTAGACATAAAACCAGCCAGGACAAGGGCTACTTCCATGAGCCTCTAGTTCTGCAGGCAATCACACGGAGAGGTTGACATGGCCACAGTTCCCAGCGTAGACTGTCTTCACCCACCCTTAGTGGGTTCGTGGCTTTACCCCTGCAGGTCCTTCTCTCTCTGTCTTGGCGTAGATCCTGCTAACCCTTCACTCCCTTCCCCTTCCCCAGTTTTCTGTGCTCCAGCTTCAGCTGCCTGGAGTTACTGATGCCTGAGATGTGAGGCAGCAGGTGCAGGGGGACAGAACAGCTTCTGGAGTGCTGGGATGGCAGGCATGTACCAATAGGCTTGTACCCTTCGGGCCTTGGTCTTAATCTCTCTCCTTGTGTTTGCAGCCTGCTCCAGCTGGTGATCTCGGGCCCAGTGCAGCAGTCACCACACAGCACCCTTCCCCCTGGGTTCTACCCGCACATCCACACCCCCCCGCTTGCCTATGGGGCTGTGCCAGCCCATCCAGCTGCCCACCCAGCCCTACCTACGCACCCAGGGCACACCTTCATCTCAGGCGTGACATTTCCATTCAGGCCCATTCGCTAGGCTGTCCCTTCTGAGCCGCCAAGCGGCTGTGTGCCTTGCACCTGGGCCAAGGAAACCTTCGGAGAGAGGGGTGCTGGCCCCATGGACAAGGACCCCTGGGAGGCAGCAGGTGGTCCCCTGCAGCTGGCAGAAGCATCTTGGTATAGATGTCCCAAGGTGCGGTTGCCTGGGTGCCTCCTAGTTGGTCATGTTAAACATCCAGATTGGATGGATGAAAGGGAGTGTACTCAGCCTCTGCAGACAGCGCTGCAGCTGTTTTTAAATATGCCAGTCCCAGAGTAACAGTGTCACGCACGCACAGACACTCTCAGCCCACCACCAGGGAACGCTGGCTGGCGGGTAAGCCGCCTCTCGGGTTCATTTGCCCTGCCTCAGGAATGTGACATGTCTCTGCCACCAACACAAGTTTTGCAGCTCCATGAGCTCAGAGTGCGGCGGGAGAGACCCACGCATGTATGCAGCACTGGGCACTGCTCAGGGACACCTGTTGGGATCCCCATCACCTTGGAAAGGATCTTCTGTGTTTTATTTGGGGGTATCTCTAAATTTTCCTTTCATGTGTTCAAAATAAATTTTTCTAAACAGTTTTATAGGCATTATAGAATTTTCTGTGATGCTGGGATTCAAGTACATGATGTTGTTCATACTTAGCAGGTGTTTTTTCAATGAGCTACACTCCCAGCTCTGTGGTATGTGTGTGTACATATGTGTGTGTGTGTGTGTGTGTTATATACACACAGTTTTTAAAAATTTGATGTGTCGAGGTTGTTGAGCCTAGCCAGCTTGATAAATTCCAGGTCAGTGACAGCAAAAACACCTTAAAATAAGGAATGACACCCCAGGTTGTCTGTACAAGCATCTGTACACACATGTACATGCATCTGTACACACGTGTACATGCACACACAAAGTGGTGTATGGGGCCACCCTTGTAATCCTATGGTGACAGGAGGGATCAGAAATTCAATGGGTTGAGGCTAGCATGCAAGAGACTGAGCCTCAGACAAACAAAAATTTTGCTTGAAAGAGCCAAGGGCTTTAAAAAGGAGGGTGGGTATTCTCCTAGGACAGTCTAGACTGGGAGAGTTTGGTTCAGAGAGAACTGTACTTGGAGCTACCTGAGAATGGACGGACCCTATCTGTTGCCTCTAGGCTTTTACCTTTCTCTCTTCTATATACTTTTCTTCTTACTCTATAGCTGGCTGGGTTTCTGGGTGGCTGGGTGGCTGTTTGGGCTGTGTGGCTGGGCGGCAGGGCAGCCGTGTGGCCGTGTGGCTGGGCGGCTGGGCAGCTGTGTGGCCGTGTGACTGTGGCTCTGTGTGGCCATGTGGCCGTGTGGCTGGGCAGCTGTGTGACTGTGTGGCCATGTGGCCGTGTGACTGTGTGGCCATGGCCGTGTGACCGTGTGACTGTGTGGCTGTGTGACTGTGTGGCTGTGTGACTGGCCGTGTGGCCGTGTGACTGTGTGGCCGTGTGGCCGTGTGGCTGTGTGGCTATGTGACTGTGTGGCCATGGCCGTGTGACTGTGTGGCCATGTGGCCGTGTGGCCGTGTGACTGTGTGGCCATGTGGCCGTGTGACTGTGGCTGTGTGTGTGACTGTGGCCGTGTGGCTGTGTGGCTGTGTGGCTGGGCAGCTGTGTGACTGTGTGGCCATGTGGCCGTGTGACTGTGTGGCCATGGCCGTGTGACTGTGTGACTGTGTGGCTGTGTGACTGGCCGTGTGGCCGTGTGACTGTGTGGCTGTGTGACTGGCCGTGTGGCTGTGTGGCCGTGTGGCCGTGTGGCTGTGTGGCTGGGCGCTGGGCAGCCGTGTGACCCCTCGTCCTCCCCCTTTTCCTTTTTCACTCTCTTGTTCTATTTATTCTCTGCCTGCCAGCCCCGTCTGCTTTTCTTTCCTGCCTAGGTATTGGCTATTAAGCTCTTTATTAGACCAGTCAGGTATTTAGACAGGCAAAGAGGCAAAGTCACACAGCTTCACAGTTAAATGCAACATAAAAGGATGCAACACATCTTTGCATCATTAAATATTCCACAGCATAAACACATGAACATAAGTTACATTCCACAACATTATCCCATCAAGTGAGTTCCAGGGGTCAGTCTGGATAGCGAGCAACTCTACCCACTGAACCATCCTCCTGATTCCTGGCGTTGGAAGCTGGAATTCACACACTCAGTTGATCCATTTGAAATGCACAGTGCAGCCATTCCAGCAACACGTTTTAGAATCCCTCAGCATCCCAAAAAGATGCACCTCAGCACCTGTTCACTCTTACTCCCCCCTTTATGGATTTACCTTTTTTGGAGGAATCTATAGAATCGTGGAGAATATGACCTTGTGTCTGGCTTCTTTGACTAAGTTTGAAGTTTTTAAGGATTTTGTTGTGTGTTGGTGTCTGATGTGTGTCATCTCCATGTGTGTGCAGTAGTACCTTCAGAGGCCAGAAGAGGGCATCTGAACTGGAGTTTTAGGCTTGTTATGAGCCGCCTGACCTGGTTACTGAGAACCTGAACTTGGATCCTCTACAACATATTTAAACCTTTATTAATTCATTTAGGGAAACATTCTCATTGTGTAGCCCTGGAATTCACAAAGATCTGCTTTTCTCTGACTCAAGTGCTAGGATTAAAAGTGTATACCTGTATATACTGTATACCTGACACACTAGGGCTGGCTTGAGCCTATGAGACCTCAAAGCCCACCTCTACAGTGACAGACTTTCTCCAGCAAGGCCACACCTCCTAAGTGCCACTCCCTACGGGCCAAGCACTCACACAGGAGTCTCTGGGGCCATGGATATTCGTATATAAGTTTTTGTGTGCACATGCCAATTCTCCCGGGATTCACTGCACCCACTTGCTAGGTGCAGAATTCTTTTAATAAGGAAAAGAAGTGCTTGAGTAGCTACCCATAGGAGGCAGGTGTTTTGTATATTTCCCATAGCTTTGATAAAATATCTTCAGGGAGAAAGTTTTTTTAGCTTGTTATTCCAGGCGGCAGTCTGTCAGTGAGGAGAAGCCAAGGCATCAGGAATTTGAAGCAGTTGGTCACATCACACCCACAGTCAGGAGTGGAGAAAATGAATAAATCCACACCAGTGCTCAGCTTACTCTTCACGATTCATCCCAGAGTCAATAAAATGGTACTGCTCATATTCAGGGTGGGGTTTTCCATCACAACCCAGTTTAAAATCCCCCATAGGTGTGTCCACAGGCTGACCTAACAGTTGTTCATTGATTCTCTCTTCCCAGGTGACTCTTGAACAGTGGTTATGAACATGTCGGTTGTGACCCTTGGTGAGGGGATTGAATGACCCTTTCATGGGGGTCACACATTAGATAGCCTGCATATCAGATATTACATTATGATTCATAACAGTATCAAGAGTAACAAAATAGCAGTGAAAATAATTTTATGCTTGGGGTCACTCCAGCATGAGGAGCTGTATTAAAGAGTCACAGCATTAGGAAGGTTGAGAACCACTGGTCTAGAGAATCAAGTTAACCAAAACAGCCATCATGCAGGCCAGCTGGCTGTATTCACATAAGTCTTTAGAGACTGGTCCAATGGCGCCATTGTGTGCCAGGATAAAAGTCCAGGAAGAATAGAGTGAGAGTGCTGCACTGGAGAAATAGAGCTAGTTGCTGATAAATGTGGGTGTCTGGGTCAGGTGAGCATTGATAAGTGTCACAATTTGAATATCAGTGTCCCCATGTCTTAGAGTTTCTTTGCTGTGAAGAGACACCATGACCATGACAACTCTTATAACGAAAGCATTTAATTGGGGCTTACAGTTCAGAGGTTCAGCCCATTATGAAGGGAAGCAGACATGCTGCTGGAGGTGAGAGGCCTACATCTTGCAGGCAATGGGAAGTCGATTGAGACACTGGGCAGTGAGCTGAGCATAGGAAACCAGAAACCCCATCCCCATAGACATTTTCCTCCAACAAGGCCATACCCCCTCCAACAAAGACACATTTCCTAATAGTGCCACACCCTATGAGCTTATGGGGCCAATTACATCCAAGCTACCACATTCCACTTGGTCTCCGACTGGTTGGTGCTGTTTTAGGATGCTGTACAACCTTTGGGAAGTGGGGAATAGATGGAGGAAGGTCTGTTATGGCCGCACCCTGATTCCTGCCTAGCCTCTGTTTCCTGAGCCTCCCAGATGTGGGCAGGCAGCCCCATCCTGCTGCCACGGTTGAGAGGCCTTCTGCCTCGATGCCTTCCCCTCACAAAGTGTGAGCCAAACTTCCTATTCCCTTTAATTGCTTCTTGTCAGACATTTGGTCACAGCTGTGAGAGAAATAACACAGTAGCACCAAGATAGAAGAAGGTTCTTTCTATCTGGCCGTGTGTGTGTGTGTGTGTGTGTGTGTGTGTGTGTGTGTGTGTGTGTGTGTGCAGTGTGTGTATGGTGCATACATGCTGATATGTGTGTGTGTACTTGTCCCTGTACACATATGCTGAGACCAGAAGAAGATGCCTGGTGTCCATCTCTATCACTTTGCCTTATTCTCTTTAGACAGTGTTTCTGAACTTAAAGCTCAGAGGCTTTTGGCTAGGCTGGCTGACCAGCAAGCCCCAGAGAGCCTGCTCTCACTGTATCAGGCTTTTTATTTTGGGCACCAACAAGCTCCCAAATCATGACATAACTGTAATAACACGTTATAAATGTGATAATTTATAAATGTGATAAGTTATAAATGCTCCACCTTAGCTTAGGCTCGTTTTTTTTTTTTTTTTTTTTTTTTTTTTTTTTTTTTTTTTTTTTTTTTTTTTTTGCTGTAACATAACTTCAGGATATCTGATGCCCTCTTGTGGCCTCCACAGGCACCTGCACTCAAATGTCTACATACATACAGACTCACAAATAAATACCCATAATTTTTCTGAAAGGTGGAAAGCAATTGAGGAAGATGCCCAATGTTGACATTTGGTTTCTATGCATGTTCTCTCTCTCTCTCACACATCTCTCTCTCTCTCTCTCTCTCTCTCTCTCTCTCTCTCTCTCTCTCTCACACACACACACACACACACACACACACACACACACACACACACACACACACGGAGTTTTAAAGGCACATAAAAGAATAAAGGCTATTAACAGGAGAAATATCCATAGGGAAATAATAACTCCCCAAAGACATCTTCTTGCACATGATAAGCATGCAAAAGTAAGCAGTAGCCTCCATCAATCCCCAAAACTTCTGCAATGGGGTCAGAGTGGAGCAGGCTAAGGGTCAGCACAAGTATGCAGTGTTGCCTCAGGGTAGAAGAGGTTTAGAACATGGAAGTGGTTGGTCCTATAAGAGAGGGAGCTGTCTGGGACTGATGGGAGAGAAGGTGAGAAGGGATGGGCAGATGAGAGAGCAATGGGAACTGTCCATCCTTAAGATGGACAGTTCCTGTGGGCTTGTAAACACTTCTGGAAAGAATTCAGCAGGAGAGATGAAGGATCTGGGCGCAGAGGACTCAGGTGAGAAAGCTTGTAAGACAAGCATGAGGACCTGAGTTTGAATATCCAGCAGCTGTGTAAAAAGGCAGCCATGGACACTCATGTGCCTGTAACCCTAGGGTTGAGCTGGAACAGAGATAAGAGGATGCTGGTGCTGGCTGCCTGCTGGCTTTGCTCCAGGTTCAATGAGAGACCCTGTCTCAAGGGAATAACTTGGAGAGTGATAGATAGAGAGCACCCAACATCTTCCTCTGGCCTCTTTAAATTAGTGCGTAGGGACACAAGATTCAGAAAGGAGGGTAACACTGGAGACTGAGGTCTCTAGAAGAGGGTCCCATTCAGTTAGGGCAGGGGAAGAAGACACACATATTCTTTACCTGGTTGCTCACTGCCTCCTCGGTTGCCCTATGTGCTGCCTGGCAGCCTGTCAACACTTTCAGTGATGAAAATTCTATATAGTGCCTCAAGTTACCAGACTACCAGAGGTCCTCATGACTCCAAATTGTCCTGCCTTCAAACCTGGATCCCCACTGTTGCACCTGGGGCTGAGTGCATCAGCTGTGACCTTCTGTCTCCGTGTACCTTGATCTGGAGGTGGGCTGCTGGTCTTCAAATCAAGCCTCCAGAGTGCAGGCTTTTTCAAGCCTGGCTGAGGGGAAAGCCTGCCAGTACTGGGGCAAACTTGAGACTGTACTGTAAGGAGGGAGACAGGAAGAATACGAGGCTATGATCACATGGAGGGCTCTTGTCCCCCTCCAGGTGACATCTCCAACTTCACCTCAGAGGCAGCTCTGGTTTGCCAGATCTTTGAGTTTTTCAGACGGTTTTCCTCCCTTCTTCTTCTTCTTCTTCTTCTGGACAGGTCTCATGTAGTCCAGGCTGGCCTCAGATTTGCTATGTAGCCAAGGATGGCCTAGGACCCCTGACCCTCCTGCCAAGTTCTGGAATGACAGGTATATACCATCATGTAGGTTTTATGCATTTCTGGGGATGGAACCCAGAGCTTTGTGAGTACCAAGGCAAGCACTCTGCTGAGCCACATCCCCAACCTCTTTTCAGTGCCCATGTGAATTCTTCAAATGGGAGAAGCCTGTGCCGTTAAAGCTGAGTGAAGGGACATGCAGATGGTCAACTCAAGCCTCCTGGGGGAGGAAACACTCCCCACCGCACCCCGACTCCCACTCCCAGGCAAGAGACAACTTGTTATGGCAACAAGCAGAGAGAAACCTCTGAGACTGCCATGGCTCAGAGCCTGAAAGAAGGGCCCGAAGAAGGATGAAGCTGGAGCAAGGGCCTGTGGTTTCTGAAGGAAGCAAGAACCCAAAGAGATCCCAACGGGTCCCCCAGTTCCTGAAGGTGGTCTTGATGGAGCTGGCACAGTTGCTACCTGTCTATCCTAGCCAATTCAAATGTCCAGGTGTGGGCTAGGTTGACTGTTCTGGATGCTGGGATCAGGAGGAGTCTTTCCCATCAATTGGTTAATTAACTGCTTATTAGACCCAGTTTGTACCCCTGTCCGGGGAGGAGCGCCCTGAAGCCACGCCTACGCTTCAGAGGACAGTGGGAGTTTTGGCTGGGAACCCCCATCCTCTTCCATCCATTCAGCCTCAGTGACAGTCACCAGCCGTGGCGCACGGACACGGCGCACCGCACCAGGCGATGCGTTGCAGCGTGCGCTGCGCCCAGCACCGGCGGCCCCGGGGACGCACGCAGGGCCAAGGATCCTGTCCCCATCCCCACCCACACCTCCCCTGGGGGGCCCCTGGTGAGTGACCGGGTCGGGAAGGGTTAAGCTCACAGAGCTCGCGGTGCGGCCTAGAGAGGCGGCGGCGACCGTGGCGAAGGCAGCGGCCGCGGTGGTGGTGGCGGCGGGGACCGGGGCGCGGGGGCGCGGCGGGAGGCAGGGGCGGGGGACAGGATGCGGATGCCGGGGGGACTTCCTGTGCCGGCCCCCCAGCGCCCCCGCCCCGGCCGGGCCGCTTCCCGCACGGACGCACAGCACCGGAGGGCAGGCGAGCGATCCGGGACTTGGCCCGGCCGCGGCGCCCGCCCCCCGTCCCCTGCGCACCTGTAGCCCGTGATCGCCCAGGACCCTTGTCACCTGGTTCCCACTGAGCCTACCTAGGGCTCCAGCTTGGGCCCTGCTGCGCGCCGTGGGCCACCTGGACCAACCCTGATCTCTACTCCGCATTTGGAGCCTTGCCTCCCTTCCCTGTCCCTACGTGAGAGTCTCCACCAACTTCTGCCTGGGAACTCCACTCTGCACCTTGTCTTGGCCCAGGGCGACCTCGGTAGCTCTGACAGCGAAGACCCCGAGGAGTGCCGTAAAGGGTTCCCCCGGGGGTGGTCAGAGCCTCCCCGGCTCATTCTAGATGGATGCACCTCCGGAAGGAGCTGGCTGAACGGTAGTGGCCTTCACCTTCACTGGTGACCACACCTCCCCTAGCGCAGAGGCTGCTGCCGGCGGGAAATGCTGTTCCAGGTGAGGCCTGAAGGGAGAACCTTGCTGGGCTCAGGGGTGCTAGTGTACGGAGGGAGGGCGGAGGGCACCCCTAAGCCAGAGGGAAATGGAGTCAGCTGGCATGGGGGAGTGGGGACGCCTGAATGTGGAGACCATTTCTTAAGAGTGGACTTCAGGACAGGAGCACAGGCCTGCAGAAGGCCCCAGCCATGGATTACAGAGCTCTGGACACCTATCATTGCGGGGATCTGAGATGGCACCTGACATATGTGGCCTTTGAAGCCTGGGAGATGAACATGCTTTGGACAGGGACAAGGAAAGGATTGCTGTGGGTACCTTCAGGCGTGCCTCAAGTTTCCAGCCTTAGGAGAGGCTGTTTCTCACAGTTATGTTTTGATGTGGGAGTAGAAAGATCAGCTGAGCTGCATCCCTGTGTATATCAGATAACAGTTCTGGTTATTCTGGATAGGAATGGAGTTCAGCCACCACCATCTCCCTTCTGAACAGCGTCCTTTCTTTCTCTTAGCACAGCCCTGCCCCGGGGGCCTCTGGTGTGACCACCAGGATGGAGCTGGGCCCCACAACAAAGACCTCTGTGTTGGAACTGCGATGTCTTGAGGATGGGGGTACAGGGCCTGACATCCTCTCAGGTGAGGGTTGGGGGGGGGGTGGAGACAATGGTGCCCCAGCAAGGATTCTTTAGTTGAGTTGCAGGCCACATAGCCCAGGCCACAACAAAGGGATCCCTGTGTGGCCGACAGCATAGTCACTCACACCTGTTGACCTCCACTACCCTGGAACTTGACTTGGGGCCTGTTGAGGCGTCTGTCAGCTCAGGGTCTTGGAAGATAAAGACACTGTGACAGATTCAGTAGCTCAGCCCTGACCCCTGGCTTTAACCTGCTTTTCTCAGGTGGCCTCACTGTCTCCCAAGGGGACGGGGAAGGGGTGTCTGTATCTGATGCATCAGACATTGGCTGTATGGCTTCTTGTCTGTAGTGACCCTAGTTTGCACTTTCCCAGTATCCTTTCCTACCTCTTTCCCCTTCACCTGCCACACAGAGGCGCCCATGATGTCATGGAACTTCCCAGTGCCCTTTCTGGGGCCCATTCAGGGGTAGCCTCAAGGGTGTAAACAAGTTAGTTTTCACATTCTGTGCTTTAAAAGGTGTTGGGTGACAGCGTGGGGCAGTCTTGAAGAGAGATAACCTGGGAGGGCTGTGCATAGTGACACATAACTGGAATCCTAGAACTTGGGAGCATCAGGCAGGAGGGTCACAGTTTGGCAACCTGAGTTCCAGGCTAGGACTAGACTATGAGAGACGAGAGAGAGAGAGAGAGAGAGAGAGAGAGAGAGAGAGAGAGAGAGAGAGAGAGAGAGAGCTAATAAGAGAATATAAAGAAAATTGTAAGAATAAAAAGATAAAATGGGGGCATATCAGATATGAATTGAACAAAGACTCTTTCCAATTGTAAATTTAGCTCTAGCGGGCACACACTTGAGGTGACATCTAACTACACGATCAATAAAATGCTTCTGTGGAAACTGCTGTCCCAAGAAGTCAGAGTGACCACGTGACCAAGCTAGACATGTGGAGATTCACACAGAGGTGAGGTCTGTCCCTGCAGAGGAGGCAGAGTTGAACGCGCTGTAGAAACAGGTTCCCCTAGCTGTCTTCAGCTACCTTGCAACACCCCAGCTGTTCTGTAGAATGTGTCTGAAAAATACACTCAAGAGCTGAGGCGGCGACTCCGTGGGAAAATACTTTCCCTACAAACGTGAGGACTAGAGTTTGAATCCCCAGAGATCATGCATAGTCTACTATCCTAGCACACCTATGGTGAAGTGGGTGGCAGAGGCAGGAGAATCCCTTGGAATCTCCAGAACCAGTTAGCCTGGCTGGCCTGTGCACTGGCAGACAAGAGACCCTGCCTCACAGTGGAAGATGAGATCCAACACCCAAAGTTGACCTTTGACCTCCACAGGTGTGCTGTGGCATGTATGTTCCCACAAGCACACACATGAGCACACATGCGCATATGCACAAGACATACAGATTTTTAAAAATGAACTCAACAAAAGTAATTGAAAATATTTTTTCTTAAGAGATAATTATCTACATGGATTTGAGTGTGTGGTATGTGTGGTGTGTGTGTGTGTGGTATGTGTGGTGTATGTGTGTGTGGTATGTGTGGTATATGAGTGTGTGTGTGTGTGGTATGTGTGGTGTATGAGTGTGTGTATGTGTGTGGTATGTGTGGTGTATGTGTGTGTGGTATGTGTGGTGTATGTGCATGTGGTATGTGTGGTGTATAAGTATGTGTATGTGTGGTGTATGTGTGTGTGTGGTATGTGTGGTGTATGTGTGTGTTGTGTGTGTGGTGTATGTGTGTGCGGTATGTGTGGTCTATGTGTGTGTGGTATGTGTGGTGTATGAGTATGTGTATGTGTGTGTGGTATGTGTGGTGTATGAGTGTGTGTATGTGTGGTGTATGTGTGTGTGGAATGTGTGGTGTATGGGTGTGTATATGTGAGGTGTGTGTATATGTGTGTGTGTGTATTCATGTTCCATGTCTGTGTTTGGGTGCTCATGTGTGTGGGTGTGCACTGATATGTGCACCACTGCATTTGGAGGTCTCAGGTTGAATCATTCCTGACTGTTCTTCCACCTTAGCCAATGGGGCAGAGTCTCTCAGACAAACCCAAAGCTTGCCTACATAGCTAGTCTTGCCAGCCAGCTTCCTCCAGGGACTGCCCTCTCTCCACCCTCCAAGGCTGGAGTTACATACAGGTGGGCTGCTGTGCCCAGCTTTTCTGTCCAATTCTGAATCACAGACCACCCCCCACCACCAACGCTCAACCCCCAAATTCCTTCAGTGCTTTCTAGAAATAGCTTGTTGTATCTTTACAGACATGTTCACTATTCATAGACAAGGCAAATTTCGTCTAAAATGACCATCACCATCAACAGTGGTAGCACACGCCTTTAATTCCAGCACTTGGGAAGCAGAAGCAGGCAGATCTCTGTGAGTTCGAGGCCAGCTTGGTCTACAGAGTTAGTTCCAGGACAGTTAAGGCTACTCAAAGAAACTGTCTTGAAAAAAACAAAATAAAAGATAAAAATAAATAAATAAAAAGTGTGATTATAAATGAAGTCAGAATTCAGCCACTGAAATATCTGTTTTGTTTTGTTTTTCCTGCATGGGGAGGAAGTACTAGAGACCTTTACGTGAATGGTGTCAGGAGCCCAAAGCTACATGTTGGTATCGTGAAACGGCCCTAGAGGGAGTCTGATGAGGTGATCAGTGGGACTCTGGGAATGTCTGTCCTGTCACCATTGCCCCTTGATCCCATTTGGGTCCCTGCTAGGAGCCCCTTAGCAGATCCTGAGTACATTCTTTTAGGGGGAGAGGTTGGTCCGGGTAGCTGTCCATAGATCTTTCTCTCCTGGCTTCCTGCCATTTCCACTACAGGTGGCAGTGGTGGTGGCAGTGAGAACCAGGAAGAGGAAGAGGCTCCGGAGGGGAGCAGCAGCCCACAGCCGTCAGCACTCGCACCCGGGGCCACTGACAACACCGAGGCAGTGCAGTCCAGACAGCAGGGCTTGCATCTGCAACAGTTAGGGCTGCAGCGAGAATTGGAACAACAGCCTCTGCACCAAACGTTAAGATCTCAGACAGAACTGCAGCAGCAGCAAGATGGGCAGCAGCAGCTGCCTCAGCTGCAGCAAGAGCCACAGGAAAACCTCCTGTTGGAGCTTCATCAGGGACCAAAACCACAGCTGCAGCTGCTGCACCAGCCAGGAGCTGGGCAGGAGCAACAATTGTTGCAGCAGCAGCAGCAGCAGCAGCAGCAGATGCTGATGCAGCCCCAAGGCCAAGAGCAACGACAGCTGTTACAACAGCAGCAGGAAAAGCAGCAGCAGCTCATGCAGCAGCAAGAGCAAGAGCCTGCGTCACAGCAACAACAGTTGCTGCAGCAGCAGCAGCAAGTACAACAACAGCTATTTCAGCAACAAGTGGAAGAACAGGCTTTGCTGCTGCAGCAGCCATTACAGCAGCCAATGCAAGAGCAAGAACAGTCACAGCAGCAGCAACTACTGCAACAACAGGGACAATTGCTGCAGCAGCAGTTGCAACCGCATGTACAAGAACCAGCATTGCAACAGCAGTTGCCACAAGTGCAAGGGCAACAGCTGCCACAGCAACACCAACAGGAGCAGTTACAGCAGCAGCAGCTGCTCCAACAGCAGCAACTGTTGCAACAGCAGGGACAATTGCAGCAGCAGGTACTGTTGCTGCAGCCACAGGGACAGCTACCGCAGCAGTTATTGCTGCAGCAGCAACAGGCACAGTTTCAGCAGCAGCTGCTGCAGCATGAACAGCAGGTCCAAATACAGCACCAACTGTTGCTGCAGCAAGAACAGTTGCAGCAGCAACAGTTGTTGCAACAGCAGCAGGAACAGCTGCAGCACCAGAACCAGCTGCAACCTCCTCCGCTGGAGCCAGAGGAGGAGGAGGAAGAGGTGGAACTGGAGCTCATGCCAGTGGACATGGGATCAGAGCAGGAGCTGGAGCATCAGCGGCAGGAGCTGGAGAGGCAGCAGGAACAGCGGCAGCTGCAGCTAAAACTGCAGGAGCAACTACATCAACTGGAGCGGCATCTGGAGCAGCAGCAGCAGCTAGAGCAGCTGCAGCAGCAGCAGTTGGAGCAACAGGAGGTGCACCTGGAGCTGACCCCAGTGGAGCTGTGCGCCCAGCAGCAGGAGCTGCAGCTGGAGCTGACCTCTGTGCAGCCCGAGCTGCAGCTGGAGCTGGTGCCTGCTCTGGGTGGTGGCGCAGCGCCAGCTCCAGCTCCAGCTCCAGCCACCGTCGTGGTGGCCCCCCCAGGCTATGTGGTGCTGCAAGAGCTCATGGTGCTGCCCACTGTGACCACATCCACTGTGGTGGCCATCCCGGGCCCCGCGGGGAGTGCAACCATAACGCCGGTGAAGCAGCGGAGGAAGCGGCGAGGCAGGGACAGGCCGACCATATGCGGGGAGTGTGGCAAGGGTTTCAGCCGCAGCACGGACCTGGTGCGACACCAGGCCACGCACACTGGGGAGAGGCCGCATCTCTGCAGCGAGTGCGGGAAGGGCTTCTCGCAGCACTCGAATCTGGTGACCCACCAGCGCATCCACACGGGCGAGAAGCCTTACGCCTGCACCTACTGCTCCAAGCGCTTCAGCGAGAGCTCGGCGCTCGTGCAACACCAGCGCACCCATACCGGAGAGCGGCCCTACGCCTGTGGCGACTGCGGCAAGCGCTTCAGCGTCTCCTCCAACCTGCTGCGCCACCGCCGCACCCACTCGGGCGAACGGCCCTACGTGTGTGAGGACTGCGGCGAGCGCTTCCGTCACAAGGTGCAGATCCGCAGGCACGAGCGCCAGCTGCACGGGGCAGGCCGCTCCCGCGGTCTGGGTCTGCTGCGGTCCTCCAGGCCAGCGCCCTCTACAAGGGCCCAGCAGGCCTCTGCATCCGGGAAGCCATGAGCGAAGCGAGAGCTATCCACGTCCGGACCGTAGGTCATGCTCTTAACCCATTTTGAGGTCTTTCCGGGTATTTTAAATTACCCGTAGGGAAGGAAGACTTCCATCCTTTCCCAGACCTGCCCTCACAACGCACCAAGTTCAGGATTCACTTTCCCCCCAGAACCGTGCGTAAGAGAACCTTTCCATGTAGATGAGAAAGACTACCCAATCCCCATCCTCCTTCCTGGGAAAATTGGACTGAGAACTCGCCTCATACGACCAAACACTTAAGCAGCAAATGCAATGTGCCATGTGTGGGGGAGCTGGGAAATGAATGGAGCATTCTGAATACTTAAAAGCGGCACTGAGGAGAGGGGGCAGGTGGCTATCTACTGGCTCAGCTTGCCTAGCACAAGGCCCTGGGTTTTATCTTCAGCATCCTATAAACATATAGACATGTGTGTTGGCACATGTAATCCCAGCACTTGGGAGGTAGAGGCAGGGGGATCAGATGTTCAAGGTCATCTCCAGCCATATAGTGAGTTGGATAGCCTAGGTTACCTGAAACCCTGCCTTGAAAAAAAAAAAAAAGGAAGGGACCAGTCTATCTATGACCCAACGCAGTGAACTTGGTCAAGGCAATGAATTGTCATAAATGACATTGGAATGAAAAGCCAAAGGGTGGACGTAGTTCTGGTGCAAATGCCTGTGTTCACAGACATGGGGTCACAGTGGCAATGGGGTCAGTGTGCAAATAAAAGCCAGGAAGTCCCGCTCTGGATGGATCAAACTTTCTTTCCTCAGGAGTTCAGACTTTGGGCATTAGAAGCAGGTCTGGGCCTTCGTTGAAATGTTAGCAAGCCATCTGTCTCTCCTTACTGTGCTCTGGTGTAAAAAAAAAATGTGGCTGAAACAGAGATTTCCAAGAAGGAAATAGCTTGGAAAGAACGTCTGGGTAGTCCCCACCTAACCTGAGCTGCTTAGATGCTGCCCAAGTGGTCAGCACCATATGACCCAGGGGCCACAGTCTCTGGGCCAGGCTAGGAGAGGAGTGGCCAGAGACCTTACCTCCTTGCTGCAGTGTGAGATGAATTTTGGAGACAAGGACTGGGAATATCAGAACTGCTGTAAACCATGTTTACCAAATCTTGTCGGTCAGGGACGTCTGAGCAGAGCAGGTGCAGGTGGAGGAACTCTCCCTGCCCCCCAGCTGCTGCCTTCCGTGCTTGACTTCCCACTGTGGCTGCTCAGTCCCCGCCCTTTCTCTGCCCCTCCCTGCCTCTCCTTTTCTAACACAGCCTGACAAATTTTATACAGGTGTTGGCAAGTGAGAAACAGAACATGGAAAATAAAGCGAGGAATACCGTGCGTCCCGCGTGTGATTTGAACCTTGCATTTCATGTCTCGCCTGTATCTTCTGTTTATTTGACACAGTCTTGTGGAGCCCAGGCTGGTCTCAAATTCACCCTGTAGCAGAGGGGTGGCCTAGCTCTAACTTCTCATTCCCTTGCCTCCACCTCTCAAGTGCTGGGCTTACAGGTGAGCACCACTATGCTCAGTATGTATAGTGCTGGGGATCACACAAGGTATTGTGCATGCTAGGCACTCTACCCCCTGAGCTGTATCCACAGACTCAAATTATGAATTCTCCTTTCATGAGATTTTTCTTTTAGTGTAGCCCAAGTCATCCTTGACCTTGCAGTAATCAATTCTCCTCAGCCACTTGAGTACTAAGATTACAGCATGTGCCACCACACACTGGGGTTAGAACAGCCCTGTATGTGCACATGTGCATGTGTTTGTGGAAGCACAGCACAGATAGGACAACTTTATGGGTTGGTTCCCTCATTCCACATTTACTTGGAGTCAGGCAGGGCATTGAACTCAGGAAGACCGGCTTGTGTGACAAGCACCTGTAACTGCTGAGCCACATCTCCAGCCCCAACCACCTTATGCTTTTGAGACAGGGTCTCTCATTGAACCCCAATGGCTAGACTTTCTGGCTAGTGAGTCCTGGGGACCCACTTATCTCTGCATCCCCCATAGCTCCAAGGTTAGAGATATGTGTTACATATCTGTCTTCTGTGTGGGTGCTGGGGATCTGGACTGGGGTCCTCATGCTTGTACAGGCCCTTTGTAGACTGAGCTGTCTCCCAAGCTCAGAACAAACCTTTCCAAGAATGAAAAATGTGTGGTTGTAGCCCAACATTATGAACACACTGCTTCCAAACACATTTTAGGTCTATTTTTATTCTTTTTAATTATGTGTAGGTGTGTGTGTGTGTGTGTGTGTGTGTGTGTGTGTGCGCGCGCGCGCGCAATGGCCCATGCATGGAGGCATTCATGTGCCTTTACTCATCATGTGTTCAGATCCCATTTTTACTCTTGATGCCAATAGCAGGAGAGATGTGCCCAAGGCACAACACTTATTGGAGAAAATGAAACCCAAAGGCAGAGACCAGAGAATTTTTAAAAAGGAATTTTCCCAGGCATCGTGGTAGGAGGAAGGAAGTCAGCTAGACATGCTAATTCACTCCTGTAATTCCAGCACTTGGGATGCTGAAGGAGGATCCAGAGTTGGAGGCTAGCCTAGACTACGTAGTGACACTTTATATCAAAAAGAAAAAAAACAATTTAAACACTAACTAAAGAACCAGTGTCACTTGAGGGAAGCAGAAGGCAGATGTAAAAATAAATATAATATTGTTTCTAAAGATCTGTTACATTATTCAAGGCTTGCTGAAAATGGTGGATGTTTATAAAGCATCCAGAGATGAGAAGACCAGCCACCCCCCCATTTTTTCAGTGTAGTAGTTTGAGGAAGGATGAAATGTAAAGCTTTGTTTATGTTGCTTGAACAGTCTATAAACCATGTACCCAAGCCCTCCTAAAAGATTCCAGGCAGGAACTCCATTACTGAGCCATACTGTCATCCCCTTACTGGTTGATTCCAGGCAGGCAGGCAAGGTTCTGACACTGAACCATACTCCCACACCCTCATTTGTGAGTTTTGGGCAATAGGGACCCAACCACTGAGCCAGGAGCCCAACCCTCTGACTTATTTTGAGACATGATTTTTCTCATTTGGCCTGAAACTTACTCTGTAGCCCAGGTAGGCCCAGGATTTCTGACCCTCCTGCCTCGACCTCCTGAGTGCTAGAATTACAGGCATGTACCATCACACTCAGCCCCCAATAGCAATTTTTGCCCCTTGCTTCTAAAGCAAATGGCTGGCAGACTTCTGAGCAGCCCGCTAGAAGATAAACAGAGTAGAGCTTAAATTGCCCATGCGTTAAGAAACTGGAGGGCTAGCATCTATACCGGTCTCAGGATGCTTCCGCTCTGTGGACAGTGATACCCTGGCTCTGCCTGTACCGTGTCTTAGTTGGACTGTTCTTTTATTGTTGACCTCCGTCTCGACACGCTGTCACAAACTCACAAGAAGGGAATACTTTTGTTTCTTATTGACACATATATACTTGTGGTGTGTCTGTATGAGTACACGCCACATGTGTGTGGGTGCCTACAGAGGTCGGAAGAGGGTGTCAGATCCCCCTGGAGCTGGGGTTGCAGGTGGTTGTGAGCCATCAAGTGGGTATGGGTGCCAAACTCCAGTCTGGAAGAGCAGCAAGCTCTATTAACTTTGGAGCCATAACTGCATTCCATAAAAAGGGAATTCCTGGAGCTATCTGAGGTGTTTACTTTCTGCTTAAGGAGCTTCCTACATGATGGAATGTGGTGACATATTATATATTTAATAAAAATATTCTGGGATATCAGAGAACAGAATCACCCACAGCCAAGCCATGAAGGTTAAGGAGTGGTGACCTACACCTTTAATAAAAAAGCAGTTTCATCAAAATAATACGACCAAAAATCTAATGACTCCAAAGGGAACTATGCATGTTTGACACTAAGGCAACCCCCATGTTCTGATATATAGATAGGTATCTCTAAAGCGAATGTACAAGGAAGAGGACACAGATGTCCCCCAAATACACTCGTGTAACGGCTAGTCTGGCTTGGCCTCTCATCCATGCTATCTGAAACCTGAGGCAGGAGAGTGGCAAATTCAAGGCCAGCCTGGGCTATGGAGGGACAGGCACCGTTTTTGTGTTCTAGAGCTCTTTTAAAGCTTTCTCAGGCTTTATGTGGGTGTATGTGCCCCACCTTGGAATGCCATTTGTAGCCATTCTGGACCATCAGGCCCAAGGTCCAGACCGGTAGTCCCACAGCAGCTTAGCCCTAAATGATCACATACAGGCTTATATTCATTACAAGCTGTTTGGCTATGGCTCAGGCTCATGACTTGCTAGCTCTTTCAACTTAACCCATTTCGTTAGTCTATGTTTTGCCCCATGTCTTGTGGCTTGCCTGTGTTTCTTTACACTTGCTCTCAGCATCTCCCTACGACTCTGCCTTCTTCCCCTTTATCTATGCTTGGATTTACTGCTTGCCTATAAAATGCCTTGCCATAGATCAAAACAGCCTCTTTATTAATCAATGGCATTAACAACATACAGAAAGACCTCCCACACCAGACCCCTGTCTAATTTCTTCTCTGCTCTCTGTAGTAGCCTCTGTCAGTGATAGGACCACCTGCCAACCCAGCATTTTTCTAGAAGCTTGTTCTTTGTGTCAGATTTTCTGCCACTCGTCAATGTGGAGAGAGGGGATATCGCCAGTACAGGAAGGCGTCAGTCATTTTAAGACATTTGAGATTCTGTGAGTCTGGGGATAACTCAGTTCACATACAAGCTTTTGGTGACTCTGAGTTTGCTGGAGTCTCCCATCTGTGGACATGAGCTGTCTGCCTTTCAGAAGCCACCTACATATCCTGGCAGAGTAGCAATGTAGTGTGATACACAACACATCCCAGATAGGGATCTCATAACAGATCAAACTACAGATACCACCAAAGTCCAACCTAGTGAGCCAACAAGTTTTGTTTGGATTACTTGCAGGTGAAGGGTTACTTACAGGAAAAGAAATGACTCAAAGGCAGCTGTATCACCAAAGCCCACCCCAGCATGGGTGACAGCTCGCAGAACTGGGAGCCTGGAGCACACTGCACAACCTACAGGTTCAACAGGTTGGAAAATGTCCTTTCCAAGTGACTCTGCTCCAAACCTTTTCCAGCCAGCTGATCTTGTCTCAGAGTCTTTGTAACTCAGCTTTTCTGAGTCTTCTTCACTCCTCTGCTCTGCTAGTCACAAAGGCAACAATCTGCTTTTGTTGCTTACTCTGGCAGGAGGGGCCTAGTGAGTCTGGTCAGTTTCAGGGACTTCCTGGAGCTATTTGAGGTGTTTACTTTCTGCTTAAGGAGCTTCCTACATGATGGAATGTGGTGACATATTATATATTTAATAAAAATATTCTGGGATATCAGAGAACAGAATCACCCACAGCCAAGCCATGAAGGTTAAGGAGTGGTGAACTATACCTTTAATACCAGCACTTGGAAGGCAGAGGTCTCTGTGACTTCAAGGCTGAACAGAGCCAAGCAGTGGCAGCTCACACCTTTAATCCTAGCTCTAGGAAAGTTGATAGCTGGATGGGAAAAGAAATATAAAGCTGAGGAAGACAGAAGTTCTCCTTTGCCTGCAAACCTGGTCAGTCTGAGGACTCCTGAAGACAGGACTTAACCTGTTAGGCCTGAGGAGTCGGCTGGGCAAGAAGTGACTGTGGTTTATTCCCTGTCTCTCTGATGTTTCAGACTATTTTTGTTGAATATATAATATATCACCACAATGGAATGTTTTAATTTCAGAGGGAATTGTTACACAACACCTCATTGCTTCTGTGTGCCTCTTCTGAGCCTTGGAGGGGGTGACTAAAGATGTCCACCGATGACTAAGAAATAAGCCACCGTGTCACAGGAACAGTCACTTGCTCTCAGGAGCTTCACCCATAGTCGAATTGAGGCGGATAACAACAGTGTTCTGTAGGCTAAATTCACATGTTTAGAAGTTGGACAGGCACAGTACATCCGTCTAGAAAAACCACAGAGGCTGCTCCCCATTGGGACTTATGATTCTCCCCAGCTACAGGATTTTGTCCTGGCTTACAGTACTAGACATGAAATCCCTCCTAAGGGCCGGCCTTAAATCCAACCAGAAGGCGGTTGTTTTTACCCACGACAGCCCAGCCATTACTGCATGAGCCATCATGTTCTGCCTGGCATGTTGGTGTTTTAGCACGCAGGGTCCATAGCCAAGCAGGACTGTTGGGGACAGTTCTCTACTAGCAGCCTGCATGGCCTCTTGTGGTATTATGGAAGCCAGCCAGCAGGATGGGAATTTCCAGTCCAATGCCAGTTTCATCTCCCCATGCCCTACTGTCAGAGCATGCACATGCGATGTCTTCAGCATTAAGCTCTTATCATCTAGCTCTGGCATCCAATCAACAATAGTAGCCTCAGCCTTTATGGTTTGGGAGGGATCTGGGGGTTTCCCTCTCTAACAATTCACAGGAAGCCAGCCCACCCCCGGCTGTACCGTTGTCATTCAATATAGCTCTGGGAGTGTCCATTTCCACCCATGTGGTGTATCTTTTAGATTTTTTTCCCTTTGATTAGCCCAGTCCCAGTGGGGTTGGAAGTTAAGCAGAAATACCATTGCATCTGGTTGTCTGTCCGTGGTTGCCAAGTCTGCAGAAACACTCCGAGGTTAGCATTATGTCATCCATAAAACAAAACCTTTTCCAGAGGTTGCGGGGCAAGGTCACATCTCGAACCAGCATCCGCAACAAAAATGATCTTGGCAAGGCACTCTGAAAGTTTATTGTCATCTTTTCAGCAAGTGTCAGGTGACCCCAGAGGTTAACAACTGAGAAGGTTCTGAAGTCAAATGTCAGCAAGGTCTAATACAGCATGGATGCTCTGTCCATTTAGATCAGTTGTTCCCTCCACAGATCAAGGTTGGGTACACTGAGTGGATAAGACCTAACCTAATTAGCTCCCTGTAATCTTGAATGAGTTATTCTCTCTGAGCCAGTACGGTATTATATCCTGAGGTCTTCCTCAGAGCCTCCCTACATGTCTCCACCCCTGATAAACTCAGTGCCTCTCTTTAATCTACTCAGACCTCCTCAGGGCTGAAGACGGCTGTGACCCTGCTTTCCCCTGCTGTACCTGGTGGCTCCCTTAGCCAGCGAGGCCTTGGATTGCAAATGTAGCTGTAACTCCCCATTCACCATTCCTTACTCTTGGGAGAGTTCCTGACTAGGAAGCCATCTCCATTCCTCGCATAACCCTTTGCTGGAGGGAAATGTATCCTGGTAGCCTGGGGGGATATTATCCACCCCCCCCCCACAGGCTTGATTGTCTCACATTCTTCTCTCATGGATGTCTTCTGTAAACAGGTTTTATGGCTGTCCACAAGCTCCTCTGCACACACATTTGTCTTTAATTTCTTCTGCTTTTACCATTTTGCCATCTCCTCTAGGTCACTCTCTGGCTTTAAGAACCCTCTTCACATGCTGGTCTGAGTCACTGAGATCTGCCAAAGCCTTTCCTACTTTATAAAGATCTTGCCCACACCACAGGAGTCAGCAAAGCCACTACAACTCCACAGCAGCCTCAAGGCCCCTGCTGGCTCAGTGTTCTGCAAACACGTTTCTATCTGGGCCAGTGAACTGAGGTTCAAACACAGCTTCACGTATTCCTTGTTCTCTCAAGAGCATCAGCCTCTCCCTCTCTGGTCCTCCAATCCTGATATTTATAGGGATCTCAGACGGAGATGACCAAGTATTCCTAATGGGCCTCAGGTTAAGCAGTCTTTTCCTTAAGGAGTGATGGGGAGTCATGTGACTCAGGTTTCCTGCCTCCACAGCACTCAGACAGATCCCTTCACCCCCAGGTCCCAGGGCCTCAGAAGCCAGGTGGTGACAAACTCTTTTATTGCTTCCAACAAGTCTTCCCAGGTTCTATCAGCTCAGACATAGACTATTCCCTGATTACCAGCCTGGCCCATTGTTAAGGCCCCAGCTGCACGGTGGATTATAGACACACACCCCCCCCCACAGCCACCGCCATTTTTTTCTATTAAAGCTTGGACCTGAAGGGTCTCTTCTGTTATTTTCACAATGTTCTACTCCTTATCCCTCTCTGGATCTTCTCTGGGTTCCATGTTCTTGGATCCCCGGAAGGGCTTTTGAGGATAGATTTAACTTCTATTCTCTTCCCCTTCTGGCTCAAGCCTTAAGAGGGGGCAAGTGAACACCTCTAGTTTTCCGGCTCGTTTATCTAATTTACTTGCCAGATCAGAGGCTCGCACAGAGGATGCTGCTGCTGCATCTCCCTCCCTTACTGCAGCTGCTCCTTTATACAAGTAGACACATTTCTAACTACACAACAGTGGCCAGGCAACCTCTGCCACTGCTGCCCGCAATCTCCACCCTTGTGCACAAATCTCAAAGACTGTAGACTTTCCTCTGAACCTTTAACTGCTTTAGGGGAATCTCCATATTCACATGGTGGACCCCACTCATCCACCCCATACTGCACAGATGACTGCCACCCTGGGATCCCTCCCACAGATGCTCCTAATCTTGATGGCACAGCCTGAGTTGCATGTCTCACTACCTATAGCAAGAGCCATGTAACCGCTGTCATGAACACAGGCACACTGATACACACCAAACAGAAAGAGACAACTCTATTGGAATTTCCTCTGCAGATGCTGCACTAGCTGCTCAGCAACTGTCTCAGTGGCATGCCTTGCTACCCATAGCCAGGACCATGCACTCACTCCTTCCTAACTCATCTTTAGTTCCGACGGAAACCATCAAAGTCCACCTTGATGACCAATGAGTTTTATTGGGGTTACTTTCGGGAATATGGGTGAGGGGTTACCTACAGAAGCAGAAATGACTCATAGGCAGCCGCGGGGGGTGGGGCACAGTTTGCAGGCAGCTCAACAATTTGAAAAATGTCCTTTCCAAATGACTTGGTCTAAACCTCTTCCAGGCAGTTTGGCTGGTTTCTGCATCTTCCAGACAGTTGGTAACAAATGTCCACACCAGCTCAGTTTCTAGGACTTGCACAGGGAAGCAAGAAGCCTGGCACAGGGGAGTGCTGACCTGTGTCCCCAGACTGGACGACAATTGTAGTGCCAGTTTGTTTAACCTGGTTTTTTAAAGATATATTTATTTTATTTTATGAATGTCAGTGTGTTGTCCACCAAGAACATGCATGGTGCCTGTGGAGGTCAGAAGAGCGCATTGGGTCACCTGGAACAGCAGCTACAGGTGATTTGAGCTGCCATGTGGGTGCTAGGTACCATATCTGAGTCCTCTGCAAATGCACCAAATGCTTTTAGCGACTGAGCTGTAACACCAGCTGGAAAAATAAATTAAAATGCTTGTGGCCAGGATGTAGTTCATTGGTGGAGGGTTTATCTAGCATGTAAGAAGCCCTGGGTTTGATCCCTAGTACCTCATAAACTGGGTACAGTGGCGCATGCTGGTGATCCCAAGATGGAAGCAATTATGCCAACCTTAGCTACAGTAGATTCTCTCTCTCTCTCTCTCTCTCTCTCTCTCTCTCTCTCTCTCTCTCTCTCTCTCTCTCTCTCACACACACACACACACACACACACACACACACACACACACACACCAAAACACAGAAATTTAAAGTACTAAAGTCACATTTAATTCAGGTCTAAGGATAGAACCAGCTTAATCAGGAACACACCATGGACTGTGCTCTCAAGGAGCTGTGGGAGGGGCAGGTGTCAATAGATGGAAAACATACTAAGGAGGGATTCTGGTTAAGCACACTAGCGATGGTGCTCGTGGAGGTAGGTCAGGGCAGTGAGCTGGCCATCACTTTGGAGGGCAGATACTGAGGTTGGGTGTCTGGATAAACCGACTGGACAAGGTTTTTGCTACATCTGCGCTGTGCAAAGATGGCATAGAAGTACAGAGGTTGAGACAGAGTTGAAAGGAGTCTCAGAGAGGGCCCTTGGCCATTATTACTCTGCTCGTCCCTTTCTGCTTCTTTGCAGGGACCTGGAATTGGTCCAATCCTCTCTGGCGGGCCCTCTGCTCATCTTCATTTATACCCAGCAAGAAAAGAGCTGACCCTCCTTTCTACCCTCCCGACCACTCCCAAGCCCAGTGACAGCTCACTCCCAGCACGCTTTGGGGTTGCCCTCAGCTGGGATCTTAAAATGGATTTGGTTGCCTGGGTGGGGCAGCAGGGGGGCAGATGTAGCTATGCGAGGGAGGGCTGGGGCAGGAAGTGGGGCTCTGTCTGAAGGGAAGATGGAAGTCATGTTTCTCATGATAGTGTCAAGGGAGCACATCACAGACCAAGGACACTCAGGGTCTTACGGGGTGGGGGTTGGGGGGGTCTGCTTCTTGTTTTGAAGTTTTTATCTCCGCAGCTTGCTGCTTTGTCCTCAACAACTTTGCGTGTTTTTGTACAACACAAGTGCACCTGCCTCATATGTGTGCAAATGCCGTGTGAAGGTCAGAGGCCGATGTTAAGTGTTTCCTTAGTGTCTGAATCAGGGTCTCTAACTGGACTTGGACTGACTGACCACTGAACTCCAGCCACTCTCCTGTCTTCCTCCACAATTCTCTTCCTCCCATCCCTCTGTTATTTGCATATTTATTATGAGACAATCTAGAGTTTGCTGGTTTGTCTAGACTGGCTGCCAGCAAGCCCCAAGTACCCTTCACCTTCATTTCCTGTGTTGGAATTACATGAACGTACCACGGCGCCTGAACTCAGGTCCTCCTGCTCACACAGCAGGGATTTTGTCCACTTGACTCCTGTGCCACCTCCACAGCTTTAAGATGTCCCCAGGACTCCCATATCACACCCCCCCCATCTTGGCAAACCATGGTCTCTTTGCTATTCACCCTGTTGGGGTTCCCTGAATCACCCCAAGCTCCTACTGCAGGCTCTCACCCAGGGCCTACACTGTCCCACTCTGGTCCCTGTCAGGCTGGAGTGAGCACTGGGGAGGCGTAGGGACCCGCTTGACTCTGCTTTCAGCTCTTTGCATGGAGTTCTGGGGAGGTCACAGTCACAGCTTGGGGATTCACTTGATTCCCTGAGGGGGTGGGCTGTGTGCCCTTCACAGCTTTGTGACACACCCCCAACACTAGGTCTGCTAGTGATACTGTGTAGGAGCTTAAGCCCGGTATGGAGGGACAGTCCTTTTCCAGGGAGGGATCTTCTTTTCCTACTGTGGAGTTTCTTTTTTGAGTGTGTTCATATGTGTGCATGTTCCTGTGGCGGTCAGAGGGAAAGCTTAGGTGTCTTTCCACAGGAGCCATCACTTTATTTAATTTTAAAAATTCAAAAGATTTTAGTTTCTTTCATTCTCTCTGTGTCTCTCTTTGTCTCTCTGTGTGTGTGCATGTGTGCGCGCGCAGCTACAGTGCCCATAGAGGCCAGTAGTGTTCATTCCCCTGGAGCTGGAGACATAGGTGGTTGTGAGCTACTTGATGTGGTTGCTGGGAATGAACTCAGATCTTCTGGAAGAATAGTACATGTTCTTATCACTGATCCATCTCTCCAGCCTCACTTTATTTTTTGAGTCAGAGACTCTCCCTGGTTCCTGGGTATCACCGATTAGCCTAGGCTGGCTGTCCAGTGAGCCCCAGGATTCTCTATAACAAGGAGAGCTTGCGCCACCATGCCTGGCTTTTCCAGTGTGTGTTCAGGATGAAAGTCAGGCATGGCAAGCCATTTACCAACTGAGCCATCTCCCAGCCCCAAATCTGGTTTTCTCGTTTCTGTTCTCTTGGGGTTCACAGGCCTGGGCAGGTGTAGTCTCCAGGGGCTGCCAATCCCCTCTCTCCTCTAGGTCAGTATGCATCTGATGGCTGTCGGACTGACCAGTCCGTGATATGGGCCGTCTCAATCTCCTTTCTTCTTCAGAAACCCATCACCTGCTTTTGTTTCCTATAGGGCGAGACTGGCTCCTCTCCCCCTTCCTTGGGTTCTAGCCTGTCAAGTATCCTGCAGGGAGGTGGGTGATTGCCAAGCCTCAAGCATATCTACATTCCACCTCTTGTCAAAAATGGCACTGGACAGATAGACAGAAGTATGCCTGGAACCCCAACATTGGGAGCACAAGGATCTCAAGGCCAAGGCTAGCCTGGGCTACATAGTGAGACAATAGTCTCTAACTACTTTTTCTGTTTCTGTGGTAAATCACTCTTACCAAGGCATCTTAGAAGGAGAGGGCTTATTTTGGTTGACAGTCACCAAGTCACCAAGGGAAGAAACTCAAGGCAGGAACCTGAGTAGAAACATTGGAGAAATACTGCTTTCTGGCTTGCTCAGCTACCTTTCCTACACAGTTCAGACCCATCTGCCTAGGGGATGCACCACCCACAGTGGGGTGAATGCTTGCATATCGACTGGCAATCCCACGAAAATCCAGAGACATGCCCACAGGCCAATCTGATGGAGGTAACTTCTCAACTGAGAGCTCTTTTCCCAGTGCCTCAATGTGACAACTTCCAAGATTAGCCATCACACTAACACAACAGTCAGTCAAATAAACAAAACAAACAAAAAAGTGGTATCAGCACATACACACACATACACATACACACACTCAAACACATACACACCCCCGCACGCATACACTCACACACATACACACCTATGCATACACACACAGACACACAGACACACACACACACACACACACACACACACACACACACACACGCACACACAATCCCTTGATAGTGTGATGTAGCCAGGATCCTACACTGGAGTCTACAGGCTGTTTGAACTTCCACTCTCCCAAACCTGTTTTCTATACTCCTTTCCCCTCCAGAAGTGACCTCAAATTTCACCCATCCATTGTAGGAATACTCATGTCTTATCTGCTTTGTTTTCCTTTTGAAGGAGCTAGAGATGGAATCTGAGGCCTTGAGCAAGCTGAGTAAGCACTTTATCAACTGGTTCACAGCCCCAGCCCCTCACTGGGGGATTCTAGGCAGGGGCTCTACCACTGAGCCACACCCCAGCCCCTCACTGGGGGATTCTAGGCAGGTGCTCTACCACTGAGTCATACCCCAGCCCCTCACTGGGGGATTCTAGGCAGGGGCTCTACCACTGAGCCACACCCCAGCCCCTCACTGGGGGATTCTAGGCAGAGGCTCTACCACTGAGCCACACCCCAGCCCCTCACTGGGGGATTCTAGGCTGGGGCTCTACCACTGAGCCACACCCCAGCCCCTCACTGGGGGTTCTAGGCAGGGGCTCTACCACTGAGCCACACCCCAGCCCCTCACTGGGGGATTCTAGGCTGGGGCTCTACCATTGAGTCACACTCCTAGGTCCTCACTGATGTGAATTCTAGATAATCCATCTGCTACTCTGGCCTCTCACTGGGGAATTCTAGTCAGGCCCAGTACTGGTAAGCTGCCTTCCAGTTTTTAGTACTTACTAGCTGTTCAGGCTGACTTTGAACTCCTTTTGCAGCTCTGAGCTCATGATTCTCTAGAGTAGCGGGGAGTTCAAAGTCAGCCTTACAATACATGGCCCCCATTTGAAGATCTGTTTCTCTTTTGCTCCCTGCCCACTCGACAACAAGGCCTGAGAACACAGTAAGTGAGTAAATTACAGTACATGGCAGGAATACATACACTTGCTTTTGTTGTCCCATAGGGTGAGACCGGCTCCTTTTCCCTCCCTTGAGTTTCTAGCTTGTGAGGTAACCTGCAAGGTGAAAAGTGATTTTCTAGGTAGTCAGTCTAAGTAAAAAATTCAGGGTGTGTAAGAATGTCATCATGGAGATAGCTCACGTGCACACATGGTAACACACACCCAAGTGAAAACGAGAGACAAGGACCTTTGAGAAGCAAGGACCTTCCTTCTGTGTGTGCCTGCATGCGTGTAGGCAAACAGGGCTGAGGTTTTGGTTCCTCAAGAACCCACGGGTAGAGAGGCAGCCAGAGAGCCTGCCAGGTCCACAAATCCTAAGCATACACACTACATGGTCTATGAAGAAAGGCACAAGAGTTTCACAAAGTCTTCTCAATGTAAGAGAGGGGAAAATAGAGGGAGGAGGGTAGAAGTTAGATCCTGGTATCTGGGGCACTCAGTTCCAGACTTAAGTGGTCAGCAGGCTCAAGGTCCAGCATCTTCAAAACATAGATGGTCCATGTGCGGCAGCAGAGCACTGCCCAGGATAGCAATGAATATATCATTAGACTATCAAGGTTCAACATGTCTCAGGCCATTGCAAAGCCACTACCCAATATTCATGCCAGTCCCAGGGATGACATGTCCAGAGAGTTTTAGAATAGGAATTAATTTGGCCTCAAACTACAACTTTTTGTGCATTTGACTGCTGTATCCCAGAGGATTTCCTCACGTCTTGGATAGGCTAACCCTTTGCTTGCCACACCCTTGTCAGCACGCATGCACGCAAGAGCGATGCCAGCAGGCAGTGTGGTGAAGTTGTGGATCATCAAAGAGGGATCAACCCTCCTGATCACACCCTTGCTCATGTCAAGGTCAGAGGCGCACACTGCCCCGCTATCCACATGGGTCACCGCCCTTCTCCACCATCGTGAGGTCCAGGGAGGGTCCTGTGGACAGAAGAGCAGGCGCGGGACACGTCCTACGCTGTGGTCTAGAAGGAAGGGGTGCTCGGTGGGGGTTGACGTCGTGGGCATCTCCAAAAGTAGGCAGGGGTCTCTTGCAGCGGAGAGGAGCAGGCAGTCCAGGGACGCTCACCGTGGAGAGCCACGAGCATCCTCCTCGCACACAGGGGTGCGATGCAGCAGGCCCCCAATCTGCATCCAGAGAGCTCCGTGACGCCCCATGACCGGAAGTGCCCCCCCGTGGGCGCGGACAAGGCGGGGCCGGAGGGCGGCACTTCCGGTGCCCACGCGCCGCCGCCTCCTCCGCCGTCGCGCAGCTAGCGGCCGTCACTTTGTGTAGTGCGGGAGGGGGGGGTCCCCGGTGGTCACAGCCCCCGCCCCCGAGTCCGTGTCTCGCTCCGGCTTGGCCGGGCCCCGGGCGCGCGCGCGGTGAGTGGGGCGCGCGGACGCGGCAGGTGCGCGCGGGCGGGACGCGCGCGCTGGGGGCGGTGGCGGCGGCAAGCGTGCCGGTCCTGGATGCCCGGGCGCTAAAGGCCTTGGGTGGTCGAGGGACGATCGCGGGGCTCTGGGGCTTGTCTTTGGAGGAGTCAGAGTTGCAGCTGCATGAGCTCGATCTTCCAGGCCCCGAAGTCCCCCCCGTACCGGCCTGGGCCTGCGCGTCACGTCACGGATGGCTTGATTTCCCCCACCCCCACTCCAGAGGGGGCATAGACTCCAGCGTGGGAGGGGGCGGGCCAGAGACGACATGCACTGCACTTTGGAAGGTGCCAGCGCCGCCTCCTCCAGCTCAGGGGCGGGAGCTGTCCGGGGGCCGCCCCCACCTCCGGGAGAGACACCTTTCCAAGAGGGCTGTCAACACTCCTGCCCAGGCATGAGATGGATCCTAGGTAACCCCCTAGAGGGAGGGAGAGGAGGGAAGTACCCTGTGTTAGCGCCCTAAAGCCGGCTTTGTGACATGGGGGGGGGGGGGGGGGTTCCTGCCTAGTAGTTTGCAAATGGAGACTGACTAGGTTCCTCTCTGCTAAGTCTGCTAAGCCCGCTAGGTGGGAGGGGAAACTTATTCCTCGGATTGTTGGAATCTAGGGTGCCTCATGTGGAGACAAGGAGGGAAAGAGGAGGTGCAGGTTCGGCAAGGTCCTGCTCAGCCTCGGTGGGTGGCATTGGCACTTTGTCTAGGTTCAGTAGCTACTGGTGGGTCTTGGGGGGATATCTGGCCTGATTGAGGAGCCCGATCTGGGAATCCTGGATGGACTCCTGAAACTCAGCAGATGGTGAGGATTGTAGTGAACAGGGAAAGACAAAAAGTCTCGAAGATCCTTGAAGTCAGTGGGAGACACTGAGAGGGAATGAAGGTAACTGGATACGCGTGCATACATGTGCGCGAACACACACAAACATGTTCCTTCACGTGGGTTCCCCTGGATTTGGGACTTTTCTGGAGAACCCAACTTTTCAAACTGTACACCCTCTTCTTAAGGACAGGGCCCCACTCATTCTGTGTCTGCTACACTAGGATCTAAGGCTTCGGGACCTTAGTGGAAAGAGGGGTTGGGGTGACCCAGGGGGGTTGCAGGAGCCATAAACTTGACTGTGCATTCTGAACTAGGATGGGAGGTCGGGCAGAAGTGAGGAGAAAGACGTTTGGCCGGGCCTGGGGTAGGGGTGGGAATATCCAAGGAGGCCCCAGGGCCTGAGTTAAAAAAAATATGAACTGACCTATCCCTGGTCAGACTGGTTTTCAGAACTTTTGTTCTAAATCCTGGGTCAGGACACTTGGAGGGAGCGTCAGGCTTTTCTTGGCTTCTGCCCTGTCTTCCCATATACTGCTGATTTTAGGGAAGTTTATGGTTTTTTGTTTGTTTGTTTGTTTTTGGGTTTTTTTTTTTTTGAGACAAAGTTTCTCTGTAGCCCTGGTCACTCTGTAGACCAGGCTGGACTCAAACTCACAGAGATCTGCCCGCCTCTGTCTCCCAAGTGCTGGATTAAAATCATGCATCACCTCCTCCCAGCAACCTTAGAGGCTTTTAATAGTTTCTTTCTCCTTGCTCTGACCTGAGAAGAAGCAACTTAAGTGAGGAAGCTTTTGCTTAGGCTCACAGTTCAGAAGTACTGACCATCATGCTGGGAAAGACACAGCCACCATAGCCCGAGGCAGCTGGTCACATGGCATCCACAGTCAGGAAGCAGAGAGAGATGGATGCTGGGGCTCAGCTCCCTTCCTCCATTTTATTCAGTCCAGAACCCCAGCTCGGGAGATGATGTCACCTACGTTCAGAGAGGATCTTCCTATCTCGATTAACCTAATCTAGAAACGCCCTCACAGACATCCCAGAGGCGTCTCTCTTCCGTGATTCCAGATCCTGTCAAGTGTGCAGCACCATCGCAGGACTATGGATTTGATTTTTACCCACTGTCCTCTTTGGGAGGCAGAGACTCTTCACTGCTTCTGGGGTGGATTTTACTTTGATGTACCCTTCCCTCCATCTGTGATTGGCCTGTTGTGGACAGTTGAGCCCTGGTACTGATTTTAAAAACAAACAATTCCATGTTATTAGCTATAGATCTTGGGGCCATGTCTTCAGTAAGTACTGATGTGACTGCTGTGTGTCTGGCATAGGGACCCAGGGGGGAAGAGAATGGGGACTCTCCACCATCCCTCTGTTGAATACTCTTCATTCAGTAAAGAAAATGGGTACTGTCTGGGAAGAGAATTTGCCAAGATGGGCTGCCACCCCCGCTTTGTGTATAGTGTATGTACACAGTTTTGTGTGTGCTGTGCATGCAAGTACATATAGTATGCATGTAAATGACAGAGGCTAGTGTCAGGTCTCTATTACTTCCCACCATATTATTTGAGGCAATTTTTCTCTGAACTTGGGACTTACCAATTTCATTTTCCTGGCCAGTACTGCCCAGGGCTGGGTTTACAAAATCCCCCCCCCCCCCTTTTCTCTCTCTCTTCCCCACAGCTGCTGGAGGATTGAATTTAGGTTTTTGTGGTCAAGGACTTTGACTAACTGAATTGCCTTCCCAGCCCCAGCTTTCTTCTTTTCTTGGATCCTTACAGACAACAGTGTGGCCTGAGGATGTCTGAAGTTGCTGCCTAAGGTGGTGACCAGACAGGAGTTAGTCCTGTGGGTGTCTGGGCTCAGCTTGAATCTACAGCCTTAGGCCTGAGTAAGCAAAGTCCTTCTCTAGGTCTGAGGTGGGTGGTGGTTGGAAAATATCTCCCTGGGTATTCTCGGTGTCCCTGAGTGCTAGCCAGGACAGTACAGGCACATGAGCCTGTGTGTGTGCGTGCGTGCGTGCGTGTGTGCGTGTGTGTGTGTGTGTGTGTGTGTGTGTGTGTGTGTGTAAGCCAGAAGTCAATGCTAGGTGTATATTCAGTTGCTGTCTACCTCCGAGTTTTTTTTTTTGGGGGGGAGGGGAGAACAGGGCCATTCACTGGAGCTCACTGAGTTGGCCGCATTCGCTAGCCAGTGAGTCCCCTGGAACCTCCTTTCTCTGTCTCCACAGTGCTGGGATTCCAGGCGTGCACCATCATGCTCAGCTTTTACACTCAGGAGAGCAAACTCAAGTTTTTATACATGCAAAGCAAGCATATTACTGACTGAGCTACCTCCCCAGTACCCAGGTGTAGATTTTAATTAAAAAGTTTTTTGATTTTATGAGTATAAGCATTTTGCATCCTTGTATATCTTGTGTACTCCTGTATATCTGGTGCCCACAGAGGGCAGACAAGGGCACAGGGTCCCCCGAACTGGAGTTACAGATGATTTTGAACTACCATGTGAATTCTGGGAAGTGAACCTAGGTCCTTTCTAAGAGCAGCCAGTGCTTCTAACTGCTGAGCCACCTGTCCAGCTCTCTGAGCATAGGTTTGGAAGTAGATGTCTGTACAGAAAAGGGGTGGGATATAGGCAACCCTGGCCTGAGCAGGCTGCTCAGGTGTGTCCATGGGAATAGCAGGCACAGTGCCCTGACTGCTCATGGCCCTGGTCATCTTTACCTGCCGTGGTCTGGTTTTAAGCATCGTGAGGCAATGATGTCCACTGAGGTGGCTCCAGTGTCTGGTGTGGCTTGGCATTTTAGGAACTTTTGGGACTCAGCGTGCGGGGGTGGCCTACCCTGCTTTTGAAAATGGTCCCATTCAGATCTGAGTTACAGGGCAGGTACTGATGTGGTAGATGATGGGCAGGTGATGGTGGTAGAGCCATAGGAATGAATTCATGAAACCACAGTGATCTGGTGAGGTAGCTCAGTGGTTAAGGGCACCTACTGCCAAGCCTGATGACCTGCGTTTGATCCCTGAGACCCAATGGGATGGAAGGAAGGAAGACTGCCTCTTGTAAATTGTCTTCCAGCCTCCCCCACATGTGCCACGACACCCCGACTCCACAAATAAATAAAATACAAAAAAACAAGAAAGCATAACTGCTCGGCCCTTTAGACTCACAGGGCTGGGTCTTGGTGGATGTGGTATAGATTAGTGGTTGAAGGAGCCCTGCTGCTACCCCCGTAGACTCCAGGCCAGGTGTGGCATCACTGGCCTTGTGAGTCTCTGAGATGTTGACATTTCAACCCTTCTGATCCTTGAACCTGAAGGAATGTCACCTTGTATGTTACCTGTGCTGGCCTCTACTCCCTGACTGGCTGCGATTTTCACAACACCCCCGGAGATAAAGATAGGCAGCAGAGTGATGCCTGCTCATGGTCCTGTCTCTTCTTTGACTCACAGAGAGGGGCCCGAGGACTTGTTGACTGCTGGACCAGACCTCTTCCATCCCTGTATCCCAGCCAGCCACAGCTGCATAGGTGCCAGTGATCTGACAGGGCCTGGGCCACACCTGGCTCATGTGTGCTGAGGGCTGGGTAAGATGCTTGTTTTTGCTTTATGTGGGACTGGCTGCCCCTTGTTGCTGATTCTCACACATCAGTAAACATGGATCCCTGGGGCGCTATTGGCCTCACTTCATACTTCTGGTCCTTGAAGATGGATGGGTTGGGATAACTGGTGACTTACCCAGGAACAGGTTGCAGCTCACACTAGTCACGTGGCTGCTGGCGAGGGAACAGAAACTGTGCCCCAGAGGATTGTGGGGAGGAGCCCTTGGGGTGGTCTCTCTGGGTAAACCAGATGCCAGTTGCACAGGCCGAGAGAACAGACAGACATGGTCCTCCCTCAGCCCTTGCGGACTCCCCTGCACAGTGCCTCTGTGTTTCAGGCCACGCGGAGGCTCTCTCCTAGGGACCATGGCCGCCCTTCAGACTACTCCAGATTGCCCAGCTATCCAGCTGGAGCCTGCAGAAGATGGGTCAGAATGCGATGCTGACCCTGAGGAAGAGGAGGATGAGGAGGAGGGGAGAGAGGAGGCAGAGGTGGAAGAGGTAGTAATGGAAGAGGAGGAAGTGGCCACACAGGTACAGGAAGTGGAGGCCAACTCCGGGGACAGTGCCGATGCTGCTGCTGCTGGTGTGGAGGAAGAAGCACTGGCGCAGGAGCAGAGTCTGAGCTTGGGGACCCGGGAGCAGCTTAGCAATGGTGGTGATGTGAAGCTGCCAGTTCAAGGAAAAGGTAAGAACAAGGACCCCTCCGCTGCAGGGGGTGGGAAGAGGCTGGGATCATGGAAGGGGGAACTGGACCTGGGTCTGAATATGGGAGTAGCCAGGAGCCCCACTCTGCTTGCCAGCCAGGTACCACTGGCCTTAAGCAGTCTTCCTCGTAGTTCCACAGGCCTCCGGGGTGTCTCCTACTGTTCAGGATGAAGATCCAGAAGAAGAGGAGGAGGAAGAGGAAGATGAACATTTTCTAACTCAGGTGAACTGCCCTCTGCATAGGCACCGATCAGCTCTGGTCTTGGGCCCCCTTTGTGTTGTGGCTCTTGAGGACAAGGCTTTAGCTTCCAGGCCCAGAGTTTATATGGTTCAGTTTTCCCAGGTCCCTGTCCCTTCCCGGGCCATTATGTTGTTTTGAGTGTACTGGCTACCTCCCATTCAACTGTATGGCTGCCCCGTCCCACCCCCAGGTCAGGTTAGAATGTTCTAGAATGACTATCCCCTTCCTGGGGTGTTTGCCTGCTGTTAGGTCAAACATCGGTGCTCATACTCAGTTTAGTTGGTACCACCTGTCTATTGCTAACCTCTTGATGTAGCTAAGATATTTGCTGGGACTAGTCTGGTGACATGGGAAGGGCCATGGTAGCTAGGGCTTCTTCCCTCTCCGAGTTGGTCTCTGTCACAAGGTGAGAGGTCTGAGGAACTGCAGTATCATCTGGACATACGTAGCCCCATCAATAATGGGGTGCTAGGCTGTATCCCCACTATATTTTCTAACCTTATCTCGTATGGGTGTTGGAGGCAGGGCAGTCCCTCAGCTTTTCTCCTGGGGCTCTTTGTTCTGCAGGGGCTGGTGACTTTCGAAGATGTGGCTGTGTACTTCTCTTTGGAGGAGTGGGAGAGACTGGATGTGGACCAGCGGGACCTGTACCGGGAAGTAATGCAGGAGAACTATGGAATCCTGGTCTCCTTGGGTAAGGAAGGACCCTGAGGCAGTTGGCTGTGAGGGCTCAGTTGTCAAAAAAAGTATTTCTTGCACTCCCCGGTTTTGGAGCAGTCTGCCCTTTTTGGCCTCTGGGTTCGGGGTCTGGGGAACCAGGTGGAGACGTGCCATGAAGCTGATGGTCCACCCTGGCCTACACAGCCCCAGGAACCTCTAGGTAGAAGGAGAAAAGAGTGGGTATCTTGCTAGTGAGAATGCACGGGGAGGGGTATGACTGGCTGTGGAAGGCAAGGCTTCCAGGGATGGACTGTAGGATCCCTCAGAGCAGAGGGTTTGAGTGTGGACAGGGATAGCCTGAGGCCCACTGGGACAGCCACCCAGCAGTTACCATCTTTCCCTCTTGAGCAGGATACCCAATCCCCAAGCCAGATCTGATCTTCCACCTTGAACAAGGAGAAGAACCTTGGGTCCCAGACAGCCCCCATCCTGAGGAGGGAGATATTGTCACCGGTGTCTACACAGGTGAGTGAGAGATAAGTCTTGGGGGGAATTCTGTTAGCATGATTGCTCCAGAGTTGAGTCTGCCTCCCTGATGGTGTTAATGCTCGTGTTTTGGGGTATGGAGTAGCTGTGAGAAGACAGGGAGGCTGTGGTATGATGACCTCTGCTGTCACCTCCTGGTCCAGCTTCACAGAGGTCGAAGGGCTGGACCTCAAGTGAACCTTACATGGTTTTTGTTGTTCCCATCTTGGAATCCGTGAGGTTGTTTTCCTGTGAAGGAAGTTTTCAAGTGGGCACAGAAATCTACCACACTGTAGCTTCGCACACACAGACTAACCCATTTTCTGGCTTCTCTGTCCATTTGGCCATTTCTTCATAAGGTACCCCTGAGTCCCCCCACTTCCTCTGGAACCAACAGCTTGTTTTTTGAGATGGTATTACTGCTATCTGAGGCTCACCAGTTGTTGGCTGGTTGGCCATTGAGCTCTGGATCTGCCTATCTCCACTCCTCTAACTAGTGTGTGGACATTTTTGTCTTTCGTTTTGTTCCTATTTGTAGAGTTTGGGATTTAACTCAGGTCTTCAGATTCTGACTTGGGTGAGTTCTGAGATGATGTGTATGGAAGGCATTGAGATATGGACTTCTCTGGGTACCTCACACTGGCTCAAGCTCTGCCCTTTCAACTCCCTGAGCCCTACTTCATTCATATGGAGAGTAGTCTGAACTAAACCTACAGATTCTACCCTGAGCATGCTGGGCTCCTGGTCACAATGAATATGCTGTGAGGTCTCACTAGGACTCTGGGGTGATGGAGGCCCTTGCCTGGAGGTGTCCGTCTTAGGGATGGGGTGTCATTAGCCCAGGGTGGGGCAGTGAACTAATCTAGAGTTATATTAAAATGAGAAGACAGAACCTCACTCTGGTAACATGCCTGTAAGCCCTCACAGCGGCTCAGTGAGGAACAGCGAGGACCCTTAGGCTCCTTTCAGATGTGGCCCAGAAGTAGGTAGTGTTTCTTGAGGTGTGTGTTTCTTGAGGTGTGTTCCATTCATGGACACATGCAGAAAAACCACTTAGTACAGGACACAGGCCAACACTGGCCAGCCTCTTGAGTGTAGGTTCAAGATGTACCTTCATGTTCCATTCTCTTGAAGGGTCCTTTTCAATGCAGGTGACATCAGATGACAGGTGCCACGTGGTTGTGCACCTGGATGGGGTTTGAAAGCTTTTTGAGACGATTGATTAACTGAGCTACTGGCTCTGTGCCTTCTCTGACAAGCCATGGTGTTGAGGCTGGTGCCTGAGATGTCTATAAACATCTTTTAAAACATTTTATCTTAAAGCAAGTATGTGAGTGCATGCCTTTAAGTCCAGCTCTCAGGAAGCAAAAGCAGGTGAAATCCGTTTAAGTTTGATGACATCCAGAGTTACACAGTGAGACCTTGTCTCAAGGGGGGAAAAACCTTTATGTGTGAGGTCAGAGGACAACCTTGGGCATCAGCCCCCAACCTCCACCTTGATTGAGACAGGATGTCTTTATTACCTGACTCTGCATAGGCTCCGCTAGCTGGCTTGTGAGCTTCCAGGGACAGGGAGTCTCCTTCCTCATGGGATTAACCAGGTTAGACTCATGCTACTGTGCCTGGCTGTCTGTTGGTTCTAGGCATTCAAACCCAGGTTGTCATACTTGCATGACAAACACTTTACTCACTGAACTATCTCCCCAGTCCCCATGTCTTTGGTTGTCATGATTGCCCAGAGGGGATACAGATAGCAGGGTCAGGAGAAGCTCTGGCCTTCAGTCTTCCTTTTGAGGGAGCTGGTGGTTGAGGGCCTGCCTCTCTCCTAACCCTGCCTTGCCCTCCACTGGTCTCTGCCCAGCAGTACCAGCTGGGAACTGAGAGTGGCTGAGGCTGGCAGGACAGATACTAACTGGCCATCTGGACTTTGAAAGTAGTCTTTTAAGACAAGATTCTAATTTCCTCCCCTCTGCCCCTTGTGAGTTCAGCTGTATATGTGTGGGCTCCCAACCATGTTTCTTCACTCAGGTGTGGTCTTCTGTGTGATATGTGATACTCAAGAGTCCCACCTGCCCTTTAGCCTGTGCTCTAGGTATCCTAGCAACCCTGGCCACCACCTTCAACTCTGTACTCCAGCTCACTTGGACCAGCTTCCATGCTAGGGTCCTGGGTCCTTATGAACACCCGATGTGGTCCTGGAGAGATCCCTGCCCCTGGCTTAGCCCTCTTTCCTGCCTCCAGCCTGCACCGAGCAGAGGGTGCAGCTGGAGAAGGCATGCCCTGAATGGCTGCTGCCCTGGCTCTAGTGTCTGGGTGTGCCTGGCCTTCTCATCACAGACAGATCCCTTCCTGCTTCCTCCCCTAGAACTTCATCTTTCAGCAGCCTTAGGGCTGTGCTGGTTGGGCAATTCTCTCTCCCTCTGCTGAGCCTCCACCCCCTTTCCTGTCTTCGTATAAGCATATAGGTGTGCACGGAGGCCAGAAGTCAGCACAGGAGTCCATCCAACTCTGCTTTCCTAGTCTTGGATACAAGCAGGCCCTAGCTCGTCTTTTCACATGGGCACTGGGAAGTGAACTCAGGGGTCTGTACTAACCAACCATCTTCTCAGCCCTTTCCTGGAAGTGAAGGATAGACAGGAAATACAGCACCAAGGACTGATGTTTAACAGATGGCATGAGGTTTAAGAGGTACTGAAAAGGCAGTGGTGGCGCACGCCTTTAATCCCAGCACTTGGGAGGCAGAAGTAGGCCCATCTCTGTGAATTCAAGTCTACAGTCTACAGATCAAGTTCTAGGACAGCTAGAGTTACACAGAGAAATGCAGTCTCAGAAAACCAAAAGAGGTACTGAGAATCCAGTAACTAGCAAGTAAGCATAGCCGGAGGGTCTGGAGCCCCCACGTGATCCTTCTGCATGCAGGCAGTTAACGGTCATCTGAGCACACACAGTAACTGTGTGATATCTGGTGGTTCAGCTAAGCAGAAATGAGCACAGGAAAGGGTGAGTGACAAGGGGCAGTGCATCACCACTCCCAGCAGCGTCTAGCACACAGCTGTGAACAACTAGGGACCTTAGAGGGTCACTTGGTGGAGTCTCACTTAGCCTTGTCCTGGAGGGAACCTGGGTAGTAGAGTCCTCTAGTCCTAGCCAGGGCTTGGGGGGCTGAGTCCGGTTGTTCCCTAGGTCCCTGGGCTAAGTGCAGGTAGGAGCATCTGGCAGAGAGGCTGTCTTCTCAGTATCTGTGGCAAAGGGGCTGATAGAATTCAAGTGCTGGAGGCCCCGATGGGGTGGGGGGATGCTCACTCCTCCCAAACCCCTGTGACAAAGGCAGGCTTGGCTCCTCCTAATCCTTGGGCCTTGGTGCTGAATCCGTACATCACCCATGAAGACACCAAGGACAGAGTGCTTGTCTTTAGGGGCCACTCACCAGCAATAGGGGCATCCCAGTGCCCATTCCAGGAGAAGGGCCGCCTGCTTCCAGACCTGTTAACATGGTCAGAGCTTGGTTTGGAGGTTGGACGCCAGTGTAGAAGCTGGCTATCTTCCCAGGATGCAGCTCAGACACCTTCCTGGCAGCCCTCAGTGAAATTGCCAACATCCATAGACTTGAGGCTTCCTTTTGGTGCCTCCTCCCTTGGGAACTGTCTCCAATGAGGGAGGGAACTCTCTAGGATCTCATCTTCAGCTTCTGTGTCTAGGTGGAGGAGATGGGGGGAGCATGAAGAAGACAGGTACAGATATTACTTGGGGACCTCAGGAGAGAAGGTGGTTGTCAATTGAAAGAAAATGGCATATTGACTGGACCTGTGCTTGCCATGCCTCGTCAGGGTCCCTGGTTCACTGCAACTGCTGACAGGCTGCCTCCAAAATGGCCAGCGTCCCACACTGTAGCCCCTGGAGCAAAGGATCTGATAAAGGGCCCAGCTTGGCCCATGCAGTCCTTGGGGAATCCAGCAGATTTGGGACATCAGCCATGGGAGATCCACAGGGGTGGCGTGGAATACAATGCTAGTTTTGAGCTTATAAATTTCCTGTATTATGCTTCAAAGGGACAGCCACCATGACAAAGAGTGACATGCACAGAAATGGGAAACTGGTGATAACCCACAGTCCCGAGGATTCAACTTATCCTGTGGCCCTCAGACTTCTTTGTGCCCCCTCCACTGGCTCCTCTTTGCCTTATGGTGAGAAGGAAGCCTATTTTGCCAGAGTCTAGGTGTCTCCAGCTCAGGACATGGGTTGGAAACATGTCCACGTGGCAATGCTGTGTAATTTGGCTGCGTCTTCCTGGAGGCCGACTTAATCACCCTTCACCCATGCTCAGATCTCTCGAGCAAACGTTAGGTGCAAGGCAGCCTCCAGCCCTACTTTATTCCCTGTAGGTCTGGGTTTGGCCCTCAGGGTCACCTGTGGACTGCTGCCCTCCCACCTGCCTCCTAGCTGTTAAGGAACACACCACACCCTCCAGGCTTGAGTGTCAAATCTCACTCACAGTAGGCCTGATGGATCCTCACCTGACCACCAGCGGCTTTGGCTCTGTTAATAAAGGCTGCCTGTAGGGTGGCTGTTCCTTGAGATGGCACACTCTTAGGCTGTGCCCTCTAAACTTTAAGCAAACACCTTGAAACCAAATGAGGAACCAAAGCTTACCTCCCTGGAGGTTCTCTCTCAGAAGCCCAGCAACTTGCTGAGGTCTCACTTTGGGGAGGAGCCAGTTGACTTCTCCAGGACAAGGGGTTGGCTCTTCACCCTGCATCCGTTGTAGTCTCCATCACATCACTGAGCTCAACACAGGCCTTGTTGAACAGTGTGCACACCAATTCCAGAGGCAGCAGTGAGATCCCCCTCATGTGGTGGAATCAGGGGCAGGGGCTCATCCTCTAAGATAGCAGACAGTCCTGCTGTCCCTGGACTCTGGCAAGTGCCAGCCTACTTCTCAGCTCCTGGGAGAACTAGGTCCCAGAGAGTCTCAGACTAGCTCAGAGATCCAGGGGATTGTATTCCTCAGCACCAGCTTCTCCCTGCCCCAGCGCTGTTCCTGTCTTCCCAGGTTTGGAAAGTTCTGGCTGAACAAAGGGCATCCAGCTAGCACAGGTCTCTTACTGACACGTCTAGTCATTCTGGTGGCCATGTTGACAGCTGGAGGTAAACTCAGCTTAAGAAAAATTTCCATCTAGATATTCTAGAACAGCGGAAAGCTTAGTGTTACAGACTAAGCAAAGGTAAAGTAACCCACTTTCTTGTCCTTTACAATCAACAGCGTGCTGACATCTGCAGTTAGTCCCCCACAGTTCTCTCTGGCTTCATGTACATGGCACTAAGCTGTCCTCCCCTGTGAATGACATCCAGGATGCAGATCTAGGGCTGGTTGGTTATAGGACTTGACATGTGAAGCCAGTCCTGGTTTTTGAGACTTTCTGGCCCAGACTCTGGCTTCTGTGGTGTAGGCTAAACAGGCCAGACCTTTACCCTCGGAAATCATGTGGGTAGGAGCTCAGCCCTTCCAGCTGCTGAGGTCTGAGGTGAGCATGGTGAGCAAGAGAGGCACACAGATGCTCTTAATGCCTGGGAGCAGTGTGGTCCAGGCAGTGACATTGTCAGCCGGGTGTATCGTGGTGGCTCTGTCTACATGCTCATTTCCTGAACAAGGCAGCCCTACAGACTTGATCCCAGAGCCCACACAGTCCCCAGGAAGGGCAGAAGAATGAGTCAGGGACATCTCAATGGGAAGGGTCAGTGCCAAAAAGTCCCAGGGGTACTCACAGTACAGGCACAGTCTTAGCTGGCCTGGAGTTTCTCAAATGCTGAGTTCAGGGAAATGAAGCCTTGAGTGACCTCACGTGCACACTCCAGGGGCCTCTTTAGGGTGAGAACCCACAGTCTTCCATGGCTGGTCTGTCCTGTCTTTGCTATCTACAAGAGAACTCCCTGGCCACTGGGAAAGGCAAGTAGAAAGAAATGCTGAGCAGGTTTCACAGAGATGGGTCCTACAGGCAGAGGACAAGGCTGGACGTGCCATGCTGGGTGCCCGGGGAGTGCGGTGTCCCAGGTTTCACCCCAGTGCCTGCTGATAAATTACCCATTATGTGGTCTCTGATCCTCCACGGAGTGGCAACCCCTACTGGGTCCCTGGCTTTCCTGGCCAGGTGTGCAAGTTGGACCTCCATAAAGTCCTTAACTGGGGGGAGCCAGTGGCTTTCCTTGGAACTGGCCAGTAATGGCTACGGCATGCACCACCACCGACTTGACCACCGCAGGTCTGTTCCAAAGATTTTTGGGCAGTTTCCTTGTCAGGCTCCATCACCCTCTTGTCCTTTCACCTTCAGGAGCCTGGTTCTGGAACGATGACATAGAGGACCACGAGGAGGAAGATGACGAAGACTTCCTTGCTGAGATGGCGGAAGAGGAGAACGAGCCCCCAGGGCTGTGGTCTGCTGCCTATGGAGTGGGGGATGTGCCTGGGACCTGGGGCCCTGACGACTCAGATTCGGCTCAGACTCCAGAGGGTTGGGGACCCAACCCAGGTAGCCTTGGTATCCTGGCCGAGGAGATTGAAGCTAAACATTTCCTGTCGGGCCGGGAGCCTGGGGAGAACTTTCTGGCGCCCTGGGCATTTCCCACGGTGGCTGTTCCCATCGGACATCCAGAAACCACCTGCGACGTGTGCGGCAAAGTGTTCCCGCACCGCTCGCGCCTGGCCAAGCACCAGCGTTACCACGCGGCCGTCAAGCCCTTCGGCTGTGAGGAGTGTGGCAAGGGCTTTGTGTACCGTTCTCACCTGGCCATTCACCAGCGCACTCATACTGGCGAGAAGCCCTTCCCGTGCCCGGACTGCGGCAAGCGCTTCGTTTACAAGTCGCACCTGGTCACGCACCGGCGCATCCACACGGGCGAGCGGCCCTACCGCTGCGCCTTCTGCGGCGCGGGCTTTGGACGGCGCTCCTACTTGGTGACCCACCAGCGCACGCACACGGGCGAGCGGCCCTACCCGTGCTTGCACTGTGGCCGTAGCTTCAGCCAGAGCTCCGCGCTCGCCCGCCACCAGGCTGTGCACACCGCTGATCGTCCTCACTGCTGCCCGGATTGCGGCCAGGCCTTCCGCCTGCGCGCAGACTTCCAGCGGCACCGGCGCGGCGGCTGCACTGAACCCAGCAGCGGCGATGGCGCGGGGATGGCTCCCCACGAGATGGAGATGGCAGTCGCAGCTGTAGCCACGGCGGAGCCCGAGGACCTGGAGGCCAGGCCCGAGGAGACCCAAGAGCCCGTGACTGGTGTGGCAGACGGAGACACCGAGGCTGAAGCCAGAGAGGACGAGGAGGAGGTAGTAGCTGCGGCGGCAGAGGAGACGGTCCCCGATAGCAAGAAGGACCCCGAGTCAGACAGGCGGTTCCGTGAGATTGGCAACGGCCTGAGCGGCGGCGAAGGGACTTCCTCGCACCCGCTCGGCTTCCACTTTCCCATGCACCCCAAGTCCTGGCTGTATCCGGATGGTTTCCCCATACTGGGGTTCCCCGAGTTCTCCGAACGGCTGCAGGCCGATGGGCGCCATCTCCCCGGCCCCCTGGGCGCCCCGCTGTCGGTGGAGGGCGCGGGGTTGGCTTGTGACTCTTTCCGCGGCGCGGGCCCAGGAGTCGGGGGGGACGGTGGCCTGCGAGCGTACGCGCCCGCCGTCGGGGCGCTGCTGGCGGAGCCGGCGCCCGCCGCGCTGGCGGAGGAGGAGAGCCCGTGGATCTGCTCCGACTGCGGCAAGACGTTCGGGCGGCGCGCGGCCCTGGCCAAGCACCAGCGATACCACGCGGGTGAGCGGCCGCACCGCTGCGCCGACTGCGGCAAGAGCTTCGTGTACGGCTCGCACCTGGCGCGCCACCGGCGCACGCACACGGGCGAGCGGCCCTTCCCGTGCCCGGAGTGCGGAGCTCGCTTCGCCCGCGGGTCGCACCTAGCGGCGCACGTGCGCGGCCACACGGGCGAGAAGCCGTTCGTGTGCGGCGTGTGCGGCGCGGGCTTCAGCCGGCGCGCCCATCTCACGGCGCACGGGCGCGCGCACACCGGCGAGCGGCCCTACGCGTGCGGCGAGTGTGGCCGGCGCTTCGGGCAGAGCGCGGCGCTGACCCGGCACCAGTGGGCGCACGCCGAGGAGAAGCCGCACCGCTGCCCCGACTGCGGCAAGGGCTTCGGCCACAGCTCAGACTTCAAGCGGCACCGCCGCACGCACACGGGCGAGAAGCCGTTCCGCTGCGCCGACTGCGGCCGGGGCTTCGCGCAGCGCTCCAACCTCGCCAAGCACCGACGCGGCCACACGGGCGAGCGGCCCTTCCCCTGCCCGGAGTGCGGCAAGCGGTTCTCTCAGCGGTCCGTGCTCGTGACGCACCAGCGCACGCACACCGGGGAGCGGCCGTACGCGTGCGCCAACTGCGGCCGGCGCTTCTCGCAGAGCTCGCACCTGCTCACGCACATGAAGACGCACCGCGGACAGGCGGGCGCGCAGGCGCAGAACACCGCCGCCAAGGCCCAGGCACCTGCCAAAGCAACGCCGCCTCCGCCGCCACCCGCCCCGGGTTCGGGCTCCGGGTCCGGGTCGGCAGTGCTGCTCGAGTTCGCCGGCGGAACCAGCTTCGGCTCCGACCGCGCCGCGTTCGCTGGGCCTTCGGGCGCGTACGAGGAGAGCGTCCTGTGAGGCTGGCCGAAGCGCGCGGCGCCCCCCAGCTCCTTGGCGGGCTGAGGATTCCCAGTCTTGGGTGTTCCTAGGCCCTACCGCCCCGAGCTTCAGATCTCGCTTGGGCGCGCACGGGCCGCCACCCAGATCAACGGTGCACTATCCTTGGATCTGTGCAGGGATAACAGCGGGCAAGGCCAGTTCGCTCATCACTGATTCCGATTCAGGTGGCCTAGGAGTCTGTCACCCAGCTTTCTGTGGAGCACGGGAAGCCCTAGATGGCGAGAGAAATCCGGCTCCGCATCTGGGTTTCTTGGGGTTGGCTTCTTCCCATTCTCCCTAGGAGATTCAGGGACCATCTTCCTGGTCACTTGTGTGTCCAGTAAGTTTTAAAAACATGGTTGGTGGTAGGCGCGGGCCTCATTAGGTTTTGGGGGGGATGAGGGTTCGAACAGGGAGAGCTTTTATTCTGTCAACTGTGGCTATTTATTTCCATCTTTTGTATGACCCTAAGACGGTGGGGGAAGAGTTTAAAAAGATACCAAAAGGGTAGCCAGGTTGCAGAGGTTCCGGGAAAGTTGGAAGCCTTATTCTTTAAAATCCTTACTCTGACCTCTAAACACGGGGTCTGTTGAGCACAGGCTCCGAGGTGGGTTTTGGAATTGGTGTCCCCTCAAAACTTACTGGTTCTCTAGTGGCTGCAAGTGGCACACATGGACATCTTTGAAGTGCTTAGTGTGGGCTCTTACAGGCCTGGCCTCCAGTCTAGTTCCCTACAGTGTCCTCAACTGGAGCAGGTAGCTGCCGAGAGCCCAGTGCTCAGTCAGCCTTTCACAGCACTGAGGTGGGTTCAGGAACCTTCCCCCTCAGCTTATAATAAGGGCCCTTACATCCTCTGCAAGTCTCTTTACCTCTGCCTCTGTAATCACTCCACACTAGATGCAGATAATGTTTCTGCCATAGGTGGGTCTGTGGCTTACAAAAGGATTGGCAGCTTGCACAGTGGTTGTCCACATAAGGCATCACGTGGACCTGAGCTCACAAACGCCTTACTATGGAAGGTTCTTGCACAGTAGCTAGCTAACTTTCCAGGCTGGCCTGTTGGCATTTGAGGTGTGGTTCACACACAAATTCCTCCCACCTTCCATGAATTCTGGGCCAGTGTGACTGGGGGCTAATGAAGTCAGATTTCCACCCAACTACATTCCCTTTTAGACCTAGATCCTTTGTTGTAGTATAGACACGCCCTTGGGGCCCAGGAGCTAACAGGCAGGCTGCTAGGTGCTGGGTGGGTAGTCCATGGGCATGGGTGGGAAGAGAGCCTGGGTTGTGGTGGTCAGAACTTAGCCTGGCCAGGTGAGGTGAAGTGGGAAGGCTTGGGTCCTGATTGCCCAGCAGTGGCCTCTCTGTCCCATTTTTTTATGCTCTTCCTATATCTTTTCGGACATGAACTTCAGAAAAAGCCAGGGCAGGGTGGGTTGGGAGGACACTATCTGCATCCCTCCTAGTCTCTGGGCATTTTCTGCCCCTTGGCTGTGGGCAGGAGGACCTAGCTTTAATAAAGATGGAGAAACAAGCTTTGGAACTGGACTTCATTTTTGCCCTGCCTTGGTACCCCTCAGGGATGCTCACTCTGCAAGGACCATCTCCTTTCTGAGGAAACCAGAATCGATCCTTGCATGGCACATCATGAATTGTCCTGTGCTCACCATGTCTTGCTGAGATGCCTCACGTAAAGAGAAGGCCTGATCTCCTTTCTCAGAGTGCAGATCCAAGTCTTGGCCTTTTCTTGGTGCTTCCAGTGCTGTGGGGTTTACCTACTCTAAATCCACAAAGGCATGACCACCCCAAGAGTTCCCAGACAACTCCCTTTAGTTAATCCCCAAGGACTGCGATGGCCAAGCTGGTCACACCTAAAGCAGGCACCAGGAGGTCTAGGTCTGCTTGCCATGGACCGAGGCAAACGGCCGGATAACCAGCAGGAGGTATCTTTTTCTATGTTTTCTCATCTCTCCTGTGACACACCTTAAAAGCCAGCGCTAAGGCTCCTGCCTGTGGAGTCAGTGGTCCCCTCTCAAGAGATCTAAGTTTGGCTCTGATGTCAGGGTAGTTCTGGGTAAAAAAAAGGGGGGGGGGTCATGAGAAGTTGCCTTCCCTCAGCAACTCTTAGGATCTAAGCTTGTCTACATCTGTCTGATGAACCTCATCTGCATGAGTTCCCAAACTTGCCTTTCCTCTTTGGGGAGGAGAGTATTTGTCAGAATAGTCTATATATCATGAAAAATGAGATCATAGGACTGAGTGATATTTTGGAATTTCTTTATAAAGATGGTAGAGTTAGAAATATAAGAGCCTAACTTTGTTGCCACCTGAGAAAGTTCTGACAGCCGAAACAGGGTATAAACTTTTACTATCTCATCGATGCCAGCCACTTCCCGCAGAGGGAGAACTGGACCAGGATCCTTAGGAGCTTGAGAGCAAGTGACTGATGGGGTAAATGTAGGCACCAGGTCTGGAGTTCTGGAAAGGAGGAGGTTGAATACTGAGATTTGAAAGGTGGGGGTTCCAGAGCAGGATCTGGTTGTGTGGCTAGAAGCAGATGGGTGGGGGAACAGAAAGCCAGAATAGAAGGTTTAGAGTTGAGATATGGAGATAGGGAAACCCTTTCCATCTGCCTGTACGCTTGCAAAAGTTAGCTCCCATATTTATCAGGGTCCAGCGAGCTGCTAGGTGGCTATTTTGAGTTATTATCTACGGGGCATGTAGGCCATTTCTTTGTGCAATAACAGATAAGCTTGGTGGTGTCTAGGTAAGGCAAAAAGGCTAAGTGGCTTGAGAGTCTCAAGAACACATCCTAGAGGTGAGGATGGAGAGACATTTTTTGCTGGCTTATTCCCCATTAGTGATGCCCAGAGGGGAAGGATTCCACCGCTAAATCTGGGTTGTCACCCAGCCAACAAGTGGTCCCAGTTCTTACGGTAGGCATTAGGACAAAGCCCGAAATGCTAGCCACCCCTAGGGTGGGTGTAAAAACCAGTGCTAGCTACCACTAGACACTCATCAGCACCTAGGATAGGCATTAGGGCAAAGCCAGAAACCAACACTAGCTACCACTAAGCATTTTTCAGTTCTTAGGGTGGGTGTAAAACCTAATGTTAGCCACCACAGGCACTTGTCAGCACCTATGGTGGGCATCCAATGACAGCTGCCAAGTCATGGCACCAAAATGTTGGTTTCACACTTGAGATCAGACACACACCACCAGATGCCACACTAGAGTTTATTCATAAGAGTTGCCAGGCGGGTTCAAGGGAGAGAAGCAGAAAAGAGAATGCTTTTCACGTGGTGTCTCCTTTTAAGAGAATGGATGGGCACTGATTTACACAGTCATGTCTAGGGGCGTGCCCTCCATATGCGGCGTATCTTGCTGGCGCCATGTTGGGTTTACCACGTGGCTGCTCTGTGCTAGGAATCCTTACAATTATGTCTGGACATTCTCTCCATCCACTTACCTTTGTTTTCATTTCTCTTTCTATATATGTTTTTACTCAATCTCTTTAGACACCCTCTCTCCATCTCCTTCCCTCCCTCCTTTAATTGGCTGCTTATGTAATAAAGTGGTTTTATATTTTTAGTTGTTATCAAAGTTTTATCTTCCTTGTTCATTATTCCTCCCCACAAATATGAACTGTAAAACTTCCAACAGTGTGAAAACTTCAGTTCATCTTCATTTCCCTGACCAGACTCATCCCACCTAGTACCTTGGCTCCTGTTCCTATGCACATGTCAATATGGAAATAAGACAGAATAAGAACATACTTTAGTATTCAGCAACTTGCCCCCTCCACCTCCAAGTGCACCATGCAGAGTTGTCCATGTTGACATATGCAGATATCCTAATACTTGGGAGGCATCGTCAGGAAGATCTAACTTCCAGAGTGAAATGGGACGTAGTGGGTTATAGTCTAAACAGCAACAGGGGGCCAGAGAGATAGCTCAGCAGTCAAGAGCACTGGCGGCCCTTCCAGAGAACCCGAGTCACAGTCCAGTGACCACATGGCAGCTCACAACTGTCTGCAACTCCTGGTCCTGCAGGCACAGGGAATGTGTATGTGGTACACAGGGAGAGCACCTGTACATATAAAAAAAAGCAACAGAACAGCTTACATGAATTTGCTTCACCCATATTCCTATCCACTTTCCCCATTCCAGACATTATTTTTCATCATTTCATCCGTCACAATTAGAACGTGTGTCTCAGGTTTTGTTTCTTGTTTTTAATATGTGGGGATGGACAGACAGGTCAATAGTTAAGAGCACTGGTTAGTCATCTAGAGGAACCAGATTCAGTTCCCAGCACCCACATGGCTCACATTCATCTGTAACTATGACTTTAGGGGATCTGACCCCTCTTCTGCCTTCTGAGGGCTCCTGCATATGTTGCTCAGACATACATAAAAATTTTAAAAATCGTGTGTGTATATGAAAATGTTTGCATGTGTGCATGTGTGTATGCAGGCTTGAGGCTGATGTTAAGTACCTCCCTCAGTTGCTTCCCACCTTAATTTTTGAGACAAAGTTTGTCACTAGAGCTCACTAATTTGCTGGCAGGCTAGTGAATCCCAGGGATCCTGCCTCCCCAGCCCCAGGCAGTACTGGAGAACACGCTCAGGTTCATGTTTACATAGCAAGCACTTCATCAACTGAGCCATTTATTTCCCAAGAACCTTGAATGTTTCTCTAAAATGCTGTAAAGAAAGGTCTATGTAAGACTCCAGGTGGTTTTTTTTTAGTGTTTTTTTTTAGTGTCTTTTAGTTATCAAGTTTTCCTGAAGTGCCCTACCTGTACTGTTATTCTTGTGCCCAGTTACTACTCTGTGCCATCTCCAGCTTCAGGTGGTAACAGCAAGCCCATTACCTATGCTAGCCCATCATTTTCACAAGCACCATAAACTTTAAATCCAACAGAAGGGGAAGCTGGAGAAATACTTAGCCATTAATAGAGCACTTACTGCTCTTGCAGAGAACCCAGGTTAAATTCCTAGCAATCATGTCATGGGGGCTAACAACCATGTGTAACTCCAGTTCAAGGGGACCCAAAAATCTGACTTCCATGGACTTCTATCCATGTGTTGTGGACAGAACTCATGCACATGCAGAGATAAAGTAAATCTATTTTTTTAAAGTCCAGTGGATGGATTTTTTCCCTCACTTTCATATGTGTAAGCATGCATGTTTCCATGTTTACAATCACACATTTGGGTTAGTGTGCATGTATTAGCCACAAATTGATGTCTGGAATCATCTATGTTTGTGGGATTATGCTCTGGTACATTGCAAATAGTTGTCCCTCCTGGTTTAATAAAAAGCTGATTGGCCAGAAGGCAGACAGGAAGTGTGGGTGGGGCTACCAGACTAAGAAAACTTTGGGAAGAGGAAGTCAGGCGTAGACACCAGCGGACACCAAAGAGATGGCAGCAGACGCAGAGAAAAGAAGGCAATCATGCTGCTCTGAGAAACGATATCAAGCCACATGCCTAAACAGAGTAATGGAAATAGATTGAGTTAAAATGACAGAGCAAGCTAGCAATGTCTGAGCCATAGGTCAATCAGCATGAAATGACTATAAGCCTTCATGGAATTATTTGGGGTGAAGTGGCAGCAGGTCTGAATCTTGGGGCTAGGCAGGAGAGTCTGGGCCCGGAACATCCTATTGCTCTTCCACAGTATTATTTATTGACAGGGTCTCTCAATTGAACCCAGAGCTCTATAAAACTATCCTCGCTATCCTGCTCTGTGGATCTCATCTCTGCCTTCTGAGACTAGAATTTACAGGTAGGCCACCACATGCTCCTTGCATTTATATGGGTTCTGAGGACCTGAACTCCAAGTGTGGTCAGAGAAACTTCCTACACATTTCGTTTTGTTCAGGCAGAAGTATTCTGTAAAGCTTGTCACAATCCGGGGGCAGTCATGTGACTTCCTGGCTAGAGTTGGATTAGAACTAGGTGGAATGAGAGGTGACAGGAATGGAGAAAATGCAAATCCAAGGCCCATAAGCAATGGCCCTGGTGGTAGCACGAGGAGATGGCTCAGTGGGTAAAGTGCCTCTTGTACAAGGAGGAGGACCTGGGTTCTGATTTGAAATCCATGTAAAAAGCTGGGCACGGTGATAAATGCCTGGAACCCAAGTCATGGGGTTAGGAGTAGAGACAGGTGGATCCCCGAGGCTTACTGGCCAGCCAATTTAGACATGTATCTATACACTTCAGGTCCAGCCAGACCTCGTTTCAGAAAATAAAGGACTGATGAAGGAAAGACACCTGACACCCACGTGGGACCCCCATATGTGCACAAACCATACCCCCCCACACACAACATATATTGTGTCATCAAGTTATGATACAATTGTGGGAAATCTTCGTGTACACATGGGTATGTACTCCAGGTTGGACTAGACCTCTTAACTGTCTTGCTTCCATTTCCAAGTGCTAGAATTATGGACACTCACCACCATGCCTTCCTGTAGACACTATGGCAACAAATATACTACCAACTTTTCTTCCAATAACAAAGCAAACCACCTACCATGGCATACTCAGAGTATTGGGTACCAATCTCACATTACCAAATGTAATCAATGATCCATGCGCAAGTTCATCAACTACCCCAAACGAAATTTAATGTATTAAAAAATGGAAGTGAACCTGATGTCTGTTTCCAAAAGTTAGTTTCACAAGTCAAGCTGGTCATAGTGGCTCAATCTGTACTCCCATACTTGGGAGATTAAGGCAGGAGGATTACCATGAGTTCAAGGCCTGTCAGGGCTACAACACACTTGCATCTCAAACAAACACGACAAAAGAGAGCTTTAGTTGGCAAAGTGCCTGCTTCACCATCATGAGACTCTGAGTTAAGACTCCAGAACCCATGTGAAAAAGCCACTATGGTGGTGGATGACTGTTGTAAAGAGCCTGTGCACATGTGTGATGACTTGAGTTCCATCCCCAGAACCCATGTACAGCATGTAACCATGGCACCCATAATCTCAGCAATGGGGAGCTGGAGGCTGCCCCTGAGACATGCTGGGCCAGTCTAGTTTACTTGGTAAACTCCAGGCCAGATAGGAACACCCTGTCTCAGCAAACAAGGGAGCCATCACCCAAAGGACCACACTTGGATTTGTCCTTGGGTCTCCACACACATTATGCACACACACAAACACACAGGCCAATGACAGGTCAGCTCAAGGAAGCATACACATTTGTTTCAAGTTCATTTTCAATGCTCAGATTTATACACAAATTTACAGATAATAAATCTCTATTAACACATCAAAATAAACGATTTCCCTAAAGTTCATTTCTGAATTGCATAACTCCTACAAAATGTAATGTTATACCAGGTAGACTGTCTTCTTGTTACTAGCAGAATATTCCCAAGTCAACTGGTTTAAAAACAGTCTCTTAGAAAAAGAAAAAACCAGACATGGAGTGAGTACGGGTTATACTGGTTTAGTGGCTCTGCAACATCATTCAGGTCCCAGGCTATTCTTTCTGCAATGGCCACGATTACACAGTATCCATTGTTTGGAGTCATTATCAGGCACCACATCCAGACAAGGTGATGCTCACAGCTTCTTTGAGGAAACCCTTTCAAGAAATAATCTCTGATAAACCCTCTAACTCTTTAGGCTTGGGTCCAAGACTGCAAGAAAAGATTATCACTACCAATAAAGCTTATCAGAGGTTATATCCCATCTCTCAAGGAGGAATGAATACTCAGGCTACAGGCAACGAGCAAGGAGAGAAGGAAAGATGTCCGTCACAACCTCTATGTGTGTTCTCACCTCCCTCATAGTGATGGTAGAGCAGAGAACATTCACAATGGCAGCACAGACGGGCTACCCATCCCTTCTGTTCTATACACATCTAAGCATCTACATAAAATGAGTGGATAAACAGCAGATAGAAATGAGAATATTCCAATAGAGTTCTTAGTTGTACAGAGTACAGTGAGTGCTAAAGTCACCCTTGGAGACTTCCGCCTTAATTAAAAATGATCTGAATATTCAGTTTCCTATTTTATAGATACATCTGTCTTCTTTGCTATAGTTGAGAACAAAAGTGACTCCTTACAGATAGATATAATCCTGTAATGAACACCAAATGTATTTTAAAATCCAAAAAACAAGAAAAAAAGCATAGATCATAACTTTTGAATATACCTCAGTGACAGTGCATATTAAGAAAGGAACTCGGTGAATCAGATAGAACAGGTAATCTTAGCGTGTTACAAACTAAGGTTACAACACTTTTCCAAGCCTGATTAAAACTGAACAAGTGATTTCTGTGATGGTTACTAAAACAGGAACAAGAAACCCCAAGTCCCGTGTTCCTAGGGAATTGTTTACTATTTAACGCAGCAAACTTGGCTAACTAGACTGACAATTTTATAGCCTGTAGTTATAGAGTGCACTTTTTCCTAGTGGACTATCTTTTTAAAATTTTTACAAACTATCCTTTAGTATTAGCAGTTTCCAAAGGAGTGTGTGTCCCACATTCTCTAAGGTGAGTCAGTTCCCTGATAAGCAGTTTGAAGTCATGTTAAAAGTATTTATACATTCTTAATCCTGCATAGTCTGCTATGTGGTCTTTTCACAATTGTGGTTTCTGCCCTGTGAATTTCCAGATGAGTCTACTTCATATGGACTTGTCCTGCTCATTTGAATGGGTTCTCTGATAAAGTATCCTTTGGTATGTGGGAATGTGGTGCTAGGACCACTTGGACAGCAAAGTCTGCAGTTCGTTAAGTCCTTATAGAAGATGTTGCATTTGTGTGCAGCTCACAGAATCCTCCCATGTACTTTAACTCATCTCGAATATAATGCTTAATACCATACAAATGCAATAGCAACAGTTGGTATATTGTACTACCTAGAGAATAACAAAAGAAAAAAGCCTGTATATACTCAATACAGATAAAACCTTTTCCATAAGTAGTTCTGGTTGGTTGAATTGTTGGACATGGAACCTAGGGGTACAGATGGCCAACTGTGCACAGGGCTGCACTCTGGCCAGGAGATTCTAGTTCACTGAGGTGGTCATCTGAAGTCCGGCTTTAAAGGAGCATTCCCACATCAACTACACTCACATTCCCTCTTCTGTGAACTCTCTGATGGCTATTGAAGGCCGACTTGTGGTAGAACTTCTTCCCACACTCAGTACACTCATAGGGCTTCTCTCCAGAATGCGTTCTGTAATGCACAGTGAGGTATGACATCCGAGAGAAGGCTTTCCCACACTCGTTACACTCAAAGGGCTTCTCTCCTGAATGAATTCTATGATGTATAGTGAGATAGGACATCTGAGAAAAGCATTTTCCACATTCGTAACATTCGTAGGCCTTTTCTCCTGTATGTGTTCGCTGGTGTCTGTTAAGGGCTGAATTCTGGCAGAAGGTTTTCCCACACTCACTACATTCATAGGGCTTCTCTCCTGAATGAATTCTATGATGTATAGTGAGGTAAGACATCTGAGAGAAGAACTTGCCACATATGTAACACTCATAGGGTTTTTCCCCTCTGTGAATTCTGCGGTGCCTACAAAGGGCTGAATTTTGGTAGAAGGTTTTCCCACACTCACTACATTCATAGGGTTTCACTCCTGAGTGAGTTCTATGATGTACAGTGAGGTATGACAACTGTGAGAACAGCTTCCCACACTCGTTACATTCATAAGGCTTCTCCCCTGTGTGAACTCTCTGATGTCTCATGAGGGCCGAGTTCAGATAGAAGGTCTTCCCACACTCAGTACACTCATAGGGCTTCTCTCCGGAGTGGGTTCTGTAATGCACAGTGAGGTATGACAGCCTGGAGAAGAACTTCCCACACTCATTGCACTCATAGGGCTTCTCCCCGGTGTGTGTCCTCATGTGGGTTGTCAGGGTAGACTTGCGGCAGAAGCATTTCCCACACTCACTGCACTTGTACAGTTTGACACCAGTGTGGATTTTCTGGTGGTCATTAAGGGCTGACTTCTGAGAGAAGGTCTTTCCACAGTCATGACAAACATAGGGTCTCTCCCCTGAATGTGTTCTCTGGTGCTGTGTGAGGTGTGTCTTCTGGCAGAAGGACTTTCCACAGTAGTTACATTCATAGGGCTTCTCCCCTGAGTGGGTTCTCTGGTGCTGGATGAGGTGGAGCTTCTGGTAGAAGTTCTTGCCACATTCATTACATTCGTAGGGCTTCTCCCCTGTGTGGGTTCTCTGATGTACAGTGAGGGTCCCCTTCTGGCAGAAGGACTTCCCACACTGACCGCACTTAAAAGGTTTCTCTCCTGTGTGAGTTCTCTGATGGATAATAAATTTTGACTTTTTACAGAAGGACTTCCCACACTCATGACACTCATAGGGTTTCATTTCCACGTGAGAACTCTGGTGGACACTGAGGTCTGACATCTGGAGAAAGGCTATTTCAGATCCATTCCAACCATAGGGCTTCTCTTCCATGTGATTAGCAAAAACAGTGTTCTTTGGAAAGGATTTCTGGCACTCGACATACTCAAAAGGCTTCTCCAAAATATGAATTTTCTGATAAATATTTTCTTCACTTAGGGTGTAATCATCTTCACTCTGACTAAATTCGTAAGAACCATCTCCTGGATGTGGTTTCTCAAGCTTAATGTGGAGGAGAGATTTCCCACATCCAGCACAGACATTGGGCTTCATTTCTGCATAACTTCCATCACTACTAATGAATTCAGAGATGCACGTCAAGTTCTTTTCACAGGAGTCACACTTAGGTATGACTTTTTGTGAAGGAGCAAGTGTTGTTTCTACATCAATGGCTTTGCTAGCATCATCACCTGTCTTTTCAACCATGCTTTTGTACTTGATCACAGTCGACCTGGATTCTTTCTTTTCATCTCCCAGGACTTTCTCCATCAGGTCCTTCACTTGCCAGATTTCATCTAGAGAAAGGCAAAATGAACCCATGATTTACATTTTCCAATATACGACATGGTCCAACACTGATATATAGTGATATACTCTCGTTCTGAGTCTAGCCTCACGGTCCTGTTAGTGTTCATCCTGCTTAGTCTTTTGGATTAACAGACAGATCTCCACTGGCGGGGAAGGAAAGGAAACTGGTTAGACATAGCACCTTTGAATTGGGTTACTTTGTAATATTTCGTTCACAGACCCAGAGCAATGACTGGTAAAGAGGGAGAGCCTTCAGACAGTCCAGAGCACTGCGGAGAGCAAGCTGTGTGGGGACAGGGAATCAGCAGCACTTTTCTCCACTTCTCATCGGGAGGGAGAGGTTAGAATCCAAGGCCTGCTGAGTACCCTGACACACTTGTCCCCTCCCTCCCCTTTCTATCCTTCCCACTGTTTTATTTTTTGTATCCCACACAGTAGTGTCACATATGTTTTATACTTAAATTTTTCTCGTGTTTATAACCTGAGACCCAGACTTTCCCTTAAGTTTCAATTGGAAGGCAAGTCCTGGACACCCATGTAGGAAAAAGATGTCATCCTCTAAAGCTCTGATTTTTTTTTTTTTTCAAAGAATCTTACCAATGCTGAGGTTTAAGACTGAATTCATTTTGATCATGAAATGTACTACTGTTCCCTATACAGCCACTATAACCACTATCCCATGCATCAGCAGACAATGATGGGCTTTATCTCACACAGCTGTAGGATTATAGGTGGCAAAGTTCTCACAGTAGCATGGGGCACAAAACACATATTCAAGATGACCTGGGCAATTCATTTTCTCACTTCCAATCTACCAATAACTTTTTAGCCCACTGTACTGGCTTGAACGAGATGTCCCCTGAAGTCTTGAGCATTTAAATACTCTGTCCCCCATTGGTGGCTGTTTGAGGAGGAATTAGGAGAAGCTTTGAGGTTTTAAACTACTCTGTGCAGGGTTCTCCTTCTCTCTGCTTCCTGTCTGTGGATTGAGCTGTGAGCTTTCGGCTGCTGTTCCTGTTCCTGTGACAATGATGGACCATTGTTCTTTTGAACCAATCAGCCCCCAAATAAACTCTTCTGTAGCTGCCTTGATCCAACAGAGAAGAACAAACACCCCCCCATTCCTACACAACCTGTTTTGCTCAGTGTACAAACCTTACAAATCAGTCCCTCTGCATCTCTTCCAATGGGGATTTTTGTTTTCACTCATCTTAGAAATTGCAAGATGGACCTATCTCACTGGATTTCATGCACACCAAGTCACACACTATCGTCTTATTCTTCTCACAGCTTCCCAGAATCCACTAGTGTCAAAACCCAACACTTCACCAACCGGGCTCAGTAATGACTCAGAGCCCAGATGAATCATAACGGAAAACACTGTCCCAGGAAAAGCGTGCTATGAAACGAACCAGGCCGGCTTTGTGATACACAGCGATACACAGATCACAGAGCCATGGCCCTGTTCTGGTAGATCTGGGATTGCCAGTCAATTCTTGGCACCGGCACCCACAAGTCTCTGTCCCTGCTGCTTTCCTGCTTGATGTCCTGATACTACGAGCAATGATAAGAACAGGGAAGGAAAAAACGCTGAGGGGTGGAAACCTGAGCTCAGACTTAAAAACCTTCCTACGTGGGGAGCACAGCCCACTCTAATGAAACGTAAACCTGCAGAGATGAAAACCCCATGACGAGAAGCTAAGATCATGGACCAAATGCAGCTAGTGAGGGTTTCAGAAAACTCTCACAGGCAGTGCAGAGCCATTTGTGTGTCAAGTCTCTGGAGACAAGGAACTTAAAGGTTTACATGGTAAAGAATCAGCCGGATCCCTCAGATGAAGAGTCTTTCCAAGCCAATCAGGATTATCAGTAGCCCAGGCACATTTCATGCTTAAATTAAAACTGTCTACAAGGTAAAGATAGACATTCCCTAAGGGAAAAACAGTCATTCCTCTGGAGACCTGTACCACCTGACAAGTAGATGTTCTTCCAGATTCTATGAGGGCCGTGATGGGGAACAAGAGTTCAACTAAGAAATTAGGGAGAGGGAAGACACTCAGCAACCACATGCCGGAAGAGTTCATGATCAATTTTCACACACAGCAAGAATAAGAGAAACACACACTGTTAAAAGAAAACACAGCAGGTACCCTGCAAAGCTGCTGCAACACCAGTGTGGGTCTGCAGGGAAACACAGGCAAACGAAATCTCAGATCTGAGCATTGAGAAGCCTTCTTAGGAGTCATGAGGGGGTCATAGGTGGAGAAAAACCCTTCGAGACACTTAAGAAGGTGGGAAGACACACAGATCTAATGTTACATGACAGAACATCATCCAGGGGCTTGGGAATAAAAGAACAAGTATGAAGCTAAGAAAAAACCAAGAACTTTGGAAGACAGATAGAGACCCAGGTGTGCAGGAGATAAACATTGTAGGGCTGGGTTTCCAGAGAACAGAAGACATGCCCACAGAGGTAGGGGGAGGCAGTGTCAACTGGTTTAGGATAGGGATTTTGTAAACTGACCTCAACAATAATAAAGAGGTGGGAGGTGAAATGGCTCATTGTGTAAAGAAGCTCGCTGAAGTAACCTAGCAATCTAAATGAAGTCTGTAGATCCCACCTAAAGAAGGACTCACTCTACAAAGCTGTCCAATGACCTCAGATGCATGAATTAAAGGGGACAGAGATGGCTTATCAGTTAAACACTGGTTGCTTTTCCTGGGTTAGATTCCTAGCATCCAGATAGCTACTCACAGCCACCTGTAACTCCAGCTTAGGACACGTGATCCCTCTTCTGTCCTGCATGCACAGGTGCACAGATACACATGCAAGCAAAACATACATGTAAGATAAAAATAAAGGCATTAAAGAAAAGAGCCTGTGATGGCTAATACTGTTAATAACCAAGAAGTCCAGCCTCCAGGCACCCCTGTGGGGATCATCTGAGAAGGCTCCCTGGGCTAGGATTCTGGACTAAATAAAGATGAGAAAGTGAGCTGTGAGCAACAAGCATCACTCCTGCTTCCTGTGGATGCAGTGTGAGCACAGTGTGAGCAGCTGCTTCAAAGTCCTGCTGCTGTGACGTCCAAGCTGTGATGGGTTGTGGGCATCCTGGATTCGTGAGCCAAGATAAATCTTTTCTCTCTTAGGTGCCTTTGGTGAGGGTTTTATCACAGCTGCAGGAAAATGACTAATAGGGAGCCAAAGCATTTCATAGTCAGAGAGAGGGTTAAAACAAACCAAGGAGGATTGACAACCTAAGGGCTGAAGATGGTTTGCTGACCTTTCACTTAGCAACTATGAACACCTAAGAAAAGAAACTATGAATGGGTGACTCAGAATGAATGTGCAAGGTTCAGAGGAAAAGGAACTGACTTCATCTGTACAGTCCTGACTGCTGCTCAGAAACTCGCTCTGAGGGCCAGGCTGGCTTAGAACTCATAAAGATCCACCGGCCTCTACATCCCAAGTCTTGGGATTAAAGGCACACATCCCTCAAAGCCAGCTGGGAACTTTTGATTCTGGATAGTGGTACCCACGGGGAAATTGTCTATAACCATATATTTCCACGTGAAAGGAAGAAGCCTTTAGGAGTGACTAACTACCCTCAGTAACTTGTAAAGCTTGGAATGATCAGAATGTTCCTGGGAGAAACTCCCCAGTTCCATCTCCTCTCTGCCTCCACTAACACACCTGGATAGCTCTGAGGTGAGAACACTCCTTCTACTATCCACGGCTCTTCTCCTTGTTCCAACTTGATGATAACATCCGGTTTGATAATGTGATACCCTGTTAATGAGAAACGAAAAACAACTTGAGCCTGTCTGCATGGCTTCAGGGTCTCTATTGTGCGGGGCAAGTGTCGCCGTACCGGCTGCATAGCACAAGAGCCCTAGTAGTGTTTTACGTTCCCAGAAAGGCTAATCGGGACAAACCAGTCACAATCATCCCACACAATCCAAACTTAAAGCCATCAACTCTTTTATGACTTTAAAGGCATCCCCACATCTGAGCAGCTGGAGGGGAACCGGTCCTCACCCACGGAGACCAGGTTGCTGTAGTTCTCCAGCATCACGTCCCTGTATGTCGTCTTCTCTTTCGAGTCCAGCTGCTGCCACTCCTCCTGGGTGAAGGCCACAGCCACATCCTTGAATGACAGCGGCCCCTGGAACAAAATATTTGGAATTGGATCACAGGGAACAGCATCTGAAGACAAGCTGTTCCCAAGCTCACTGGCGCTGCTAACCACAAACACTGTATATTTCACTTCCTATTACAGCCTGTGAAAGGAGAGCATGCCTATTAAAATAGGCTGCCCCAGGCTAGAGAAACGGCTCAGTGGTTAAGGTGCTCACAGTATGTATGAATACCAGGGTTAGGGTTTCCAGAAACCCATGTAAATGCCAGGTGGGCGTGGCAGATCCTGAGGTCTCAATCTTAGAAGCCAAGACAGGGGCTCTCCAGAGGAAGCTGACAAGACCACCCATATGGAGAGCTTTGGGTTTGACTAAGAGACCCTTCCTCAAAGAATAAAGGTGAATGATGATTCCCAACATCAATCCTGAGTCCCCATATGCACTCACACTCAAGCAAAACTGTGCGTGTACACATAATACACACATAAGAAAAGAAAAAAAAAAACCCATCACCCCGGGACTCATTTATTCACATTAAGAAAGTTGTAGGCTTGAACTGCAAGCCAGGAACAATGCTGGCTGTTGGGACACAAAGCTATGAGAAGCAGTTCCCATGCTGAGGAGCTCAGACCCAAGGGACCCCATGCAATCCTAGGTGCACCCTGCTCTTTGGAACACTCTCCATCCTGTATCTAGTACACAAATAATGTTGGTCCCCACCCCGTACTTTCCAACTCTCATGTCCTCTGCTAGCTCTTCTCTCCACCAGGTTCCCAGAGCACTGACCACTTCGATGGACAGCCTGACTGGATTTGTGGACAGTTACCTGCCCTCATGTACAAATACATCCCAAATCATCATCCCTGGTCCAAGTATCTCTCCTATTCTCTAGACAGACATGCCCCAGATTCTTCAACACCCATATTCTCCATCAGAGTCTCTCATTAAAGCCCAGAACTCAGTGACATGGCTACCCTTCCTAGGGTCCCACTGTCTCACCCCTCCAAAGCTGTCATTACAGGCAGGCTGTCACACACACTGGTGTTTTTATGGGTTTCTAGAAATCTGAACACCAGTCTACAACTTGTGGAACAAACACTTTAGCCACAGAGCTACATCCTCAGCTCCGCAAACTTCTACTGTTAAACTTCTGAATATAACTGTTTCATTCACAAACACAGCACACTACAATGCTTCCGGGCACAGCATCACCTCAACAGGTGAACACCAGTGGGTATCTATGAGAAACATTTAGCACAGTGAAGTAGATTCCAGTGGTATCTAAGTTATCATTGCTGTCAACTGTATATTATTATAAATATACATTAACCATACAACAAAGATGCTTCAAGCCAGGGACCTGTAAGCCAGTTTCCAGGAGAGGAAGAAAGATGTGAAATTATTGCTTTAGGAAAGAAACGGAAACGATGAGCCATCCTATAAATAAAAACACAAGGGCCAGAAAGATGACTCAGTGGGTGAAGGTGCCTGCCACCAAATGTGGCAACTTGAGTTCAATCCCCGATACCTGACTCCTGAAAGTTGTCCTTTGACCTCCACACACCCAACATGGCATGTACACTCCCACAAAATAATTTAAATACAAAACAAAAATGCCACCAACCCAAACAGTCAGACAAAACAAGACCACAGATCTACAGCTACATAAATGTGAGCTAGCAGAATCTATCTTATTGAATATTTAATAAAATCAGTCTGGAATATCAGAAGACCAAACCACCCACAGTCAAGCCATGAAAAACTCATTTTTCATATATTTTGGATGTGGCTTGCTTGCATGTCCTATTTACTTAGTTAATATTATTTCTTTCTTGGGTCTCTGAGGGAGTTTAAGATGAGATAGTTATAGTTTTTACTGGCAGTTTTAGAAAAGAAACTCACTAAGACTTTAAAATGTGTATGTTTGAGAGACATCAAAAGATAGTTTCCAGTTATTAATACAAGTTAGACAGAAAGTGAATTAGGTACAATCCTTTGGACTTACCAAAATAGGATAAATAATGCAATTATTTTCTTTGAATTTGTCTATTGTTAATGACAATTGACAATAATTAATGGACTGGATATTACTCGTGTAATTATTGCTTGCATATAGTTTTTGTATATATTATATAGTTTTTCTTACATTAGTTATAACATTCTTTTTTTATTTTTGACACAAAAGGGAATATGTGGTGATATATTGTATATTTAATAAAATCAGTGTAATAGAACCTCTCTCTTCCATTAAAAGCACCGAGGGACAAGTTCTTTATTGAGAGCACATTCAGGGCACTCTTTAGCAGTCTATTCATAGACATTTCTAGTCTATGTGTTTCTATTGAGACGCTCCCACTAAGGGAACCTAAGTGAGCTCCTGGCAAAGAATATTGTATTTAGAGAATGCCAGTATCTAGGAAAGCACACTGGCACTTGCCGGTGAATAAATAAATGATTCCTAACTAATAAGTAATTCTAACCAAAGGGAAGAAAGGTTGATGGTTGAAAAAGTCCAATGGGTCTGTCACCCTGAGACAGGGAAACTCATTACCAGGGCCAGGGATGGTGGCATATGATTTAGCTAAAGTAGGAGGGCCAAGAGCCCAGGGATAGCCTCACTATATACCAAAACCCCTATTCAAACGAACCAATGCAAAAACAAAGAAACTGAAACATAGAAAAACTACTCAGATCATAAGAGAAGACTGCACATGGCACCAGAAAATGGGATAGTTTTGAACAAACCACATCCTTCGAGGCTGGACAACGGAACAACGAAAGGAAAGGAACAGAAGGCACAATGAAGGATCCAACAGTCTGCTGGGTGTTGTAGGGACACAGTCCACAGAGATGCTCAGAAGGTAGCTGGCTGATCTGCAGGTGAAAGCACAGAGCTACTGGCTAAGGTCAGGAGAGTGAGATCAGAGCAGGTTTAAGAAGACCCAGGCAAAGGTAGAAGAAATTCTAAGTCTACTGAGTCAATAGCGTGTGCGTGTGTAGAGGGCAAAAAGGTCTTGTGCACACAGATAAGCACTGGAAAAAACAGGAAAGTTAAACACACGGCTTACCTCTTCAATGGAGTGAGGTGTATAACTCCTGAACACTAGGAATGACTAGTTTTACAACCTGGTGATCCTTTGCTGCTTGATGAGACAGGCTCTGCCATGTCTATCAGAATTTATGTTTTTACTTATCTAAGACCCTTTCCCTAAATCTTGAGCAGTGTTTGTAGACCATAAATCTCACTCCTATGAGTAATGCAATTTATGTTTGCAACAGCCTAAGTGACTTCTCTGTTATCTTAGGGTGAGGCCAATCCTGACAGGTTATGTTTACCTCAGTCAAACTCCTAGGCCCTAAATCTTGGGCACTATCAAGTACCCATTCTTGTGAAAGAAGCTAGATGTACTTTGTAAGGAATCTCAATGTAAACATGTCTTAAATTGTTGTGCACTTGGGACTGAGTTAATTGTTATCTGAATACTTAAAAAAAAAAAAAAATCACGCTGTGTTTAAATATGGCTCAAGTAAAATGATCTGGTCCAGACTCTAGAAGTCTTGGTCCAGAGCCAGTTACCACAAAATTGGGCTGAGCTGAGCTTCATTCTTGTCTCTTCATGGATCATTTTTCCCCCCTGCCTGCTAGAAAGCCTGTAGGGGAATCACCACAGAACACCACTGGAGAGCTGGGATTGTAGATTAGTTCAAGGGTACAATCCATCACAGAGAACAACCAAAGGAAGACAGCAGGAGCTTGAAGCAGCTAGCCACATCAAATCCACAAGTGGGAAACAAAGTACTCAAGTCATCCTCTCCATCGTATGTAGCCCAGAATGCCCAGGGAATGGTCTTGCCCACAATAAAATGAGTCACCCCCCCCCCCCCACAGGCCCATCTCCCCACCTCTCTAAATCTCATCAAGGTGTCAACTACACCATCATAAGGCCTTCTTTAAGGACCATGCTACCTATAGATATGAGCACAATAAAAAACACTTCCTATTGGTCACTACTGTTTCTGATTCTTTTATGTTTCTATTAGACAACAGAGATGTGAACAGGAAAAAAACAAAAACAAAAAACTTACCAAGGATGTAGTCATCTTCTACTACAGAAGAAAAAGTCTGGAGAAGTACTAGAGTTGGGTCTGGGGAAGAAAAAACAAAGCCATTATAAGTGGTAAGGGGCAATCTTCTACATAAAAACCTTCCAGCACATTCCAAGAGAGAAACCTATGGGTGATGGTCTCATTGGCTTTCAGAAAGGACTGGAGAATTGGAACCATGCATGGGAAGGAAGAGGAGCCACCCTCAAGCTGAACTATCTTGAATGCTAGTTAAATCATTTACATTGTTTAATGGTAGTAGAAAAGAATATTCCCAGGCTGCTCTGAAAACAATACAGTTAACCTGATGGGGACTGCGTCTGTATAAAATTAAGCGATATTGTGACTGCGACTTTATACCGCAGAAGGAACGCCAGGGTGGTAGCATTCCTACTGAAAAATCTCAGCGTGACCTCGGTTAAGTCACCATCATCGCACATCCACAGTCTTCCCTCATGAACGGAGGCAAAAACAAACTTTCCCTATACTAGACCACATGATGCAGCAAACACAGACTCGGGGGGGAACCAAGCCGACTGAGCAAGGGTGCCCAAGGGCAACGAGGGACACCAGTGAGAGTCTCAAGCCATGAGAGGAGGAAGGAGTGTGGACAGCGCCTTTGCAGCTCGGGTCGCTAACCCCTTCTATGCCCGCACACCCCGTCCTCGGACAATCAACGCTACCCAAAGTGATGCAGCCACCCTACTGTCAACCCCATCACTGTGACCATGCCATAAGAGAGCCCAAGCTTCGCGCAGGCGCGGATCGCTCAGTGTTTCCCCCCCTCCCCCAGCTCCCCCAGCAAGCAAGCCGTCAGCCAGAGCCAGACAGCCTCCCTCCCAAGGCCTCGATCTGCATCCTCAGGCCTCACCTAAGGGGCCGCGCCGGGCCCGGGTCTGGACGCCCGTGTCAGCCCGGCCTTCGGCCTCCCTGGCCTGCACAGCCGTGCCCGCCTGCTGCGGACCCAGACGCTCGGGCGTCGGCCCCGCAGGCTCCGCAACTCCACCTCGCACAAGCCAAAGGAGCAGGAGCGAAGGCAGAAACACAGACCGCAGGAAGCCAGGGCGGTGCAGCGGTCCTGCGCATGCGCGGGCTCCACGCACGCCGACGTGCGCACGCGCAGCGGGCGTCCCCCGAAGTAGCTTGGTCCCCAGTGGTCACCCTCTCACTCCTGGCGGAGGATGGACTCCCAGAAGTCTAGGCGCCCCTGTTTCTAGGGACCGCCACACAAGTCTCTTCCTCGTCTCAGCAAGCTGAGCGCCACGGTAACTGGGGACCCTGTGGTTACTATTTTTTGTCCTCACCCCCTCTAAGCCGTCAGAGATGACCTGAGGGCTTAGATGATGAAGGCACCGCGCCCTCTCCTAGCCTGGGGCTTTTAGGTAAAAGGCCCAGTCTGAGAGATAACGGTTGGTCCTTCTCTGTTAACCGAACTGCTAGAAGTGTCTGTGAAACATCAAGTACAATAAATGCCCAGCGATTCTTTCCAAAGGAGGGGGAGAAGTCAAAAATAGTGGGTTTTCTGAGTCACGAAATGAATGCATCAAATTCTAAAAGCAATCATGTCGCACTAATAAATGAGACTCAGGGATAGATCTCTGAAAAAGTTGGAGATATTAGAGGGAATAAACACCACAGTCAGATCTTACCCAGCTGTCTTCCAGCTTCCTCAGTCCCGCTTCTTTTGGAATGGCTCCCTCTGCGTTTCTATCCTGTCTTAAGTATCCTTTCGGTAATTAAGGCGTGGCCCCACCACTGCCTGCTTGGGAGCCTGGAATTCCTTCTATAATCTAAAGTGACCTCGACTCAGTTGGGATTAAGGGCGTAGGTCACCACTCCCAGGATACTCCCTGTGCAGGGATTAAAGGTGTGAATCACTACTCTGATTTTCCTAGACTGACTGTGGTTAGAGCTCTGGAACTTCTGGAGCTTTTATTAACTCCCCACATAGACTGTGGGTAGATTCCCTCTGATATCTCCAAAACTTCTGAAACTTTTATTGAATCCCCACACAATCAGAAGGTACACACAGAAAGGAGAAAAAGGGTGCCTGTAATAGAACTTCTCAAACTCGATATTTGAAGCCAGGCGACAATGCCCGTGTTCAAACATGATACCATATGGTCAATGATTTCTCAAATTCTACCCACCCTCCCAAATGCAACAGGGTTCTTTTCCTATCTGTTCATAAAGCTGATGGAGACGGAATAAAAGCTGCCAATGCAAACATTCTCTGCAATTGTAGAAAATAAGTTTCATCGTGAATGTAGCACCCCAGCCAACCTGCAGTGTCCATCACAGCTAAACCACTCACTGTCTCACTGAAGAATAGGCAGGAGATAGAAGTATCACTGAATAGCCCTTCAGTTAGATGTGGTCTCAGGAGAAAGGGTGACTGACTCCTCCTTGGAAGGACTGCACTGAAAGGCACTGGCTGCACCTTCTCTCAGGTCCCTCCCGACCTCACCTGGTAGCTGAGGTCTCCATCTGAGCTGGTCTTTATCTCATGAAGCAAAAGCTCCCGCATCCCTGTGGCAAGTAGGTAGTTACATCTCTGAATGAGGGGCCCTAGTTAAACTCTCCAGGTGACAGGGAGATCGGAACACTCTTTCCTGAGGGTTACATTGCAGAGGGAAAAGGAAAAGAAATTCCTCGCTTCCAATGAGGACATTAGCCCATCTAACTTCTGTATTAAGATTTCGCTGCTACAGACAGAACAAGGCTCACCAGTAAGCAAGCCGAGATTCTTCTCTACTCAGATAGGAATTGAGTAGGCAAAGAGAAGATTAACCAGTGCCTGCATCCCTGCTCTTGTGTTCGCACTGTCCTAGAGGCTTTCAGCTCAAAGTCCTGACATAGAGGTCTATTGTGTCCAGCGTTAGAAACAGAGATTTAATATCCTGGCCTCTAACCCACCAGTGGCCCTGGCCCTTGGCAGCTGTTGTAATATAGTTGCCAGCATCAGCAACAGGTAGCAACTGTGCCTACTAGTGCTCCTGATCCCGAATGACCTCAGGTGTTGTGACTGTCAAGAGGACAGCCAGGAGTGTTACAGCTACTGAGTGCAAGGCACACCCTTAGTCCCTAATGCTTTGCTCACTGCCAGCAACTGAGAACTCATTGTTTCCTATCTGCAGCTTTGTTGCCTTCTAGCCTCTTCAGCCTTGCCCCCCCCCCCATGCTTGCTCCTTTGCTCTCTCCACGCCTGTCGTCCCTTGCAGACAGTGCTTGCTTTTCGCTACTTTCAAATCACCTTATCGTCATATCACCGGCTCAGCCCACTGAAGCGATGAGAAAGGTCAAGCGTAGGCAAAGACCACCAGGGAGAAGCCTTTCATGGAGCCTGATGTTGCAGCATGGGTTCATTGAGGCTTGTGATGGCAAAGGGATTCATCTAGGAAGCTGAGTATGATGGGGAGGAGGGACAAGACATTGTGACTTTGAGACCTGGAGGGAGGGGAGGTGGGAAGAGTAGGAAGAAAGATGGAGGGAGAGGAGGAGAGACAGGGGGAAGAAGACAGAAGCTGCTCGAGACAAGTGGTGCCTGGGATTTTTGGAAATAGAAATGCATTTCAGCAGCAAGCAACTGTGAATGCTGTGCAGCTTCCTTACAGGGACTCTGGTGTATTAAAAGTAGTTGAGCTTCTAAGAAGGTATTCCTGCTGCCCTGAGGACAGTCAACCAAACTCATTGGCTACTTCCGCTTGGCACACCCAGAAACAGACTAGCAGCTAACAATTAGGGAAGTGCTATTATAGATTATTATTAATCTGCATTTCTTTTAAAAATAATTTCTTTAACTTTATTTTATGTACATTAAATCCCCTGGAACTGGAGGTACAGAGAGTTGTGAGCTGCCATATGGAAATTGAACTCCGGTCCTCTGGAAGGGCAGCCAGTGTTCTTAACCACTGAGCAATCTCTATCCCCAATCTGTACTTTTAAATTATATATTACATTTTAAATGAACTGCATAAACACAATACCTTCAACAAGAGTAGAAATATCATACAGCATAACAACTTTAAATTTGTATCAAAAAACAAAATCCATACCAATGTAAAGTATTTAAGATTAATAGTTGTTTTTTTTCATTATTATTATCAAGGTTAAAGCCTTTCTTTTAAATTAGACAAAAGGGGGAAATGCTGTAGAACAATTCTTTTCTACACTATGACTATGCAATACTCTCATTGGTGAAAACGGCTGTATTAAACCAACATATATTTGAAAATTATCTTGACTCCACAATTTAAGTCAAACAATATGTTGCTTTGGGGGAGAGGTTATATTTTTGTTTCCACAGTAAATGAGAGGCTGTGTATTCATTCCAGATTAAGAAAATTCAGGTTTGATTGAGGAAGACCCTCTGAAAAATATCTGATAGTAATGCGTGTCCCAGATGATCCAATGTTTTAGAGCACCTCTGTTGCAGTTTCCTCTGAATTCTGCATCCAGAATGGCTTCAAGGTTTCTGGCTGAAATGATCCAGCCTCACAGAATTCTACAGTCAAGACTTGACCAAAATCCTGAATTTTCTCATGGTACCCTGAAGATTAACAGTGCCCCCAGTCAACAGGAAGTAGTCTAGAAAAATATGTTCACATTCTTCCCAAAATAGGTTATGGATATTTATTATCATTTTACAAGTTGTTATAGATAATGGCCAGGAAAGAAAGCTAAACCAAGGAGATTAGATTCAGTGATTTCTTTGTAAAAAGAAAACAAAAACATAGAAATGACAGGATAAATGGTATTATTATTGTGTTATGTATTTTTTGTGTGTGTTCTGACAAATAAAGCTTGCCTGGATATCAGAGGGTAGAGCTAGGCACTAGTTAACTATAGAGGTCTAGAAGTCTGTACAGGCAAGAGACAGGAAATAATAAGGTGGAGTGGAGACAGGATCTTGGGCCTTTTGGTTAGAGTATTTAGAGAGGTAAGAAGTGACTGTGGCTCCTCTCCTGTTTCTCTGATCTTTCAGCTTTTGTCCCAGTGTCTGAATCCTGGTTTTTATTGATAAGATTAAGCTCATGCTCCATCTGGTGTCCAACTTTTGGAGTATGAATTCATGAAGCCACTGGCAAACACCAGAGCTGCACACAAGGACTCCCTCTGGAGTTACTGCCCTGCCTGTTAGCTTCCCCTATGAATAAGTTTGGGATTTTTCTGTTGCAGACTTTGTGCAGCAAACCCTACAGACACTTGGGCTCCAAATGCCTCTGGAGTTACCACCTCATCACTGGCCATCTTGGCCTTCAGGCAGCTCCTGCCACATGTGGTTCTTCCCCACGAACCCCTGTGTGTATGTTTTCAGACAGACAGCTCCCCCTTCCAATGGGCTGGGAGCTTTCCCTGGACCCCCTTCCTTAGGCTACTGCTGCACTAGATAGCTGTCTTGACACCCACTCAGGCTTCTACCCTCCCAAACAGCAACAGGTAGCCTCCCACTTCACCATCATCAGCAGCAGACTTGGTGGGACAATTGGGAGTGCTTAAGGGGGAGATGGGTTTTTTAAAAGAGAGAGAAAGAATTTTTCCCATGTTAAAAAATTAAAATCAATGTTATGATGGGGGAAGTTAGGTCTCTGTATGATTATACAGTGGATGGTTTCAAATGGAACAATTAAATGAGGGGATAATCAACTTAACTGGGATCGACATGTAAATTATCATTTTGATTGTCTTTGTCTTATCCCTAAAAAGTTGGCTGATATAAGTGCCAGGATACAAGCCTAAGAAAAACTTATCAAAACAGATCATAGAGATATTCAGACCCCAGATGGAACAATTTAAAGGAGAACCAGCCTCACCATTATGTAATAAAATTAGAGAGGAACAGCTCAAGGTTATCAAACAATCAATCTTGATTTATCCAATCTAAATTTATTCATTTGGAACAACTGCCAAATGATAGGTATCCCCAAGGCTATGGAAGAGATGACTGGATTGCTGTGGAAATATTAGATTTGAGATTTGAGGAAGCAATAGTTTCATATGGTATGCATCTGCCTATTGTGAAACAGATGTTAAATTAATGGTCAACTAGTGATAGAATTGTTCCACAAGACTGGAGAGACTTGGTTACGACAATATTGGATCCTGGTCTCAGTTACAATAAAGTTAAACTAAAGAACTTGGTGGAAAGATGAGACTGGACCATTGAATATATGGCGATAGGTATTGAAATTTCCCAAGATCAAATTTTGGAGAGGGTGATTATTCAGATGTATAATGACTGTCTCTATATGATGAGCACAACCTACAGTAGCTTTGAATACTTGGGACATAGCTGAAGAAGTCAGAAAGAGACCTGAGTCATTTACTAAAGTTAAACAGGGCCCCCAAGAAACATTTACTGATTTTTTTTTTTTTTTTTAAAGATTGGCTTCAACTGTAAATGGAATGATTCCAAATTTAGAAGATAGACAAAAACCAATTGATCTCTGGATTTTGAAAATGGCAATTTACAATAGTAAAAGGGTAGTGAGGTCTTTAAAGACAGGATCATAGAAGAATAAGTCCAAGATACAGTCAATATTGAATTTATAACTATGATGATGCTTAGACAGGAGAGGTGATTTTCAGAGGCTTGAAGAAAAATCAAAATGTCAGGTGTTTTAATTGTTGTAAATAAGGCCACCTAAAAATTGTAGACAGGGCATTCCTAGAAATAATGCTTCTTTTTAGGAATAACCAAACAGAAGGCCCCTGCCTTCTGAAGTATTCAAAAGGTGTGGCAAAGACCATGATTTGATCAATGAATGCAGATTAACAAAAGACAGACAGGGTAACTCTCTGCCATTGGGAAATACCTTAAGGTATCTCTTGCAGGCCCCTTATGTGAAGTTGGTTCACTCATTCCTTGTCATAGTGGTGGAAACTCTTCCTCAGTGCAATCAAAGGACCTAATGCCTATTGTAAGTAAACAAACAAACCCCAAACCATACTGCTCTGGATGATAGAAGAGCTTTAGAAGATAATACAGAAATTTCAGGAGAAACCATAAAGCAAATATTTTGGATAATTTCTATAAATATTTAAAGACAAAAGTTAAAATTACAAATAAATGACATTGTAATTGAAGGCTTTATAGACCCTGGCTAAGATATAACAATAATTGCCCTAGAATCTTGGCATCCAATGTGGCCATTTCAGGAGGTAAATGTTCAACTATTGTGGATCAGAACTTCATCTCAGTTTTTTTTTAAAGTGTGATATGGGCCAAACATATAGGATCAGAAGGACAGAGGGGGAAAAAAATTAAAGCCATATATGGCTAATATACCAATGAACTCATGGGGACATGATTTGTTATGACAATGAAATGCCCAGATTCATATTCATCCAATTTCAGAAACAAGCCATAAACTAACTTATGTTTTCTGGAAAAAAAATATTAAAAAGTATTATAAACCAGAGTCCCATATCATTCAGCTTGTATAAAAACAAAGCACAGTAGCTGTTGATCTTTCAAAGGTACCAAAAGCCCTTGCTCTATAATGGTAAACTGACAAACCTATCAGGATGGAACAATGGCCTTTGGCATCAGAAAAATTACAGGCCTTAGAACAGCTCGTACAGGAGCAGCTAAATACTCAATATATTGAGGAATTGACCAGTCCTTGGAATTCTCCTGTATTTGTTATTAAAAAGAAATCTGGAAAATGGAGAATGGTAGTAGATCTAAGAACTATTAATAAAGTGTTTTAGCCAATGGGATCTTTACACTCTGGAATTCCCCTTCCTTCTCTATTACCTAAAGGATGGTCTATTATAGTTATTGATTTAGAAGTCTGTTTCTTTACTATACCTTTGTAAGAAAGAGAGAAAAATTGCCTTCATGGTCCCTACTTAAAATAATTCTCAGTTTGTTAAGAGATATTAAAAAAAGGTTTTCCTATAAGGGATATTAAACAGTCCCCCCATGTGCCAATATTTTTTTACAACAGCCATTGGAAATAACTCATGTACAATTTCCTCAATCTATAATTTACTATTATATGGGTGCTATCTTACTAGCTGATTCAAATGTAGATATTTTAGAGAAAATGTTTGAAGAAGTAAAGAAAATTCTCCCTACTTGAGGATTACAAATTTCTCCTGAAAAAAAAAATACAAAGAGGTGATTCTTTTAATTACCTAGAATATAAAATAGCTTTACAAAAATTCACCCCCAGAAGGTACAAAGACAGACAGAGTTTCTCTGTTTGGATTTGACTGACTTAGAATTTTCTATGTAGACCAGGCTGGTCTTGAACTCACAGAGATCTACCTGCCTCTGACTCCCAGGTTCTGGAATTAATGGCATGTGCCACCACTGCCCAGCTTTAAAATATTGGACTTTTCATGATAGGAAACACATTTGCTCCTGGCAACACCAATCTACTTCAGAGAAGACAATGGGCATCCAAGAAACTCCATATGTGTGTTTGTTTTCTTTATGGAAAAAGCTAGACATACGGGCACATAAACTGTTCTTGCCTCGACTGCCAACAGATACTCTCCAAACTAGACCAGCAGGATGCAAGAAAGGTGACTGTCCTTCAAACTTTCCTATTTCACAGGAAAGTTTATCAGACATGGTAGCCCTGTAGGCCAGAGTTGGATGCCCCATTGTTGCAGAGGAACTTTGGGTGACTGTCCAGACAGCCTGAGGTTCCTATTATTAGGTAACATTTTATCTTTCTGGGGTCTTTGATAAGTTATAGTTACAGTTTTCTTTAGTTATTATAAAAGATAAATTAGATACAAAACTTTGGACCCACAAAGATAGATAATAGAGTATTTTTCTAATTTTGCCAAATACAAATATACTAGGTATTGTAACTGTAATTCTTACTTTACACTGTTTTTGTTGTATATAATCTTACTATGTTAAAGTTAAAAACATTTTTTAATTAGACAAAAGTGAGAAATGATGTATAACAATCTTCGTACACTGTAAAGATTAGTCATTCAAATTGGTCATTCAAATAAAATGCTGATTTTCCAGTAGCCAGGCAGGAAGTATAGGTGGGCCGTCCAAACTAAGGTTGATGGGAAGGAGAGGAGCAGAGTCTGGAGTCACCACCCAGATGTAAAGAGAGAAGATAAATGTTGCATGCCAAATAAGGTACCACCACATGGCAGAGCATAAATAAGGAAAATGGATTAATTTAATATGTAAGAGATAGTTAGTAATAAACCTGAGCTATTAGCCAAACATTTATAATCCATATAAGCCTCTGTGTGTTTATTTGTGACTGGGTGATCAGGACAGGAAACATCTGTATACAGGGAAGCAAATACTTAGTTTATTTAAAGGAAAAAATAAACATTAAGATGGGTGTTTTTAATAAAGGCTTGTTAATGTAGCCATTCAATACTATTTAATAGTGTTCTGTATTCAGTTAAATACCCTTTGGAAAGTTGATCATTCTATTTACTCCAAAAGTTTGTATGTGTGTGTGTGTGTCTGTGTGTGTGTGTCTGTGTGTGTGTGTCTGTATATGTCTGTATTTGTGTCTGTGTTCTTTTGTATGTGTTTTTGTGGGCATGTGCATGCTCCAAGGACTTTATATTAAACTTTGAGCTCACCTATTTGGTTAAAAAAGTTGGGCAGTGAGTTCAAGGAAGCTGTCCACCTCTGCCTCTCGGCGCTGTGCACACACTGCACCCAGTTCTTACATGGGTGATGCAGAAGTGCAACAAGCACTTTGCCAGAGACTAAGCCATTTCTCTAGCTCTAGTTTTTCTCTCTTTTTACAAGTGCTTCTATTATGACAGAAATATTCTAATAAAATGGGAAGAGAGTCTGGTGAGACAGATTAGCTGGTTAAAAAAAAACAAAAAACAAACAAACAAACAAAAAAAACTTGCTGAGCAAGCCTGACACCTTACTTAGTTATAGAATCTATGTAAATGTGAATGAGGGAACCAACTCCTTAAGTCTTTTGATCCACAAATACACACTGTGGCATGTGCATGGCATACAATTCACACACCTGCATTCACATGCACACTTCATAGACACACAAATAGTATTTTTAATACATAAATAATTTAAAGATGCACACACAAGACTATGTAAATGTGTAATATCTGCTACTCCAGTGAGGGTGTGTGTGTGTGTTAGTATGTTAGTGAGAATTGGACCTAGTGCCTTGCACTTGACCACTAAGCTACCTCTAGTCTTTTGTTTTGTCTCTGTTTTGAGGTGGCTCACTAATTTACCCAGAACTCACTCTGGAACCCATGCAGGCCTCGAGCCTACAATCCTGAATAGCGACATTAAAGCCCTGTACTAGCAGATCCACCTTCTTAAGGAATGAAAAAAAAATATTGAAAAGGAGCAGGGCAGGAGAGGTGGCTCAGTAGTTAAGAGCATGTATTTGTTTTTCTGATGTTCTTCCAGAGAACCTGCATTTGGCTTCCAGTGCCAATGCTTGTGAGATTACCTTACCTGTAACTCCAGCTCAAGGTGTGATGCCTGTGGTCTCTAAAGGTATACACACACACACACACACACACACACACACACACACACACACACACGCCACATACCTTTTTTAATCTTTAAAAAGTTACCAGGGAGTACCAGCTAGATACCATGTAAGCCTGAAAACTTGGCTTCAATCCCACAACACACAGTGGAATGGTGGAAGTAACTCCCAAAGTTGTCCTCTAATTTCCCATGTGTGCCATGGACACACTCACATAAAACAAACAACAATAATAAATAAAGTCAAAAAATAAAACTACCATAGAAACCAACAGAAACAAACAGATCTGAAAACCATGTAGACACGAAGATAGGGAATTGGTGTCTCTGTGTGTTAGACGACCACTTAAGAAATCATTTTGTAATTATACTTCCTATTCACCCAAAGACATGATTGTAGGCTACAGGTAAGTAATGTGTGGCGACATATGATATATCTAATAAAGTTTGCCTGAAGATCAGAGGACAGAGCCAGCCACAAAGTTAGCCATGGAGGTCAGGGAGTAGTGGCACACGCCATTAACCCCAGCACTCAGGAGGCAGAGAATGGATCTCTGTGAGTTGAAGGCCACACTGGGCTACATTAGAAGGGATCCCGTGCCTCTGCTCCCAGCACTTAGGAAGCACACACACACACAAAGGAACATAAGGCAGGAGGAGACAAGGATGGGTCCCTTCCAACTCTGCCTGAGCTAGCTTTCCCTCTGGCTGAAGAGTCAGTCTGAGGATTCCTGGAGACAGGATCTTCCCTTTCAGCCTGAGGAGTTGTCTTGGGGAGAAGAGGCTGTGGCATGTTCCTCTGTCTCTCTGATCTTTCAGCATTTGCCCCAATAGTGACGTTTACTGTCAACCCCTCCAGTTCAGCACCTGTTGGTCACCAGCAATGGGTGGCACAATGGTGACTCTTTTCGGTTATTTGTTGTTGTGTTTGTTTATTTGTTTTGGTTTTTGAGACAGGGTTTCTCTGTGTAGCCCTAGCTGTCCTGGAACTCACTCTAGGCCAGGTTGGCCTCAAACTCAGAGACCTGCCTGCCTCTGCCTCCTGAGTGCTGGATTAAAGGCACGCACCATCACCACCTGGCTAAACATATTAAGTATACTTTCATCATTGACAAGCAGAGAATGCTCCTCCTGATGAATCACCTAAAACACTTCCTTAGTTTCTTTTTAGGTAGCTTTGATAAAATTCCCCGACAAAAGTCACTTAAGGGAGAAAGGACTTCTTTTGGCTCACAGTTCAAAAGTGGACGGTCCATCATGTCAGGGAAGCCAAACAGACAGGAGCTTGATGCAGCTGGCCCTATGGCATCTAAAACCAGGAAGCAGAAAGGTATGAGGAATCATTATGCTCAATTTTGCTTTCTCCATTTCTACAGTCCGTGGTCTCACCCCGGGGAAATGGTGCCATGCAGAGAGTAGGTCTCTCTACATCAGTGAACCTAATTAAGATAATTCTACTTGTGCAGAGGCTATTCCAACCTAGATATTCGCTCACAGGTGCGCCTGTGGGTTTGTCTCCTAGGCAGTTGTAGATTCTGTCAAGTTGGTAGTCAAGCATCCCAGAGACACACCACTCGGTATGTCTTTGAGGGAGTTTCCCCTCCTTGAAATGGGCAGCAGCGTCACATGGACACGGGTTCTTAGACTGAGAGAAAAGAAGGAAAGGAGAAAGCAAGGTGAGCAGCAACCTCCCTCCCTCTCCTCATCTCCCCCTCCCCCTGTCTCCCTCTTCACTCCTCCCCTGCTTCCCGACTTCTCATACTCTTACCATACCTTCCTAACATTGCTTTCAAATATTCTGCCCCAGCAATGTTAAAGCCCAGGTCCCCAGTGAACGGCACTGTTTTCATAGGTCCTGGACACTTAAGGCATGGGCCTAGATGGAGGAAGCACTTTCAGTGGTATGCGAGGGGATTTATTTATTGGGGATATCTGGTCCTGTCCTGTCTTCCTCTATTTCCTGTCAACCATGTGATGTTGGATGTCTTTGGGAAGGAGGGCAGAGTCAGACAGAGACACTTCGAGCTGCCACCAAGAGAGCAAGGTGTGAAAGTGCAGGAAGCCACGAGCCACGTGGCAAGATATAGATGAATAGAAATGGGCTAAGTTGTAAGAGCTAGCTGATGATGAGTCTAAGCCATAGGCCAAAAGTTTGTAATTAATATAAGCCTTTGTGTGATTATTTGGGACCAAGCAGTTGTGAGCTGTCTATTTGAGACAGCTGGTCCAGATCTCGGGGCTAGGTCTAGTCAGAAACTTCATACTACAGGCATGCAAGGAAAAGCAGTCCTACTGCTTTGATATTCTGCCTCACAATGATCCCAGAACTGCAGAGCCAAGGGACCATGGACCGAACCCTCTGAAACAGTGCAGTCATGCAGTCAAACTGTTCCTTTTCAGGTGCCTATGTCCTAAGAATATAAAAGCAGTAAATAAAGAAAACTGGGGAAGTGGGGCCACTGCTGTAATATGACTGACCTTGTGGTTTCGGAGCCTTCGGAGCTGACTGAAAGAGAAATCTGAAGAAGTGTGGAGCTGCACAGTAGAGAAGTTTTAGGATGTTGTAAGCTCATCTCGGCGAGAGGTCCTGGAGTGAGTTGAAAAGATAAGAATTCCAGTAGATACTCAGACAGGGTAGACTGCATCCAGAGGTTTTCAGCAACAACAAGATATGTATTGGAAGTTGCACAAGAAGCCATTTGTATTACATTCTGCCAAGGGATTTGTAAACATTTGGTCTGTACCCTAAGACTTTGTTTTTGCTTTTTGATTTTGGTTTTTGTATTTTTCACAGTGCCTCACTATGTGTCTTTGTCTGGTTTGGAACTCACTATACATACCAGGCTGATCTCCAGCATGGAGAAGGTTATTTTTCTGCCTCTACCTCTTGAGTGCTAGGATTATAGACGAGAGCCACCATGCCCAGACGCTCTGAGAATTTGGAGCTTCTGTCATCAGAGTTGCCACTTTGACTGAATCTAGAATTATCTTACATTATTTGATGTCAGAAAACCCATCTTTATTGTGGGTAGGTCCATTCCCTAGTCAGAGTATACTGGGCTGCATAAGATGGAGAAAGGGAGCTGAACAGCATTGTGTATCATCCACTCTGCTTCCTGTCCTTGGATACGATGTGACCAGCCATAAACTTCAACCTCCTGCTGCTGGACTTCCTCACCACAATGGTCTATATGCTTGAACTGTAAGCCAGATCAGCTCTTTCTCCCTATGTTGCTTCCTTGAGTCATTTTATCGATCATAGCAACAGACAAAAACTAAGATAATAATGTACTAACTAATGCAGTAAAAGAAATTTTGAGACAGCAGAACATGTAGGATATGGCATTGTTATTGTAGGCTGCTTTTAGCCATGTTTAAAAGTAAAAATTATTATCAAAAGCAGAGCAGAAAGACTTGGGAGAATGTTCGTGATTTGGTCAGAAAAGTGTATATAAAATTGAGGCCAAAGCAGAGGTGGTTTCTGGAAAGGAAACAATGGGGTAGAGACATCCTGACAAGTACATACTGCTTGCTGTTAGGAATATCCTGTTTCCTAATTCTCAGCAGTGGAACAGACATGACAATGTCATGACCATGCTCACACTACCAAGTGTCTGATGGGGACTACGATTGGATATCTTGCAAGACACTCGTAAAGACAGATAAGGTGGCATCAGCTGAATCCCTGCCTACTAGTTGTACCTTGTGCTGTACAATGTCTCTACTCAACCCATGACTGGGTGTCCTTGGTACCTTGATTCTTTTAGGCCCTCTGTTCTGTGTTCTACAGTAGGTTGCCTTCTTGGATACTTTGATGGTTAGCTTCAGTTGTCAATTTGACACAATCGAGAATAATTTGGGAAGAAAGTTTCAATGAGTGGGTTGTTCTATAGGCATATCTGTGGAAGATCACATAATAAAGTTAATTGATGTGAGAATGGGCGGTACCATTCCCTGGAAAGGGGATTCATAATTAAAGAGTAAAGGAATCAAGCTGAACACAAGTAGATGAGTGAGCATACATGCATTTGTATCTCTCTGCAGACATGGCGTGACTGGCTGTTTGACACTGCCCTGACTCCTCCATCATACTGTACCTGGATGTACCTTTCTTCACTGAGTTGCTTTTTATCAGGATATTTAATCACAGGAACAGAAATTATAAGCAAGATACTGAATACCAACTCTCCTGTTAAGGGATGCTACTACTCTGCCCAGGATCAGCCTCTCCTCCATGGCTTGGAAACACTCCATTTGGCAGTGAACCTCAGGGCTGGCCTCTCTCTAATGGGTGTGAATCCAGAGATTATCACTTTATATACATTCCCCTCTTTCTAAACTTGATCAGTGGAAAGAGTCAGTTTTGAATTGTGTGATTTAAAACTGCATTGTAAGCACAGAGAGCAAAAATCCATCTTTAGCAGCCATCTTTTGCACACAAGGATCTCACTAGATTTTAGGAGTTATAGCACTGGAAGATTTTTTTCTAAAGACCATATTCACCAGAGGATCCAATGGGAAGGTTAGAGGAACAGGCCCCGCAAGGCACAGAGAGGCTAAGGATAGAAGCCCAGGCTCAGCTCTGTCTCAAAGTCTTCATGTTCATATGGACATTGCATCTACGCACAACACCCACCAACTCTAAGCACTACTTCAAAGGTGCCATCAGATGAGAGCCTTTGGCCTGATACCACCATGCATGTCAGATCTTCATCACCTCACAAGTGCCCCGGAGACCCTTCCTTGTTGCTTTGGTTAGAATCCTCATTGCGTTCTTCATCTCTAGATTTCCAAAGCTGCGCATCCATCCTCGGAACAAGTAGATACATCAATCCATCAGTTAGACATGTTGTCTTTCAAACCGGTTGCCAGGTTGGAAGGCTGATGACCTCACAGGCTTCCGCCCCTCATGATTGGAAGGATCAAACTCTGTGGAGCTAGGCGAGCGTGGTGGACAAGCTCACCTTCTCAAGGCTGTCCTCCACACCAAATTTCTCCCTCAACTACAGACGTGAGAACCAGGAGTGGTTTCAGCCAGAGCCCAGGAGGAGGTTGAGATAGATAGGAGTCTAGGATTTATAGACAAGAAGAGAGCATCTAAGAGAATTATGGCTGCTGGTGACCCATCTTCGACACCCGAGGAACAGTGTCCCCAGCTTAGCACCACGGTGTCTTCTCCAGTGCTGGATGAAGATGTCCCGGGACTGTCAGGTGAGGTTATCAGGGTGAGAAGAGATACCAGAAAATGGCCATAAGGAGAAGGGGCATCCAAGCAAGAAAGGAGGCGCCCCGGATGCCAGAGACTGGCAAAGGGGTGGACAGGCAATGGGACATGAATGTCACATGGGCTGAAACCCTACAGAACAAGGAAGGGGAAAGAAGAATTATAAAAAGAAATTCCCCTCATGAGGCAGAAGAGGCACATTTCCAAGTTTGAGCTAGCCTGATCTATAGAGCAAGTTCCAGGACAATAAGAGATACAGAAAGGAAACCTGTCTCAAACTTAAACTTAATTATTAATTATTTAATTTTTAAACAAATGGAGAAATAGTGTATAATGGGGAAGAGACTCCAACGGAAGTGTATGAAGGGAAGGTGGATCTAAAATGTTCTATTGAGCTGTGAGGAGAAGGAAGCCCCCGGTACCTGCACTCCAAAGAGAGCAGACATGGACAATGGAGGTAGAATGAGTCAGTGGCAGCATACACACCGACACCGAGACCTCAGAACAAGCAGACACATCAATCTGTCAGTTACACATGTTTTATTTCAAACTGGTTGCCAGATTGGAAGGCTGATGACATCACAGGCGTCTGGCCCTCCTGATTGGAGGGGAAGCACTCCAGGGTGGTGGGCAGCTCGGTGGGCAACAGCTTCTTCTTGGAGTGTATCTCCACAGCTCTCCTCTCCTTAGATGGGGGAAGGGGCATCACATGTGGATTCAGTGAGAGTTCAGGAGGGGGGCCGGGTCTATCAGAGCCCGGGATTTGTGGGTGGAAGGAAACGGCTTGGGAGAATCGTGAGCCCTGGCCAACTGTCATTGTGCTCTGAGGAGCAGAGTCCTCATCCTGGGGTGGTGGTGAATAGGGAGATCACAGAACCAACAGGTGAGGTGACTGTAAGGTCCAAGGACATGGAAGGAAGGAAACGGGGCCCCGGAGGCAGGACTGGAGGCAGAGAGGACAGGAGGTCAGACACAGATGTCACATGGACCGAAAACCTACAGAACAAGGAGGGGACAGAGAAGAGACTTCCTTTTTACGGGGAGAGCTGAGGAATAGGGAGAGGGTATGGGGACAAGATGAGGGGCAGGTGGCATCCGCACAGAGGGAAAGGAGCGTCTGAAGACGTTTGGGGTGTCTGGGGTAGCATGAGGCAGGGCTGAGATCATCAGAGCCTGAGCTTCACACTGGGGTGTGGTTTCTTCACTTAGGACCAAGGGCGGAGGCCAACCCCCAGCCTCCATCCACCAGCCTAGAGAGGAAGAGGAACCTGTCATCGGATTCTGAGGATGACCTGGCAGAGCTGCTGGACCCTGAATCTGAGCCAGTGTGGTCAGTGAAGACACTGTGTGGGCTCAGGATGACACTAAAGAGGCGGCGTGTGTCCACAGTGAGGCCTGAACATCACAAAGTCTTCACCAAGCTGCTGGGTAGGTAGCACCTCCATGGCTCCTAACCCTGGGCAAAAGAGGGAACTTCTAGCCAACCTCTTTCCCCATGGTAAAGCTGCCCTCACAGCCCAGGCTCTGTTGGTGTGGAGGACATTTACATTCAGTTGGTTCTCAGGGACACACAGGAGGTGGGGTCTTAGGCTAGAGGTAAAAAAGGTTCACATGGAGGTGAGGAAGAGGAATGTAACTTACCTCGTTCTGACTTTGAGAGCTGAAGTGTCTTCATCCACATCAAAGCAACACAGTCATGTTCTCATCCTTCTATGACACCAAATGGCACTGTCAGTGTGTTTCTGACCTAACGGGATGCATTTGGGGCAATGAGAGAATATCATGGTGTGCTGAAACATCTTGGTCCTGGGATGGTGATGATTGATCCCAGAGCCACATACACATAAAAATACATCTTAAGTGTGGTATGCATGCTACTGATATTCTAAACTTTACTCCATGCCTCCTCTCCAGAATTTCAGAGTCCCCTACTCAGGAATGGCACCACCCACAGTGGGCTGGAACTGCCTATATAAATCAGCGATCAAAAACTGCCCCAAGACATGTCCACAGGTCAATCTGATCGAGACAGTCTCAAATTGAGAGTTTCTTAGGTAACTCTGGGCTGTGTCAAGATGAGGCCAGAAGTTAACTAGAAGACTTCCCTGATGTGGTATGTCTTTCTGTATGCTATGAATATGCTTTATTACCAGTGGTTAATAAAGAAGATGTTTTAGCCTTGGCAAGGCAGCTTAGAGGCAGGTGGAAAATTCAAGCAGAGATAAAGGAGAAGGGGAGAGCCAAGGAGACGCTGCTGTCCAAAGCAGCAAAATGTAATGGAACTTGAGTAAAGCCACAGAACACTTGACAAGACATAGACTAATAGAATTGGGTTAAGTTATAAAGGCTAGTTGGTAATGAGCCTGAGCCATAGTCCAAAGAGCTTGTAATTGATATAAGCCTCTGAATAACTATTTTATAAGCAGCTGCGGGACCATGGGTAGGAGTGATTGTTCCAGACCACGGCCTGACGGGTCAGAAAAACTTCAGGCTACACTTGCCCTCTTGTCAACATGGTAACAAACACGTCACTCTAAGGCACAGCCTTTCCCCTTTTGTTTGTTCCAAGATCTTATGATAATAGAATACAAACCATACACAAGACTCACAGTTCTTAATAAATTCTAATTCTTTAAAAGTGAAAGGACTTGAAAATAACCAAAGTCTCTTTACTGTGGGCCTTTGTAAGATGAAAAGCAAGCTAACCATTTTCTTACTCTAGAAGGGAACAAGGGATAAAAACAGCCGCACTTAGGGAAACAAAACTCCAGCAGTGTGGACCAAATCCCGGAGCTCAACGTTCGCCGTATGGGATTCATTCATAATCTTACAGCTCCGAAGGGCCCGAGCAGTAGCTCTTCAGCTCTGTCCTCTGTGCCATACACAGCTGTCTCATAGGCTCAGGTCCGTGTCTGTCACTGTCCTTGGTGGTCATCGCCTGGTCCTAGCATGTCCAGTGTCCTGGAGTGTCTGCAACTTCACCAATGGTGACTCCTGGGCTCTCGTGGGGACCCTGAGCCTGTCACATGGTGTCCAATCTCAGGGTCACTCTGTAAGCCCTTCAGCCCTGAAGTTTTCATCTCATCAAAATGTCATGCCACGTGGGGGACTCTTACACATGTTCAACTACCCGCTTAACATATGGCCTTCCTTCTCCTGGGCCATGGCTTCTGTGTGCTGGTCCTGGGAATATACTTCCCAGGCACAAGCTGCTGATATTTTATTAATTAAAGCTGATACTTCAGCCCTAGACTGCCAGTAACCACAGAGTCTTTAAAAGCATCATGTGACAGACTGAAGCTTCCCAAATGAGGCCCTCCAATGTCTGCACTTCTATTGGCCTTCCTATTATACAAGCTCCCACAGAAGAATCCACTAAGCTCTAACACTGCTGAAGCCCTATAATCCCGCCCCACAACATGACAAGCCCCAAAAGCAGCTCCACCCCTAGCATTAGTCAAGGGTGCCGTCAGAAACATAAACAATAGCAGGAAAATTTCACAGACGCACATGCACACACACACACTTAGCACGCTGCATTTATTAGATTGCCTTACAGGATATGGTGTGGATAACTCAAGAAGTCAGCCTTGCACCAATTCTGACATGAACCCACCCCGGAGAGGCTGTTCTCCTGGCTCTCTCTCCCTCCCAAGCTGTTTTCCCTTCACACCGTGACACATGTGCTTCTTTCACAGAGGATCCTGTGGTGGAAAAATTCCTGGCCTGGGACAAGACACTGAGAGTGTCTGATAAGGTGCGCTGAGCTGGGCTCCAGATCCTATCCTGCCTGGGGAGGGACCTCCCTCACCCACAGTCCCCCCATCCCTCCACAGTGTCCTGACCCTTGATATCCAGTGTCTCTCTTGAGGGCCTGGCCGTGTCCTACAGAGTGGACAGGAGGCCCTTGGGATCTGAGACCACGGTCCTCCGGGACCCTTTGGTCCAGACGGGCCAAGACCTCCTTGTCCCTGATGTCCGAAGCTCTCCCTCAGAAGTGACCCAGAGCCCAACCACGCTGGAGCCACAAGCCACACACCGCTGGCCTGGCCGCCCACTCCAGCAGGCACCCACAACTCTGGGCTCTTCTCTGAGCCTCAGGCCCCCTCCCCTGTCCCCACATTCTTCCTCTCCAGGGTGTGACATCTCCTTTCCTGTCTCCTCTCTCCATCAGTACCTCCTGTCTATGGTCATAGCTTATTTCAGCCGCGCCGGGCTTTTCTCCTGGCAGTATAGACCACTCCACTTCTTCCTGGCTCTGTGAGTATTTAGCCCCTCTCTGTTGGTCACTGTCCCCTGCCCTGCATGTGGGGGTCACAAAATGGATCTCTGATCTGTCCTTGTGGCATGAATTCCTTAAACTGTTATTCTTTATTAAAAAAACTAATACCAGCTAGAAATTTAACAAGGGGTGGAGAGTCAGCCTAGTTAGTAAAGGACCTGCCGTACAAGCAGAAAGACCTGCTCAGAGTTTTAGCACCCACATGAAATGGTGGGCGGGGAATTGCAGTTCCAGTGCTAAAGGGTCAAGAACAGGACGATCACTTGGGTTCAGAACAACCCCCAAGCCTAGCCTGTAAAACTGAGGTCCCGGTGTGAGACCTTGTCCCATGAAACAGAGTAGGAGCGCCTAGGAAAAGCTTGGGGTGGACTCTGAGTTTAAGAGTTCCCCTGTGAATGTGTGTCAAGGACACACTGGAGAGACTCAGTCCAGTCCCCAAGCCCTAAGGTCTGCCTGCGTCCCTTTCTTGACTCTCTCCCTCTGAGGCTTTCTTCCACGGTAATTAACCAGCACATACCTGGAGGCTGGAGTTCCCAGTGTGAACTCAGTCATCTTTCTAGAACGCCCAACCAAACTCAAGCACCGCCCGACACTCCCTTCCATCTCACCGGCTTCCATTGTTGTGCCCTCTGTTTTAAGCCTGGGTAGGTGTTTCATACACGTGTGCCTGGAGACAATCACCTCTCCCCAAAATTAATCCATACTCTGAAATATAACAGGACAGGTGAAGCTTCCCTGTATCCAAAATACTTCAGGAAGCTGACACAGGAGGATGCCTTGAGCCAAAGATTTTAAGGGCATCATAGCAACATAGCAGGACACCTCGAATCAACCTGAAAAATGAACTAAGCCTTTTGTCTGTCCTGTTTGATCAGCCAACTTTTGTCTCTGGCAGAAGTGTCATGAAATTCTGTCAGGATGGGATTTGGGGGGATTGGAGAGATGGCTCAGCAGTTAAGAGTTTATGACACTCTTGCGAAGGACTGGATTTCAGTACACAACATCCTTATCAGGCCATTTACAATACTGCAGGGGTCCAGCTCTCTCTATGGGCACCTGCACTAATGTGCACATAGCATACACACAATTAAAATAACAAGTATATTTAAGGGGCTGGAGACCCAGCTCAGCAGTTCAGGAAGCACCCTGTATGGAGAACAGACTCCACTTCAAGGGGTATCTGATGCCTCTTTTGCCTCTGAGGCCACCCACATGCATACACATGCATGCATATATGCATTTGAACATGCAAGCATGCTTGATTGCACCCCCCCACACAGAAATACTAAAAAAAAAAAATCTAACAGATGGATCGTAGCCTCTGGTCCCCTCTCCTTTTCCCCGTTTCTGTCATAGTGGACACTTGTTGAAAGTAAGATCTTGCAAAGCACCTAGTCATTCTGACACCTCAATTCTGTTTTATTTTGGAGGTATTTCTGATATTGGCTCAGCACTGGCTATGCCTTATCTATGACTGCCTTTCATTTATCCACTCACTCAATGGTTCATTCAACATGCTCTAGAGAGCATACCCATCTGAGGAGCACGATCTCAGAGATGTTAGATGAGTGTTAAGGAGAGAAGATGCCCGAGGCAGGATACGGGAGTGTGCGCACCGCACAAGTCCAGGGAAGGGACAGGGTGGAGTTGGCTCTCAGTGGGAGATGGCTTTGGGGTCTTGATGAGCGTGTCTTCATCAGCTCAGCCGAGGTGGCTCCCTCATCCTCCTCCTGGGCCCTCCTGAGCCTTTCACAGCATCCCAATTTCTTCCTCAGGTACCTGGCCAATGACATGGAGGAGGACAACCAGGCCCCTAAACAAGACATTTTTTACTTCCTCTATGGGAAGAGCTACGCCCAGCGCCCCATGTTCCACAAACTGCGCTTCCAGTTCATTCGGTCCATGGGCTGGAGGATCTGGGTGTCTCGGGAGGAGTGTGAAGAGGTGGGTGGGTGTGGGGCACATGGGGGTGCAGAAGGACAGGATGGACAGAGAAAGGAATGCGGGAGGTGGGTGTGAGGAATGGGAAAGCTTGAGGCTACTATAAGGGTATTGAGGGTTGGCACTGCTCAGAGATCTGATTCTCTCTTCAGATCCAGGCTTACAATCCAGAGCTGTGGGTGTGGGCACGAGATCGCACCAACCTGACCTAGAACCCTAGAACCATAGAGGCCTGAGGTCATCGGCCTGAGGAAGGTATGCTGGTGTTTTCTGAGATGGGTCCTATCTGTGATCTCATTAGGAAAGCCACTAAGTCCTTGTTTAACTCACCCTCATCCCACACTAGCATCCATTCTTTGAAGCAGCCCAGCCGTAGTATGGTTGTATCAATGTCATCAACACACACACACACACACACACACACACACACACACACACACGGGGCAGGCAGGGGGAGGGCGGCAACCAGGAGGTTTGATCGAGACAAGCTGCATGTCTAGAAGCCACTCAGTTGACCTCAAAAGCGGGCATTGTTGCAAGGACTCTGATTGGGTAGAAACCTTTCCACCCTAAGCAGGTCACCAGGCTAGTAAAAAGCATTTCACAGCCCTTTGAGCCATTTCATCAGCTCCAAGGGCCAATTCCAACCTAAAATTAGGGCAGAAGATGAAGCGAATGTTGGTTTTCATTTACGCTAATAGCCAACTTCCAGGTAGAGGATTACAGCCTCTCTTCAGAAGTTAGGATTAGAGTTCAACACAGAAGCTCACAGGTCAAGACTTCAGACATGTCAGTGATGTTTACAGCATGGATAGAAGTTCAGATTTTAATCAACTAGTGAGGTTATGAATTAGTTCAAAGCCACATTCTGGAAGTGGGCCTCAAGCAACGGCTACAAAGCAGGGTGCTGGGCCTGACTTGAGGCTGATTAGATGAATTCAGGAGTTAAGATTACCCAAGGTTGAGAATTACAGTTGAGCATGATGCTTCAGGGTTCAGGTCAAGAATCAGGGTTCAGGGGCGGTTAAGGGTACTTGCTACCCTTTCAGAAAATGGGACTTGGTTCTCAGTGCCCACGATGTGTGCTCCAGACAGCATAAAAGTCCTTCCCAGGGAACCTGAAGTTCTCTTCTGGTCTCTGTGTGTCGGCCCCAGCGTCTAACCCTGAGCACCACAGAACAGACAAAAGAAAGCTTAGAGATGAGTTACCATTTGTCAAAGGTCTTGTTCATGCTTGAAGAGTTGTATGTATGGAGTCTGACACACCCTCCTCCTTCCCTCCAGATCCCTGTGCCCGAGGGAGATGCTCTATGCTCACATTAAGGACCGCTGGGAGAAAAGAGAGAGGACTGCCTTCCACAGGAATCTAGAAGCACCCAGACCCTTCTAGAAGGAGTGAATGACATCGCCACATTGTGCTCCTGGGAGCGGGAACACATGTGGGGGCTCTGGAGGGGAATTAAGAAATCAGGGTTCCTCCAGGGCTCATTCTACCCAGCGGCACCATCTAAACGTTATCCAATGCCCTCAGTCCCATGTCCCCCATAGCAGCAGCTGAAGGCCCAGTGCTTTCCTGTAATTGGTCTCCATGGTCTTGGGACATTTGAAGGCGGCACCTCAGTGCTCAGCTGAGGCGGGAACTGCCTTTAAAATATAGCATTAGAGCCATATAATTGTAATAATTTTGACATGTCACAAGTTTTATTGCATTATTAGTATACATAACAAGTTTTGTTATCTTATTAATAAATAGACTTTATTATGTTATATGCTGACTACAGAATAATTAGCATATTAGTTTTATAGTAGTTTTGGTTTTGAGAACATGCTGCTTCTATATTTTATCATAGCTCTTATAATTTTATATATACATAACTATTTTCACTCAATGGAGAAGAATTTTTACCTCTCAACATCTATTATACTTACGTGTCCATTTGTCTTATATCTGGGTAGCAGAACCCTAGATCTTTGTGAATATAAGCCCTTATTTCTTTATATCTGATCTCTGTTGTTGAATGTGAAATTTAACTGTGATACTTTAACTTGCTTCGGCATGTTTGTATATTCCTTTAAAAAGGGCATGTGTTTGAAGGAGCATCCATGTTACAACATCCCTCCCCTGGGGACAGATAATAAAGATGAAGCATGTTCTGTGTTTTATGAGTGTATGTTACTATGACCTCCTTTTCTTTGTGTGTGCATGCGCATGTGCGTGCTATGCATTAAGGATATGTTTATGTTTACCTGTGTATAAATCTGTGTATGTGAGGATGTCTGTGGGGGGTGGAGGTTTGAGGCTGATTTCTGATGTCTCCTCGATAGCTCACTACCTTATTAATTATGCCAGCTTCTCCCCTGAACCCGGAGCTCCCCAACATACTGAACTCTCCAGCTTCTCAAAGGGCACACACTGGCTCCCAAGTACAGGAGAGCCACCCACCTGTCATTTACATGGCACGGGGATTTGAACTCTGATCTTCAATCTCACTGCTTGCTCAGCAAGCACTTTAACCACTGAGCCATCTCCTGATCCCTGCTAGTGTGGTTTCTCTGATGCCTTTCTCTTGTTGCCGTTTGTCTGACACGATTGTGTCACATCACTGAAATCAATATTCTTTTTTTAATAAAAGCAAAAGACTAACATTTCCTACACGGCTGGAATGACAAAAACATGTTAGCAAGTGAAGAAAGATCGTGAATGCACCACTGTTCAGGTGTGCTGTTTGTTTATGCTTGTGTAGATGTGTTCACGTGCCTGTGGGTGCATGTGCATGCATGTGCGTGTAGAGGGCAGAAGCTGGCATCGGGTCTTTTTAAGATGTACTTATCTTTATTTTATGTGTGTGAGTGTTTCATCTGCGTGTATGTATGTGTACCGTGTGTGAGCAGTGCCCACAGAAGTCAGAATAATACATTGGATCACCTGGAGCTGGAGTTAGATGGTTGTGAGCTGCCGTATTTGTGCTGGGAACCAAATCCAGGTCTCTGCAGGATCAGGAAGTACTCTTAGCTGTTGATTTATCTCTCTTTTTTTAAAGACAGGGGTTTTCATCGAAGCTGGAGCTTATTAATTCAGCAAGACTAGCTGGAGACCAGATATTAACCAAATATTAAAACGTATAAGCCAGTGGGGGCTATTTCGTTCAGACCACTACAGGCACCATGGCTAAAGTCCACAAGTATAAGGACTTCAATTCAAACCCCAGAATTCATGTAAAGATGGGAACAACAGCACATTTGTAACCCCAGTGCTCCTATTGTGAGACCAGAGAACTCCTAGAAACTCCCAGACCTGAAATCATCAATGTTGAGTTAGAAAGTCTGTCTTTAACAAGGCAGGAGGCAAGGATAGATATGTATGCCATGACATACAAGCACCTAACCTTTCACACACACACACACGTGCAGACACCATGCACACATCACATGCATGGAGATCTGAAAATCAACTTGATCAAAGAATAAGTATTATCTATACCAGAAAGCATTTGCTTTATTTGGATAATATTTGGGAAATTTGTATGGTCATCATAATTAACCGTCAAATTGATACAACCTAGAATGTCGTGGGAGGAGGGCCTGTTGCCGTGTCTATGGTCAGCTCATTTTGATCAGCAGCATTCCCTAGGCAGGGCATTCTCAACTGTATATGGATAAAAACATAGCTGGGCATAAGCAAGCAAGCATCATGCATTCATTCATTTCCTTCTGCAGTTGACTGTGGCTGTGATGTGACCAGCCTTTCGAAGTTGCTGTTCCTTTGCCATCCTTGCTATCAGTGACTGTAACTTGGAATTGAGCAATAACATTATTCCCTTTCTCTCTTTAGTTGATTCTTCTTGCAAGGCTAGTTGATCTGCAATAAAAAAAACCATGGTTAACTAGAGAAGCCATGTAGCTAGCACCCTGATTACGGTAGGGGACAAACCTTCCATGGACTTTTCCAAAGCAATCCAACCCAAACACATGCTTTAGGCAGCCACTAATCTGCCTTTTCTGATTTTGGATTGGAATAGACTTTTCCTAAGTTTCCTAAAATCAGAAGTATGTATCACTGTCTTAAGTCTGCATCTTGTGGTCCACCCAAGTGCTTTGTTCAGATTTTTTTTTAATTTCAAAATAATTATAGATCGCAAGAAAACCACCAAGACAGTACATACAAGTTTTATCTGCCACTCACCCAAATCCTTCAATTATGACACCTTAAAAAATGAGTCAAAACACAACTCTTACCTCCAATAAAGTAAGAGACATTTAGTGTGCATGCAAGTGTGTGTGTGTGTGTGTGTGTGTGTGTGTGTGTGTGTGTGTGTGTGTGTGTGCGCGCGCGCGCCCAAGTGTATGTCTTCAGAGCCCAGAGGTCAAGGTCATGTGCCTGCTATTCTTTTTACCTTTGTTTTTGAGGAAGGGCTTTTCCCTGCATCTGAAGGTGTTTTGGCTATGCTGGCTTGTCAGTGCGCTCCTGGGATCTGACCCTCTGAGCCTCTCAACACTGGGGTTACAGACACAGTGGCCATACCTGGATTTATGAGGTGGTCAAGGATTTGAACTGTGGTCCACTTCCTCCTCAGGCTCAAATATTAGTCAAATATAAATGAGCATGACCCAGAAACATGGATTCATATTTCTCCAAATATTATATTCCAAGATGGACCTGTCATTAGGGGCAGGGACAAGGCCACAGCTCCACACTGCCATCCACAGCAGCCAGGGAGTTCTTTTAATCCTTAGGGAACTTGAGTTAGGTAAAGCTGTATCTTTGGCTTTGGTGCAGAAAACGATTTCAGAATGGGTTTCTGTGAAGCAGAGTTAGAGGGTTTTTTTTTTTTTTTAAATTTGGTTTTTGTTTCGTTTTAAACAAGAACAACTTTGGGAGCTAGAAAAATGGCTCTGAGGTTAAGTGGTTGCTCTTGCAGAGAAGCAGATAGATGGGGTCTCACCATCATCTATAACTCCAGTTCTAGGGGATCCAATGCCCTCTTCTGGCCTTCCAGATACCAGGCACACATGTGGTACACAGACGCATGGGAAGCTCAAAGACTTATACAAATAAAATAAAGTAAATCTAAATTAAAAAGAACTTGGTTTTTATTTATTCTGAGCATTCATGTATGCTTCTGTATGTGTGTGTGCCTGCACGTGCGTGCATGTGTGCATGCGTGTTTTACTGAGAACCGAAGCCACAACCTCTCACATGCCAAAGAAGTCCTCCTCTATCATTGAGCTAAATATCCAGCCTTGAGAAAGCTAATCTTGACTGACCGTGTGATTGTGCTGAGATCAGAAAAGGCCTTTTTGGAGCTTGACTAAGGGGATGTTTCCGTTCTGGTCTTTCAGTCCCTCTGTCTGTGTGTTCCTACATTTTATTGCATTACATGTCTGACTTTTACATGGTTTTGGAGATTCGAACTCAGGTCCTCATGCTTACATGACAAGTGCTTTTACCCAACGAGCCAGGGAACTCCTAGGTCTGCAGTCTTACATTGGGCTGCATCATGGATCCTTCTTGAGTTGAGACTTCCAGACTTTTAGATTGAGCTGTTCATGGGTTCTCTGACTAGCCAACAGATGACCATTGTTGAACTGTGCATTTTTCAACAGTATTAGTCAATCTTTTTTTTTTTAAATCCCTTTTATAATTGTATATGTATACTACTAATTTTTTTGTCTTAGTTACACCTTGACAAAAACAGCTAAGAAAGGGAAGGGTTTGTGACTCACAGTTCAGATGTGTAGTCTATCGTGGCGGGGAAGTCGAGGCAGCAGGAACGTTAAGCAACTGGCTGCAATCACCCACCGTCAGGAAACACAATGCATGCTAATGCTCTGCTCCCTTTCTACTTTGTATACCATCCGTGGTCCCAGCCTAGGGAGTGGTGCCACCCACAGTGGGTGTGTCTTTCCACCTCAGTTTTCCTGATGAGCATCTTGCTGAACCTCTTTAGTTCTATTTGCTCATGGTTGACAGTGACAAGGCTGTTCCCTTCTTCATGCCTGTGTCCCCTGACATGTCCACCTCCAAGATGCTTTCCCCTAGTTGTTGAGCATCCACATTATCAATAATTTCCTTTCCTACTCATCTAAGTAATATGTTAGTGTCAGGTCTTGAGGGGCACACAAATAATGAGGTACAGACCAGCAAGGTATACTGAACCAGAAGCAAACTTTATTTCAAAAATTACTGCAGTGGAAGAAAGTTAACTGTTGGGTGCTGGTATACCCAGACCCATATACTCTGTGTCAGGCTAAAAAAAGCCTGGGCAAGGTCAGTGCCCTTTTGTTTACTTCCCTGATCTTTGTTGATGCACCCTGTGTGCATCAACACCCTGTTTTGCAATCAGTGGTTTTCCTGTTATGATGAGGAGTCTTGCACCCATTGCCAGAGAACACACTGACAGGTACAGGAACCCAGGGCAGGGGAACTTAAGGGGTATATAAGCTTGCTAAATAAAGGCTGAGGGAGCAGAAGCAGCTGATCTCCCTGGATGATGGAACTGTCTCTTGAGTGCTGATTTAACCCTGACGACCCTCTCCAGGCTCGGCTTACGCGGCAGCAGTTAACCAGTTAATTGGAACCTCTGCCAGAGTTCAGGCTTCTGAGGCTGTGGCAAATGGGGATAGGTTTTGAGCCCCTTTTTATAGTAAGAGGTAAGCTTTAGAAATGGACAAAAGAATTTTTACAATTTTGAAGTTAAACTTTAACAAACATCTTGCATTTTAAGATTTGCAATGTCCTGGTAACAAGGTTTTAGCTAATTGATGTTTGTATACACCCATAGTCTTTTTGACATAACTAACAGTGTTTGCCAACACTTGCAACTTTCCTGAAATAGCTGTTTTCCCATAGCAGGATATGAAACAGTGCAAAGCCATTAGTCACGCAGGGGGCATCTGGTTAAGGTTTACTAAATGGGGTGGGTGTACTAGGAGTCGTGTGTAACTCATTAAAAGTTAACTTTGGTCCACAGTTGTTGGTTATCAGTGGCGAGGGAGTTATCGTGAAAAGCTAACCCCAGGCTGCTAACATTTAGGTTGCTGACAGAGCTGCAGTTATAAGTCAGAGAAAGGTGTAGTTAAAAGTGAATCCCTATTTACTGGCAGAGCTGATGGCTGACAGTGTTGCACAAATGAATGAGACTCAGGGATAGATCTCTGAAGAAGTCGGAGATACTAGAGAGAGTAAACACCACAGACAGATCGTACCCAGCTGTCTTCCAGCTTCCTCAGCCTGGATTCCCTTGGCTTCCTCCCTCTCTGTCTTTCTATGTCTGTCTTAAATACTCTGTTGGTAAATTAAGGCGTGGCCCCACCACTGCCTACACGGGAGCCTGGAATTCCTTCTGTAATCTAAAATGAACCTCAACTCAGTTGGGATTAAGGGCGTAGGTCATCACTCCCAGGATACTCCCTGTGCTGGGATTAAAGGTTTGAATCACCACTCTCTGATTCTCCTAGACCGACTGTGGTTAGATCTCTAGAACTTCTGGAGCTTTTTTTAAATCCCCACATGACAGCCTTCATCTCTTAAGCTCATAACTGTATACTCATATTTTTATTTCTATTCCAGGGCCTTCATTAGCTCATCCTAACTCATGACCTCAGAAACTGATCCCTCCATTACTCTAGACAGCTTTAATTTCACCGCATCCTCTAGATTTCCCTTTGCAATGGGAAGGAAGTGGAGTATAAGCCTAGATTCCAGAACTTAGGAGACAGAGACAGAAAAGTTGGGAGTTCTCTGCCATCTACACATGGAGTGTCAGGCTGGCCTTTGCTATAGACTGAACCTGAGCCCTGTCTCGGATAACCAAACCAAACAAAAACAACTCCACAGCTCCCCAAAACCCTTCCCCAAATAAAACTCCCGTGAGAGGTTGTGGTAACTGAGGAGATGTTGGGGACTCAGCAGGGACATTTTCAGGGCCTTTCATTTGCTGGTTCACGTTTCCTCTTTTAAAACTATATATTTTATTGATTAAATTGTGTGTATATGTGTGTATGCATTTGTGGGGCTACATGTACATGAGTGCAGGTATCCTTGGAGTCCAGAAGAGGATGTTAGATCTCCTTGACCTGGGGTTGCGGACAGCTGTGTGCTGCCAAGTCAGTGCTGGGGACTGAATTTAGGTCTTCTGTGAAAGCAGCCAGTGCTCTTAACCACTGAGCCATCTCTCCAGCCCCTACTTTACCTTTATGTAGGAGGTAAGGTTGTTTCCTCCAGGGACTCAGGGATGTTTTTTTACTATTTTTAAAAATATTTGAAACCTACTTTGTGTTTGTTTTTGCACTTGTGCATTTCCTCCCTTAACCGCTTGCTTCTCTTTGTGTCTGGATTCAAGTTACAGTCTCTTTTATTTCTCTTCTTTAAAAAAATATTGTGTGCAGATGTGTGCAAGCGTGTGTGTGCTTGGGTCTGTAACACTTGTCTTGCACAGCATTTGCTTTTATGTATATATGTATGGCATTTGCACATGTGTGCATGTGTGTGAATGTAACCGTGCACTCATGTGTGGGGGTGTGCTTACAACTGTGCACTGAGGAGGATGTCCAGTACCTTCCCTTGACAACTGCCTTATTCCCATGGGACAGGTTCCCCCAAGGAATCTGCAGTTTGTCTCCTGTCTCTGTGCCCCACCTCCACCTGCACTGGGGTTATGTGCTCTACCTCTGTCTGCACTGGGATTATGGGGCACGTGCAATCACCCATCTTTCTACGAGTTGTTAGCAGTTGAACTCAGATCTTTGTGCTCCTGTAGCAAGAGCTCTATTCACGGAGCCATCTCCCCAGCCTTCTTCATGCTCTGGAGAATGTGTTTCATGTAGAAAAGCATTGAAGCCCTGAGTAACATACCCATGTAGCAGAGACTGAGAATGATGCATGCCTGAAAATGGTAGAGGGTGCCTGGGGATGGAGGATGCCTAGGGGTGGAGGCAGATGGGTCAGATGTTCAAGGTCATTCTCAGTTACAAATCCCATTTGAAGCCAGTTTAGAATATTGAAAAACCAGAAAAGTTTTGAGCAAGTTTCTAAATTCAGCTTAAAACAGGCCTGAATTTCACTGATAAAGATTCCAGAGACCTGAAATTACAAAATCAGAACATCCTAGTACAGGAGATAACCTAGGGCCATCTTATAGCAATGGATTAACCACTGAATGTCCCAGTACAAGAGATAGCCTATTTGAAAACGTTTGACAAACAGCCAGATAAGATAACAGAGGAATTCTGGAAAGTCCCTAAAAACAAGATAGTCAGAATTATATCCTTACCGAGACCCTTAAATGATGAGTAACTCTGTGCTTTTTGCCTTTAAAAACTCAACTTGTAGAAGGGCGGGTACCTTCTCTGGCCACCATTAAGATGTGCATTAGGACAAGTCCCTGCTGAGGCTTACATTTCTTTTCAATAAGCCTTGCTTTTGCATTTCAGAAAGTTTGTATCTCTGGTGGTCTCTTTAGGGGTCTCGCAACCAGGGCACAACATTGGGGGCTTGTCCGGGATCCCCAGAGACCCCCAAACCCCAAACCCTTCAGGGTTTACACTAGTTGACTGGGTAAGTTATACTGAGTGTTCATTGTTGTTGTCTGGTCTCTGTCCTCTGTCTGAAAGGTTGTTGGCAGCGTCTGTATCTGAATCTGTAAGGTTTTCGATTTGGTGGATGTGCCTGCAAAGCACAGCTAGAGGGAGTGGGAGACATCCCTACTCCTCATCTGGGCGGGGGTCTCGAGTCTGAGACTATGCTGTTGGGGATCCTCCTGGGGACCCTCTAAACTCTGGGGACAAGAAAACTCTTCTGCGCCAACCCAGTCCGTTATTGGGGCTCCTTCTCTGGACCTCTGATCGCCAAGGCTTCTAAACTGCAATTTTCTGTTACAGGCCCTTGTTCTTCCGTTTTGTCTGACTGTCTTGTTAGTAAGTGTGATTTCTTATATTTCTGCTCATTCTCTCATTTGTACAGTAGGGCATTAGGCCTGTGCACAGCGTTACCTAGTTTTGCTGTAGAAGGGCTTTTCGGTACCCGGGCTGCCAGAAGCCCAGACCCTGCCATGCCAGACCCCTCAGCTGTCCAGCCGCCTGCCGCTCAGGCCCCCAGAATGACTCAGATGCTTATATTAACTTCATGCTGTTTGGCCTATGGCTCAGGCACATTGCTAGCTAGCTCTTACATCTTAAATCAACCCATTTATATTAATCTGTCTGCCACGTGGCCCATGGCGCACCTGTGTTCCTTACATGTTGCTCCTTGGGCGGCTTGCTGGATCTGCCTGACTCTGCCCTGCTTCTCCTACCTATGCTCTGATTTCTTCTCCTACTTCTTCTATGGTGCCTGTCATGGCCCAAAACAGCTCCTTTATTTAGAGATTGATATTCACAGCATACAGAAAGGCATTCCCACATCATAGTTTGTCTTTATCCATGTGAATATTTTATTGTGCCTGTCCTCTTGTTGTGGTGCTAGAGCTATTTTAAAATCATGAGCCAAGATAACAGTTGTCTTATTCCCTTAAAAATGTTCCTAGATATAAATATGTAAATGCATGAACAATGTGGCCACAGTATGCGTGTTTAATGTTTGGACATGTGTGTGCATTCTGTGACTCTAGATAAAAACTGAACATGGCCAGCCTTAGGGGCCAGATGGCCAGTGGAAAAGGTTCTCAGGTTGCTTCTGTCAGAATTGTGTATGTCATAATTCTCTATTTTCTGTGCTTCATTGCAAAGAGGCATGCACCGCTAAAAAACATGAAAAATACAGGCTGCCCCCTTCTTTGCTCCTTTGGTCTCTGTCAGGGAGTGTAGGCAATGGCCTGTGGGGCTGTTTTTAGACCTGGTGTGCTGCAGGGAAAATGGCAGGGTAGCACACTGAGCTAGTATCTTTGTTGTGACAATGTAGCAAAATGTTGCTTGCCTGTCTGGTTCTGTTTCTGGTTGAAAAGTTTTGTTTGTCTTGTTAAAAAATTATCTGTTTCTCAACAAAGTTGTAGCTGCTTGTTTTACTAGAAAGTTTTGTTTGTACTTTCTGATTTGTTTCTAATTTTGTTAGAAGCATAAAGCTAAAACAGAAATGCTTTGAATACTTTTTTGCTACCTCTGTTGCCAATAGCAGCCGGTCACCACCCACAGCTGCTGTGACTGCATTTACGATCAGGAATCAGAAATTAACAAAAGGTCAACTGTTTTTTGATATAGATAATGCTAACATTGTGATAAAAAAATATTAAATATAGTTAAAATCTGTTAAGATTAAAACCAATAACACTATAAATTAATATAAATTGAAAAATATATAATATAATTCCATTTTAGATTACCACCATTTTTAGTCAACTGCATGGCTGGGTTGTCTCCATCTTTGGTCAGTCACATGTCTGGCAGCCATCTTTGCTGGGTTAATAACAGCCTTTGTCCCCAAGCTGCTTGGCTTCCTCACTTATGCTGGGAGTGGGCACCCATGACCTACCCTGGGGGCTAACCACCAACCCTGACCAAGGTTTGACTCCAAGGGCAGAGAGTCACTGCCTCCGTTGCCGAGCCAAGGCAACTGTTGCCTTGATCATTCAGATCCAATAAGTTAAACATTTGTCATCTTTTAGAGGGGTTGGTGACAAATTATTATTAATTAAAATAAAAAACGTCTACTGCTAGTTTCAGATGCTTAATATTAATAATATGTTGCTACAGTGTATGCATGTTTCTGTTCTTATTTAATATTATAGCCATATAATATTTCCTATACTACTAAAAATGCAAAAAGCTTTAATAATTTTACATTGCTCAAAAATAAAAATGACAAAAGACAAATAATAAAAAATGTCTAAAATAAAAATGACTAAAAATACATAAAACATTATAAAAGGCCAAAAGTGATATAGACTATGTTTGCTGTGGTTTCTCAAACCTGCAGATATTAAATTTAAGAAAAGTATAAAATAAATTAAAAGTTTTTCCATATTAAGTTAATTTTGTTTAGTTTTCTTCATTTTAAAAATAGCTGATGATTCTTCACTGCACAGTATTTATAATATATATCTCTATATAGACAAATATGTGACATAGATTCAACTATATATATAAATATAAACTAGCTTTAACTCAATATATATGTGTATATATAATTTAAGTCTACCTCTGTATATATAAACATAACTATTGCTTTAAAAACGTTTAAGTGAAAAAATATATTTCTAAGTCCTAATAAGCTCTCTATTTCTTGTATTTCCTTCTAGATTAAAAAGCAACAAACCTCAAATATTTTAATTTAAAAACAATGCTTGTTTAATAAGATGTTAAAGTTACACTTTGCTCTGATAGCTAAGATTTAAAAGTCAGCCAAGTGACAATGATTTTAAAGATATAAAAAATTTAAAACAACATTAAAGCCCATGAGTTCTCACCCTTTCAAAGTTAAAAAAATATGCAGAGATAACCTAAGATATCATTCAAAAGTTATAAAAAAGGCAGCTAGAGCTGCCTCAAAAATTAGTACTCTAAGTCCCTCTGGTTCACCACCTTGGTCTCCTTCCTCAGGAGGCCCTCGATACTCTTTTTCCTGGCCATCACCTTTGGGCCCCATGTCATAAATAAACTACTTCAATATATGAGAGCAATTAAATACAATTCAACTTATGGTGCAGAAAACTCAAGGCTATATGCCTATAACACCCCCCAAAAAAACCCATAAAAAGAGATACTTATAAGCTAACTGTCCAAAACCTGTGATGGGTTCCATTAGGCACATGAGAAGGGAGAAATGAAAATCCAGAAAAGCACCTCCATTTTGAGCAAGTCCTTAACCCAACTGCATCTTAAAACGGACCTGCGTTCCAGGGACCCAAAATTACAAAGTCATAACATCCCAACCCCCAACACACACACACATGCATACACGCATGCACGCACGCACGCAGGAGATAGCCTAGGGCCATCTGATAGCAATGGGTTAACCACGGAATGTCCCAGCACAAGAGATAGTCTATAAAAATGGTTTGACAAACAGCCAGCTAAGTTAACAGAGGAATTACCTTTAAAAACTCAGCTTGCAGAGCGGCAGGTACATTCAATGCATTTGGACAGGGTCCCTGCCAAGGCTTAACTTACTTTCAATAAACTTTGCTTTTGCATTTTGGAGAGTTTGTGTCTCTGGTGTCTCTTCGGGGGTGTCTCACAAACAGGGCACAACAATAAGGAGTCACATCTCCGAAAAAATATATATAGAGAGAAGTAGATAAATAGGAAACCTCAGAGTTCTTTTCTAAGAGTTAAAAAAATTGGTCAGATGAGCAGAACTTTGTTAAACAACACTGAGCAGTGAGGAATTCTTACTGACAGGACTAGAAGGCCGGAGAACAGAAGACAGTTCATCTTAGTATAGTGCCTTACAGGAAATGCTACATGGTTTCTTAAAACAAAACCAAAACATGATATGGGAAGGCTCACTGGGTGAGGGCACCTGCCGCCAAGCCTGATCACCTAAGTTCACATGATGCGTGGAGGAAACTGGCTCCTGAGACCCCTGAAAACTGTCCTCTAATCATCATATGGGCACAGAGGCATATGTATGCATCATAAACACACACACACACACACACACACACACACACACACACACAAATACAGTGTATGGGAAAGAGGTGAAGAAGTTATGGTCAAAATAAATAAGGGGCTGGAGACATGGCTCCACAGGTAAGAACACTGGCTGCTCTTCCAGCAGACCTGAGTTTGAGTCCAAGCATCCATTTGGTGGCTCCCAACTGTCTGTAACTCTGGTTCTAGGAGATCCAGCATCCTCTTCTGGACAATGTGGGCACTGTATGGATGTGATGTACAGGCAAAACAGCCAAACACATAAAAGAAAAAAATGAATAAACAAACTCAGACTACAGAAAGATGTGACAAAAATATTTATTAGAAATATGTGCTCTTCCAAAATACGTATCATCATTAGATAAAAGGGAGTTAAATAAGTATCATTTGTTCACAACTAAGTAATAGGTAAACTTCAAACAAGAATTTATATTTACATGAAACAAGTATCTATACATAGAATCTAAAACCCACCAGGCATAGTGGTGTACACCTTTAATCCCAGCACTGGGGAGGTAGAGGCAGGTGTGAGTTTGAGGCCAGCCTGGTTCATAAAGTAAGTTCAAGGCCAGACAGGACTACATAGTGAGGCTCTGTCTCAAAACAAAACAAATAGTTTTTTTTTAATACCGAATCGTCTCTTAGAATGAGAATATTTATACATAGGAAAGTTATAACATCCATCACAAAACTCTGATAACTGTATATTTTAAATTCACAATATCTCAAAACTATTCAAAATAAACAGTTCTACAATAAGCATTTGTAGACTCCAATAAAAAAAATAGAAAATATATTAAAGCTTTCTATTACAATTATATGGCTCTAATGCTATATTTTAAAGGCAGTTCCCGCCTCAGCTGAGCACTGAGGTGCCGCCTTCAAATGTCCCAAGACAGTGGAGACCAATTACAGGAAAGCACTGGGCCTTCAGCTGCTGCTGTGGGGGACATGGGACTGAGGGCATTGGATAACGTTTAGATGGTGCTGCTGGGTAGAACGAGCCCTGGAGGAGCCCTGATTTCTTAATTCCCCTGCAGAGCCCCCCACATGTGTCCCCGCTCCCAGGAGCACAATGTGGCGATGTCATTCACTCCTTCTAGAAGGGTCTGGGTGCTTCTAGATTCCTGTGGAAGGCAGTCCTCTCTCTTTTCTCCCAGCGGTCCTTAATGTGGGCATAGAGCATCTCCCTCGGGCACAGGGATCTGGAGGGAAGGAGGAGGGTGTGTCAGACTCCATACATACAACTCTTCAAGCATGAACAAGACCTTTGACAAATGGGAACTCATCTCTAAGCCTTCTTCTTTTGTCTGTTCTGTGGTGCTCAGGGTTAGACCCCCGAGGCTCCTGTGAGGTGGGAAAATGCCCTACCACAGAGCTCGTGACCCTTTATTCTTGGCAGGTGCCATTGTTTGGGAGATTTTTTTTAAGTATGTGCCTATGTTTATGTATGTGTGTGTGTGGGGGGGGTCCTTATAAGTTCATTGCCAGGGGAGGTCAGAAGAGGACAACCCTTTGTGAGTCACTGGGTCCTCTGCTCTTTCCAGATGAGCTTTCTCTGACCCCTGCTGTTGTTTTGGAGACCTCCTATGTTTGGCCTGGAATGCACTATTCTGATCAGATGAGCTTGCCTCTGTCTCCCCAGGTGCGGAGGTTACAGCTTTCACAACCAAGCCTAGCTGACCCTTGCTTCTTAACCCCTAGACCTGAAGCATCATTTTCAAGTGTAATTTTCAGACTAGTTGACATAGGACTCCCCGAATTACCTAAGCCAGCTATTGTGAACCCAGCACTCTGTTTGGCAGCAAGAATCAGGGAGACTCTGTGGTGTGCACTAGATTCTCAGAGTGTGGCTTTGGACTAACTCACACTTTGCTCCTCTTTGGCCACTTGGTTTACATTTTTATTACCATTTATTTATGGAGCAGGTGTGTGCCCCAGAATGACTGTGGAGGTCAGAGGTCAGTTTGAGGGAATTGGTTCTGTCTTCTGCCATAAGGGTCCCAGGGATTAAACCTACATGGCAGCAAATGCTTTTACCTGCTGAGACATCCTACCATTGAGTTTCTCTCTCTCTCTCTCTCTCTCTCTCTCTCTCTCTCTGTGTGTGTGTGTGTGTGTGTGTGTGTGTGTACACGCATGTGCGGTCCTCAGGTACCATTCACTTTTTTAAAAATAAGATTTACGTGTTTTTTATCTTGTGTACATGGGTGTTTTGCCTGAATGTATGTCTTTGCACCCAGAGACCACAAGAGCGTATCAGATCCTGGTTCTGTGGTTATGAGTGGTTGTGAGCCAACACGTGGGTGCTAGGAATCAAACGTGGGTCTTCTGGAAGAGCAGGCAATGCTCTTAACTGCTGAGCCACCTCCCCAGCCCCCGGCCCCCAGCTGAATTTTGGAGACTGTCCCTCCCTGTCCTAGCCCTCACCAATTCATCTGGTTGGTGATCCAGCCAGGCCCAGGGATCTGCCTGCCTCCTCCTCCCCAGTGCTGGGATCACAAGCTCATGTCACAGTGCCAGGCTGGTTTGACACGGGTTCTGAGCATCAGGTCCTCATGCTTGCAAGGCAGGCACTTTCCTGGCTCATCTGCCCCTCTCCTCCTGGGCCTTTGAAGGTGATACACATCATGGTCCCAGTCTCTTGCTGCAACTTGATCAACACTTGGATGAAATCCTGACACCATAGACGGAGCCACTTGGCCATGGCTCAGCCATTATGATGGTCCGAAACCATGGGACAAATTAAGCCTCATCTTCAACTCTTCCTATGACATACGATCAGAGTGTCCCCAAAGTAACTAGTGAAGATGGCCCTGAAAACTTGGGCACAAAATTGAGGCCAAAGGTGTAACTGGTGGCCGGAGCAATGGTTCGGTGCATGAACTTGCTACTGAAGTACAGAGACTGGAGTTTGGATTCCCAGAAGCCACATAAAATCCAGATGGGCCTGGCAGTCACCTGTAACCCTGATAGGCACAGACAAAGATCTTTGGAGAACATGGGCTAACTAGCCTAGCTGCAACTGACAAGCTCTGGGTTCACCAACACACTATAACACAATAAATAAGGTAGACAGCTGTCAAGGGAGGCATTCAGTGTTAACTGCCCCCCCCCCCGCAGATGTGCACCACACACACATAAATACATACATACATATGCACACCACACATATACACACTCAGAAAACATGGAAAACAGAAGCAAATTATGGAGGTGTGGCATTGTAGAGCCGCAAAACATGCACAGCCAATAGAAATCCATATATCCTCAAACACATTTGGATGCAGTTTCTTGAAGTAGAAGGATTTTTACCCAATTCAAGATTTTGTGACAAAATGTCCACTTCCAAGGTCTGCTGGCTGGCCTCTATGTGCATAGCCTGTCTCCCCGAGGTCATGACACCTAGTTGTCATCTCTGCATATGCAGTGATGGGGAGGGTCTAGCTGGGGGGGGGGCGCGGCTGGGTTTTCCCACAATATGGAGGTAAGTGTGGGATGTGGCGTGTCAAATGTGTTTGTGGGTTCTGTGCCTTTCCTGAGGCCACAGACAGATGTACACTCTTCAAAAGACACCACGACATACCTATCTCAGGCCAGTGACCACAGGCCTCCATGGCCCTAGGGCTCTAAGTTAGGTTGGTGCGGTCTCGTGCCCACACCCACAGCTCTGGGTTGTAAGCCTGGATCTGGAAAATGACAACAGAACAGTTTCCTGAGAAGTTCCAGATGCCGGTTCTCCTGGAAAACTCAGCATCCTCGGACCCGCCTTCAGCCCTTCCATTTCCCACACCCACCTCCCGCATTCAACTGCCTTCCTTTCTCTGTCCATCCTGTCCTTCTGCACCCCCATGTGCCCCACAGCCACCCACCTCTTCACACTCCTCCCGAGACACCCAGATCCTCCAGCCCATGGACCGAATGAACTGGAAGCGCAGTTTGTGGAACATGGGGCGCTGGGCGTAGCTCTTCCCATAGAGGAAGTAAAAAATGTCTTGTTTAGGGGCCTGGTTGTCCTCCTCCATGTCATTGGCCAGGTACCTGAGGAAGAAATCGGGGTGTTATATGGATCTTTACCGAGGATTATCTAGAATGGAGGCTGTGGGGCACATTTTATCACTGGATGGCATCAATCCTGCCCAGCTTGATGGGAAAACCAGTCCACTGTGGACAGAAGCCATCTGAAAGGCCCTGTCACATAGAGCTGATGAAGACAAGCATCTACAGAGCCCAATGCTATCCTTGCTGCTCTCAACATGAGACGACCTCAGGACTCCCTTCCCATCCCCCCTCTCTTCCCGGGCTTGTGCTGTGTGCACACACTGGTCTCAGCTCAGGCTCAGCACCTAAGGGTTTGGCCTGACCCTGCTCTCCTTCCCTTCTCTTCCTTTCCTTTCCATGGCCGACACCATCACCATTTCTGGGTTCTCACCTTCCATTGTCTCATGGTATAGACAATGCACTTTAAAGGGTTTGTTGAATGAATCGGTGAACAAGTGAATAAATGGATGCATGAATGAGTGAACAAATGAATGAATGGACAAATGAATGAATGAGTGAGCTATTGAAAGTGATAGTGAATGAGAAACCCAATACTGCTTGCTGCATTGACTGAGTAGTATAACTCAACCATTCCCGACATAAGCGGAAGGTGTCCCAAGAATGACAGAATATTTGACAAGGCCCTGCCTTCAACAGGTGCAGTGTAACAGAGCTCAAGAAGTGGGGGAGGGCAGTATCAGAGATTGACCTTAAGTATCCTGCCATGATAGGAGTCCCTACAAGACTGCTGGAAGCCAAGCCAGAAGTTCAAAGAAGGCAGCCAGGGGTGTGTGTGCCAATGTTTTGTTTGATTTGAAATATCCGCTATCTTACCCAAGTTGTCCCCGAATTCCTGAGCTCAAGAGATCCTTCCACCTCAGTCTCCTGAGCTGCAGGAGACTTCTCATCATGCTGACTCATTTCAGAGTTTGGGCTGACTATAGGAGTTTAGCTGTCTCCAGGCATACAGCTGTGAGACACTCTCACAGAAAACACAAGATCAAGTTGAGGACAGGGCATTGATTGGTGAGGCGCCAACCAGGGATGGAGGGAGTATCAGGAGGTAGGGGAGTCATGTTAGAGAGCACCTGGACAGAGGGTGGAGTCCATCCTGGGTGGAGAGTCCAGAGTGCAGTCCTTTGGAAGCCCGGGAGGGAGTTGTTTGTGATTTTATAACAGACCCACTAGACTAGAGAGAGGCCGGCGGCCTGTGATGGGATCCATGGCGTGTGATGTGTTCAGCACTGAGGGAGACAGTAAGGAAGCACCCCACGCTCTTCTCCTCTCAGGAGGGCTCTGAGCGTTAGAACACAGCCCCATAGAGTCGTGCCCTCTCTCCTCACCAGCGAGCAGACCCCTAAGAAAGATGTCTTGAATCTCTAGCTTTCAAGGACCCAAGTTCTCTGCTGGTGGGGACAAATCTCTCTCTTCCTCCATCTGCCCTGCCTCTCCAGGGCTACACAGAAAAAACTGTCTCAAAAACTAAACCAAATGGAAAAGGAAAGGAGGAGGAAGATGCTGTGGGATATAAGCTCTGAGTGTGTGTTGCTACCATTGGTCAATAAAGAAACTGTTTGGCCTATGACAAGGCAGCATACGGTCAGGTGTGAAATTCAGAGAGACAAGGGGAAGAAAGGCAGAGTTGGGACAGAAATGAACGTCCAGTTTTGGTCCTCAGGAACCATCCCCCCTTTTTTTTGGCGTAGTGCTTCTCCCTGGGACACAAGACTTGCCAAGGAGTCTAGTCTGCCTAGAGAGAGTCAGGGATCCTGACACCTCTTCCCCCCAGCAGTAAGATCACAGCCATGTCTTACCACCCCTGGACTTTCATTTGGGCTCTGGGGATCCGAACTCAGACCCTTATGATGAACGGCAAGTCGTCTCTCCAGCCCCTTGCTCAGTTTCTAAATGTACATTAACTTCTTTTCCCTCATAAAGCTACAAGACCGGGTATATGAGAGATGAAAGGTCAGAGGCCCCCACATGCAGGGCAGGGGACAGTGACCAACAGAGAGGGGCTAAATACTCACAGAGCCAGGAAGAAGTGGAGTGGTCTATACTGCCAGGAGAAAAGCCCGGCGCGGCTGAAATAAGCTATGACCATAGACAGGAGGTACTGATGGAGAGAGGAGACAGGAAAGGAGCTGTCACACCCTGGAGAGGAAGAATGTGGGGACAGGGGAGGGGGCCTGAGGCTCAGAGAAGAGCCCAGAGTTGTGGGTGCCTGCTGGAGTGGGCGGCCAGGCCAGCGGTGTGTGGCTTGTGGCTCCAGCGTGGTTGGGCTCTGGGTCACTTCTGAGGGAGAGCTTCGGACATCAGGGACAAGGAGGTCTTGGCCCATCTGGAACAAAGGGTCCCAGAGGACCATGGGAGAGAAGAGGCAATTCCCAGGGTAAGATGTGACCGTGGTCTCAGATCCCAAGAACCTCCTGTCCACTCTGTAGGACACGGCCAGGCCCTCAAGAGAGACACTGGATATCAAGGGTCAGGACACTGTGGAGGGATGGGGGGACTGTGGGTGAGGGAGGTCCCTCCCCAGGCAGGATAGGATCTGGAGCCCAGCTCAGCACACCTTATCAGACACTCTCAGTGTCTTGTCCCAGGCCAGGAATTTTTCCACCACAGGATCCTCTGTGAAAGAAGCACATGTGTCACGGTGTGAAGGGAAAACAGCTTGGGAGGGAGAGAGAGCCAGGAGAACAGCCTCCCTGGGGTGGGTTCATGTGAAAACTCACAATTAGGCAAAGGAGCAAAGGATGGGGCAGGCACACAACACAGAGATCTGAGAAGAGACTCTGAGAGGCTTAGCAAATCAAAGCCCATATACAGGCCTAGATGCCTTTTGTGGAACCCAAGGTCTTGCATATGCTGAATAAGATTCCACCACTGAGCTACATCCACAGGCAGGGAAAAGATGCCTCAGCGTCTGATGTTCCCAGGTAATGTCACATGCGGTGATGAACACGGATGTGTTTTCCATGTGTGGGCAATGACACCCCAGCTCAGCAAAGTCAGAGCTAAGTTAAGGTTGGGATGGTGAACATCATGATTTCTCACCTACATGTGAACCTTTGTCAACTCTAGCCTAAGCCCCTGTCACCTATGTGTCCCTGAGAACCAACTGAATATAAATCCTCCAGGCTGACAGGGCCCTGGGCTGTGAGGGCAGCTTTACCATGGGGAAGAAGGTTGACTACAAGTTCCCTCTTTTGCCTAAGAGGAAGCCATGCTGGTCACCTACCCAACAGCCTGGTGAAGACCTCATGGTGTTCAGGCTGCACCATAGACACACGCCGCCTCTTTAGTGTCATCCTGAGCCCACACAGTGTCTTCACTGACCACACCGGCTCAGATTCAGGGTCCAGCAGCTCTGCCAGGTCATCCTCAGAATCCGATGACAGGTTCCTCTTCCTCTCTAGGCTGGTGGATGGAGGCTGGGGGTTGGCCTCCACCCTTGGTCCTAAGTGAAGAAACCACACCCCAGTGTGAAGCTCAGGCTCTGATGATCTCAGCCCTGCCTCATGCTACCCCAGACACCCCAAACGTCTTCAGACGCTCCTTTCCCTCTGTGCGGATGCCACCTGCCCCTCATCTTGTCCCCATACCCTCTCCCTATTCCTCAGCTCTCCCCGTAAAAAGGAAGTCTCTTCTCTGTCCCCTCCTTGTTCTGTAGGTTTTCGGTCCATGTGACATCTGTGTCTGACCTCCTGTCCTCTCTGCCTCCAGTCCTGCCTCCGGGGCCCCGTTTCCTTCCTTCCATGTCCTTGGACCTTACAGTCACCTCACCTGTTGGTTCTGTGATCTCCCTATTCACCACCACCCCAGGGATGAGGACTCTGCTCCTCAGAGCACAATGACAGTTGGCCAGGGCTCACGATTCTCCCAAGCCGTTTCCTTCCACCCACAAATCCTGGGCTCTGATAGACCCGGCCCCCCTCCTGAACTCTGGATGAATCTATGCACGATGTCTGTTCCCTCGTTTGAGGAGATCTCAAGAGCTGAACTCTAAGAAGACACTGTTGTCATTTGGGCTGCCTACCTCCATCAAGTGTGGCCCTTCATATAAGGAGGGTAGGAGAGGGGTGTCATCAGCTTCTCAACTTGAACACCAGCTTAAAAGAAATCTTGTGTAATTGTGGATTAGTGTGTCCACTTTCTCTTACAAACTAGGATTGACGTGTCCCCCGCCACTAACATAGACTCATTCCATAAACAAAACCATCTTCCATTGTCTGGTTCCTTCTTTCCCTTGTGTGTCCTAGGTAAGGGATGAGGCTGGAGAGATGCCTCAGTCATTAAGAGTGTTTGGTGTGCAACCGTAAGAAATGGAGTTCAAATCTCAGCAACCACACAAGTCAGACACTGCTGTGGGATCATTTTCTCATATACTGTAAATATTTGTCATTCATATTGGTTTAATAATATGCTGATGGGCCAGTAGCCAGGCAGAAAGTATACTCGGACAACCAGACTAGAAGAATTCTAGGAAGAATAAAGGTAGAGACACAGACACCAGTCAGATGCAGAGGAAGTAAAATGAGAATGCCTTACTGAGAAAAACTACCAAGTCGTGGCTAAACGTAGATAAGAATTATGGGAATTATGGGTCAATTGATGTGTAAAGTTAGCTAGTAATAAGCCTGAGCTAACAGCCAAGCATTTATAAGTAATAGTAAGCCTCTGACTCAATTATTTGGGAAGCAGCTACTGGGTATTTGGGAGTTGTTGCTGGGACAGAAACTTAGGACTACAAGACACAGTCTCTCTAGTACCTATAACCCAGGTTGGGGGGTAGAGGTGAAGGGGAGGAGACCAGAGGATCCCTAGTTATTGAATGATAGCCTAGCTAAGAAATGAGAAACAAGGCACAGAGTGATAGAGTATATTCAATGCCCCCTCTTGCCTCTTGCACACTCACAGGTCTGTATAGATGTGTACATGTGTGTGTGTGTGTGTGTGTGTGTGTGTGTGTGTGTGTGTGTATGTGGCAAGTACTTTATGTGCTGAACCATACTCCAAACCCTACTTCCTGAATTTACCCCCTTTGGTTAAACATGACCACCACCTGGGAAAGAAAATCTGGACCCCAAGGACCCACTGTGGGCAGAAACAGCAGAAGCCAGCTGTCCAGTTCTTGTCCCACTCTACTCCAAGGGTCTCACTGGGTAAACACACACACACACCACACACACCACACACACACACACACCACACACACCACACACACACACACCACACACACCACACACACACCACACACCACACACCACACACACCACACACCACACACACCACACACCACACACACCACACACCACACACACCACACACACACACCACACACACACACCACACACACCACACACACACACCACACACACCACACACACACCACACACACCACACACACACACCACACACACCACACACACACACACCACACACACCACACACACACCACACACCACACACCACACACACCACACACCACACACACCACACACCACACACACCACACACACCACACACACACACCACACACACACACACACACCACACACACCACACACACACACCACACACACACCACACACACACCACACACACCACACACACACCACACACACCACACACACACACACACACACACACACACGAAGAGAGATAGAGGAGGACATATAATGTTGATTTGTGCCTTCCCCAGAAATAAAAATACCTGGGTTAAGCCACACTGAGTCTCATAGCAGGTGAAAGAGGTCTGGCTTAACCATTGGCTGATACACATACAGATCTAGAATGAAACAGGGATTTTTTAAAAAGGCAAATCAGGAGCTGCTGAGATGACTAGATGGGTCAGGACACTTTCCACCCAGCCTGTTGGTCTGAGTTTGATCCATAAGATTGAAGGAGTTAACTGAGTTCCGGAAACTGTCCTCTGACATCCATCTGTGTGCCATGGCAACGCACACATACACACACACTAAATAAACACATGTCAACTTGTCATTAACAGTGAGTAAAGTTTCTCTTGAGCAAGGAGCAAAGAGAGTGTTTTTGAGTGAGGGATGGTGTGAGAGAAGACTTTCTTTGCTGGGTGGAGGCAGGACTGGAGTCCTCTGAAAAACCATTTAGCCAATTCCTGCTGTATTCTTTGCTGCCTCTGTAAACATGGAGACCTGGAAGGGTGGCTTGGGCAGGGTAGTCACCCCTCAGCTCCACACCTTGTTGGCTCTATAGCTTTCAACTTCCCCTTGAACAACCCTTGGTGAGTGGTTGTTTCCAACTGCTATGAGAAGCGTATTATTTCGTGAACCCTGTTGCCCAGTGAGACCCTTGGAGTAGAGTGGGACAGGAACTAGGCAGCTGGCTTCTGCTGTTTCTGCTCACAGTGGGTCCTTGGGGTCCAGATTTTCTTTCCCAGGTGGCCATGTTTACCAAAGGGGATAAATCCAGGAAGTAGGGTTTGGAGTATGGCTCAGCACATAAAGTACTTGCCACACAAGCATGAAGACTGTTGTTGACACCCCCAGCACCTCCACAAAAAGGCAGCGGGTGTGGCAACCTGTCTGCTATCCCAGTACTCCGAAGTGGAGAGTGGGAAATCCCATGGACAGTTTGGCTGGCTGGGTGAGCAGGTGAGCTCTGGGTTTGAGGGAATCGGAAAAAATGGAGCATAATAGAGGAGGACACACAATGTCAACCTCTGGTCTCCACAGGCATTCACCCACCCACACACTTACCCACATATAAACAGCATACACATGCACGCACTCCATACACATGGAAAAATTTAATTTCCTTAAATATAGGAAATAACGCTTTAGGAAATCAGACTCAGAGAGGGAGGGACAGATACAGAGGGAGAAATAGACAGACAGACAGATAGACACACACACACTTCACAATTCACTGAACAAGACGGAACCAGGCTCAGCCCTAGAGAAGTCAGTAGTGCTTCTAAGTAGAAGGCACTGAGTTGGATCTCAGCAACTGGAGGCCACAAGTCAGATTAGAGAGGAAGAAGGTGTCCCGTGTGCATGACCCTCCACTGAGAACATTCAGTGTCCAGTGAGGCACAAGACAGGGCTGGGGACCAAGGCAAGCACAGCTCCCACCAAGACATCCACACACAAGGCCGCCACTGGATGTGTGGACATGTTTCATCTCCTTGTCACTGAAACTCATGTTGGAGAGTTGTTGGCTCAGTGGTTAAGAACACTCATTTTTCTGCCAGAGGACCCGGGGTTAACTACCAGCACCCACATCATGGCTCACAACTATCTGTAGCTCTAGTACCAGGAGGATCAGAAACCCTCTTCTGGTCTCCAGGGGTACTTCACACATGGTGTGTAGTCATACATGAAGGCAACACACACACACATGTAAAGTAAAATAAATTACTTTTAACTTATGTTTTGTACATGCATATATATGGATACACATAGATGTGCATGTAGAGGTAGATGTCAGGCCTTCCTCAATTTCCCTCCACTTTATTAGGGATTTCAAATGTATTTTATTTGGGGCCAGGTTGGACAGATGCAGAAGACAGAGGACAGCTTTTGGAGTCATCACTCTCGGTCTGCGTATGGGTCACAAGGCTCAATCTCAAACAGCCAGGTCTGGAAACAGGTGCCATTACCCATGAGCCATCTTACCTACCCTCCACCTTGGGTTGTTGAGATAGAGTTTCCTACTGATCCTGGAGTCTGATAACTCATCTAGGCTCACCAGCCAGAAAGTACAGGAGACCCTCCTGTCTCCGCCTCCCTAGCTCAGATTATAGGTCCAAGACACCCTACCTTGATTTCTTGTTTCCGGGATAGGGCTGTCCTGAAACTCACTCTGTAGACCAGGCTGGCTTCGAACCCAGAGAGATCCACGTGCCTCCCAAATGGTGGGATTAAAGGCATGCGCTACTGCTGCCACCACCCAGCTCTTTTTTTTTTTTCTGGGGATTTGTATTCAGAGCCACATGGTTGCATGACAAGCACTTCATTCACCGAACCATCTTCATGGCCCTGGTTATCATTTTTTCCTCCACTGGGAGAACACAGGAGCAGCCTCCTCGTGGAAGCCACATGGAGAATTTCCAGTTATGTGCAGGATGGGTCCCCACAGTGAGTTGTGCCCTCACGGGTGAGAAGTCCCGGTACTTACGGTTGGAGAAAGCAAATTTAGATGGCATGGCACGCAGAGGCAAACAGCAGGACCTCACCATCCCTATGGTTACCTGCAACAAGATGACAATTTAGCGCACTGTTCCAGAGGTAGGGCACGGGGAAGCTGGTGGAGGAGGGAGCAGTCAGGGACTGATGGGGACATTCTACACAGTGACCTGGAAAGCAAGTCCTCACAGCCTAGCCTAAGCAAGCCGTCCAAATAAGACCCAGAATCCAACTGATCATGATGGACACACACCTGCAATCCCAACACTTGGGAAGCTGAGGCAGGAGGATTGTTCTAAGTTCCAGGCCAGCCTGGGCTACAGAGTAAGACCTGTTTCAAAACAAAAAAAAAATCATATGGGGGGCACCGAACAGGTTTCTTAGCTGGTAAAGTGTTTCTTGCACAAATATAAGAACCTGAGCTCAATACTCAGCACCCACATTTTAAAAAGAAAATCCAGGTATATAGCATTTGCCTGAAATCCCCTGTTCTGGGGATGCAGAGGCAGGAAAATCTCTAGGATCACTGCATGCACACCACACACACACACACACACACACACACACACACACACACACACACACACACACACACGAGAGAGAGAGAGAGAGAGAGAGAGAGAGAGAGAGAGAGAGAGAGAGAGACAGACAGACAGACAGAGAGACAGACAGAGAGAGAGAGAGAGGTTAATTTGTTTTCATTAATTTGTTTTTTATTCAGAAGGCTGTCTGTTCTGTCTGCTCATGAGAAGAAGTCATTTGGATCCCATGGGACTACAGTTACAGATGGTTGTGAGCCACCATGTAGGTGCTGGAAACTGAACCCAAGACCTCTAGAAGAGCAGCCAGTGCTCTTAACCACTAAGCCATCTCTCCAGCCCCCAGTGGTCATGTTCTCTAAAGCAGGATGCCAATGGAAACCACCAAGAGATACCACTTCACACCCATGAGGATGGCGGTAATAAATGGGAGAGTAACAGGTGTTGGGAAGAATCCAGTGAGCAGGATTGTGAGATGCTGCAGCCAATGGAAAAAAAATGGGCTGGTGGCTCCTTCAGAAACACAGGATTACCAGATGACACAGCAAGTTCACTCCTGATTGTTACCCAGTCCATCTCTACAGAGGAACTCACACGGGAACTAAAACCTGGATGTTCATAATAAATTTGTTCATCATAGACAAAAAGCGGAAACCCTCCGAGTGTCTATCAGCAGATCAGCGAATGTCTGTTGGCATAAACAAAATACGAGTTTTCCACACAACTACGGAACCTTACGGTGAGATGGAGGGCTGGGCAGAGGACCAGGAGGTAAAGGCACTTTCAGTGAAAGCTGGATGACCTGAGGGGCATCCCCAGAGCCAACATCATAAATGAAACAAATAAACAAACAGATGAGATAGCTTATCCAGAATCCCAGCACTCCAATAGCAAGATGAGAGGAGGCAGGGGAGATTGCCAGAAGCTCACGGGCCAACTCTGCCTTCAGGAAGCTTGCTGGCCAGCACAAGACCTGCCACATTAACAAGTGCAGAGAGAGCACCGACTCCCCAAAGTTATTTTCTTGACCACACATGCATCATGGCACGTGCACACTCATTCATACACAAATGAAAAAAGAATTATAATGAAGAAACCATACCCCAGTGTGAAGCTCAGGCTTTGATGATCTCAGCCCTGCTGGAGGCAAAGCCAGAAGTTGGAAAGTATGCATCATATATACACATCAGATGTGTGCATCCATAACACACATCGCCCCTTATTGTCTCTCTGCATGCATCATATATATACATCAGGTGTGTGCATCCATAACACACATCGCCCCTATTGTCTCTCTGCATGCATCATATATACACATCAGGTGTGTGCATCCATAACACACATCGCTCCTTGTTGTCTCTCTGCTCACAGTACATCCTCTTTGCTTGCTTTGAGACCATAGAGTTGGTCCTTGAACATCCCACTTTATGGTCATAATGTCAGTTCTTTTGGATGGGAGATGCTGTGTGTGAGACAAGACAACTAATTACTCTGAGTCCCTTCTTTAATTAAGGCAATGGAAGTCAGAAGACCACTGCAGTCAGGCGGTGATAATTGATAGCTGGGGTTGAAGCCTAAATCTCCGATGGACCACTGCATCACTCACTATGAAGCATCATTCCTAGGTGATGTCCTCTCTTTCCTTGCTCCAAGGTAAGGACACACGATGGAGTCCTTCATTCCAAGACCCAGGTACTATCCCCTTCTCCCCTCTGGCCTGGGATCCCATCTTGGCTCAAAGCTTACTTATTCCATTCAGGTTCTTTTTTTTTCCAGTTTCTGAACAATGTCCATGTTCCTATATCAGGAGGCATGAATGCCTGCCTGTACTGAATTTTTGGGATAGGAGCACTAAGGTATGCTATTTGTCAGGGAGGTCCTGGGGTGGGGTCTGATGTGTGGCCCATCCAAATAGAAGATGGGTGAAGATGCTCCATCTGGAGAAGTTGACATCTACTCAGGACCTAGAATTGTGAATCTTCAATATGAAACAAGGAAACTTGTTTGTAGGTTTATCTAACTTGCTAAGCATCACACATGCTCTCAGAATGTACCTGCTCAATTTGACACCCATCCCCATGGAAAAAGTACTGTTAGCCTATGTCCGCTTGATTGGCCTTGTCTTTCAGAGCATTTAAGTTTCTTAGTATTTTATTTTACTTCACAATTTATCCTCAAAATATTTAGTATTGGTATATAATATTTGTGTATGTGGGTTTATAATCTAGGTATTCTTGCAACAGTGCATTACTTTTTTTTTTTCTGTTAAAAACATATTAGGGGATATGGATAGTTTGCCTTCGTGTTTCTGTTCATGAGAATGCACTACCCATAGGAGCCAGAAGAGGGTGCCAGATCCCCTAGGGCTGGAGTTAACAGCCAGTTGTGAATACCATGTGGGCACTTGGTAATCCAATCTGGGTCCTCTAGTAGTGCAGCCAGTGCTCTAAACTGCTGAGCCTCTTCTCCAGCCCTATGAGTACATATTTACACCGAGATAAACTTTATGGCCATCAGTCCTTCAACGTTAGTACTTTTAGTTCCTTATTTTTATCATTTTCTTTGATATTGTGGTTTGCATTACTTAATTTGGAAAAAAGTTTGGGTTGGAAAATGCAGCTCAGTGATAAAACACCCAGAATCCCTAAGTGAGAGGCCGGGGTGTGGCTCAGTGGTAGAGCACCTGGCTAGAATCCCCCAGTGAGGGGCTGGGGTGTGGCTCAGTGGTAGAGCCCCTGCCTAGAATCCCCCAGTGAGGGGCTGGGGTGTGACTCAGCAGTAGAGCATTTGCCTAACATATAGGAATCTCTGGGTTCTATCCCCAGAAATGAAGTATAAATAAAAGATTACATTTTGCCTGTTGTCATATGGTGAAGACATTTTCACCCTTCCCATTTTAAAGAGTGTCTCCTTGAGAAAATTCACAGTAGAGATAGATATTGTCTCTTTAGAACATATCTGATTATTATTATCATTATATAAGCTTTCTGCTCTCATTTCAAGCAAGGAATACCTTTCCTGAAAGAACTGAGCATTTCTTCTTCCCAACCTAAACATCAATGAAAAGAGCATCGCCCAGTCACCTGGGGAATTTAATCAAACTATGAATCTGTCTTTGACTCACTAAGTGGAACAGTCTACGGAGAGTCATAACACCTGAGGTCATTCAGGATCAGGAGCACTGGTAGGCACAGTTGCTACCTGTTGCTGATGCTGGCAACTATATTACAACAGCTGCCAAGGGCCAGGGCCACTGGTGGGTTAGAGGCCAGGATATTAAATCTCTGTTTCTAAAGCAGGACACAATAGAACCCTATGTCAGGACTTGTTGCTGAAAGCCTCTAGGACAGTGGGAACACAAGAGCCGGGATGCAGGCACTGGTTAATCTTCTCTTTGCCTACTCAATTCCTATCTGAGTAGAGAAGAATCTCGGCTTGCTTACTGGTGAGCCTTGTTCTGTCTATAGCAGTGAAATCTTAATACAGAAGTTAAATGGGCTAATGTCCTCATTGCAAGCGAGGAATTTCCTTTCCTTTTTCCTCTGTGCAGTGTAACCCTCGGGAAAGAGTGTTCCTATCTCCCTGTCACCTGGAGAGTTTAACTAGGGCCCCTCATTCAGAGATGTAACTACCTACTTGCCACAGGGATGCGGGACCTTTTGCTTCATGAGATAAAGACCAACTCAGATGGAGACCTCAGCTACCAGGTGAGGTCAGAAGGGACCTGGGAGAAGGTGCAGCCAGTGCCTTGCAGTGTAGTCCTTCCAAGGAGGAGTCAGTCATCCTTTCTCCTGAGACCACTTGCACCCTGCAGTGTAGAGGGGCTGGTGAGTGATGCTCTGTCTCCTGATGATTCCTCAATAGTTTACCTAAAATTGTTACTTCAAGGTGGCTTGGTGCTTCTTCTATGATGAGGCTCCTTTAGTTTTTGCATCGGCACAGAGAACTTTCTGGGTTGGCAGATTTTGTCATGGCCAATGTCTTTATGAAGGATAAGACCAAGTACATTGGTGGCATTACCTTATCAAGAAATGATGAACTGTTCATCATATTGTATCATTTTTGAGAACTGGGCACGTTTGCCCGACCCCAGATATCATCTTTCAGAGATCATTACAGATAGAGCTGTTGTGTTCTTTCTGGTTCTGTTTTTAGAGTTTTTATGTATTAATCGTGTGATCTAAAGAACCCACCATTTATGTTTTCTCTTCTTTCTTTCCAAAGCATTGCTGGATATCTCAAGGAAGTTTGGTTAACTGACATACAATTTCTTTTCCTTCCGTCAGAATCCTTCCTCCTATCTTAAGAGCTCTCGGCCTAGAAAAGATTTGGGTCTTAAACTAGCGGGCCGTTTCTTCAGCCTCAAAGGGAGTGAGGACAAACGCGAAAGTGAGAGCAGGCCCGGTGGGGGGCGGCCATTGATCTCAGAGCGCCGCCTCCACGCTTCTCGGAGGAGGTACATTCTTGCGCGATGGTCCCTAGATGCTGCGGCGCGAAGGTTTCTGGGAGATAGAGTTTCTGGGCAACTCCCGGGGAGAAAGGAGAGCCCTGAAATCGGGACTTCCTATAAGATGCCGCACATGCGCATCTCAGCCTGTGCGCGCAGGGCCTCTGCACCGCGCTGACTTCCTGCGGGTCCCGGGCTGAGGCTCCCTCCCCTCCTGCCTCTTTAGCGTTCCCCCAAGTTGGAATCGCGGAGCCTGCGGGGGGGCAGATGCCAGAGCTTCCCGGTCTGCAACCGGCAAGCGCGGCTGTGCGGTCCGGAAAGGCCTAGAGGAAGCGGGGTGCGGAGGCCGAGGGCCCAGAGGACCTGGACGGCTGAACCGTCCGCTCGGTGAGGCCCGTGGGCGCCGATCGGGGCCACGGGAGGGAGGTTGGGCCTGGCCTGTCACTCGCCCAAGTCCTACTAACCTACGTGAACCCGAACTCCCTCCTGTCTCCAGCATGCAGAGCCCGGGAGGGTCGCGATGGTTGGGCTGACAGCGGGTCAGCCGCACCGCTTTGGGGTGCATGGACGGTCCGAGGACGAGATGTGCAAGCATTAGAAGGGTCAGCGGTTCCAGATTCCCACGGTGTCACTCAGCGTCCTTCAGCACCAGTGCTCCGTCTGCTGGTTCCTCCTTTTGTACCACTTTGACTACCCTTGTAGCATCCTAACGGTGTAGTGCGGGAAGACAGCTTCTGCCTCTGCTTGTGGAGGGAAACTGAGTCTGCGACGCTGTGTCGGGGGTGTGGATAGGAATACCGTGGTTTTCCAGTTTCTTTTTAAAATGGGCAGCAGTAACCAAGTTTAGTTGGACAGCTTGAAAACAAGTCACGCCAGACCAATGCCTATCTGGACCATTTTTCCTTTTTACGTTTTCGTTTTTGAGACGTGGATTCCCCGTGTTGCCAAGTTGTCCTGAGACTCAGTGATCCTCTTGTCTCAGCCTTCACAGAGGTGGGGTTTCATGTATGTCACCTCATGGACCATTAATCCTAAATGTATAGAGGTCAGATTCTTCATTCACATGACATATTTCCACCAATTTGAATAGGAAAATATGCAACCGTTTTGCACCTTTATATCTAATGCCCAGGGTCAGGAAAGAAAAAAAAAAAAAAAAAAAAAAAGCAGTGTTGAGTTCATCATGGAAACTAGCCTGGCGGGGCAGTGGTAGTGCATGCCTTTAGTCCCAGCACTTGGGAGGCAGAGACAGGCAGATCTCTGAGTTCAAGGCCACCCTGGTCTACAGATTGAGTTCTAGGTCAGCCAGGGAGGGCTACGCAAAGAAAATGTAGCCCATCCAACTGCTACCTGAAGGACTTACATGTGTGCTTCCTTCCTGTTACCCATGTTAACTCTCTTTGAAGTGTTTGTAGGCTGTGATTTCATTTGGTGGTTCCCAGGCAAGAGATGTGTCCCTGTGTAGACCAGTTAATGCCTGATTCAGTGGCCTTTTCTTTCCATAGGTCCACCATCAGCGGTGTCTGCACTTTCCCAAGAGCAGCAGAAAATGAGCAGATCAAAGGTGAGTTGTCCTATTTGTAAATATTTCTTTTCTGTTGTAATGTATTTTGGGAGACTTCCAAAGGAGTGTTCTTTAAAATAGTAGTGGAGGAAAAAATCAAGGCGATTGTGATATAAAATATACCCTTAGTGGCAGATTGTCATGGTCCATTGTGTAGGCAGCATGGTAATTGTTCCGCTAATGCAGCATCTGAGAAAGACAAATAGTATCTGTTACATCACCTGCAAGACTGTTGGGAGATGCCATTGTTTGTTGCTTATGGATAGTAAAGATTTCCTAGGAGTTGGGACATTTTCTGTATTCAAGTTGGTATGATTATGAGTAGCATTCCTAATAACAGCCTTTGAATCCTATATTTTCCTTGTTGGGTCTGTACACCGAGGCCCAGCTGCCCAAGAACTTGTTGTATAACACTTTTTTCAGGGACCAGAATGTCCTAAGCCAATGTGATAGATCCATAATTCATCTTTACTTTTAAGTCCAAGGAATAAAACCCAGACTATACATTATAGTAGTTTGATCAAAATCTTTTAATAATAGTTCTTTAAATGCCTGTTACGTTTTTTTTTTCCCCCTCACCCCAGAAACTGGGTTATTTATCTGTTGTTTCCATTTGGAATCTGTTACCACTGCTTTACCATTAAATTAGTTTAAAAAAAAAAATTCTTTGCATGCCTTGTGAAATTGGTAGTTTTCTCAGAAAGATTAATTAGAGTATTTCCATTAATTTTTGTTGGTTTTGTTTTAAGACAGGGCCTCCTGTAGCTCAGGTTAGCCTCCAGAATGCTATTGTAGCCTGAGAGTGATCTTGATTCTTTCTGGTGGACTCCTGATCCTCCTGCCTCCACATCTAAGTGCTGGGATCACAGGTGTGCACCACAGACCTGGCCAGATCATTAGTCACTTTTCTGTTTGCATGTTGAAAAGTTACATTGACCAAAGCAACTTAAAGGAGAAAGGTTTTATTTGGGCTCACGGTTTTTAGAGGACAGTCCACCATGTGGGAAGGCAGCAAGAGTTGAATTTAAGGAAGCTGATAATTAATATCTTGTCTGAAGTCAGGAAGGAATGTGTGCCACTGTCAGCCTTTGTCTGTTTTAGTAGGCCAGGATTCCAGCCAGGGAACGTTGACTTCCACAGCAGTAGGCTCTTCCACCTCAACTAATGTAACCAAGATAATCCCAATAGGCTCATCTCCCAGGGGACTCTAGATTCTATAGTTTGACAACGCTGACACCAAAATTGTTGTGCATTGACAATTGTGTGTTTCCTTCCAGAAACATGTTAGGTCCCTGTCTCAGTTGTTGCGAGACTCACAGCTATAAAGTGATGGCTATTGTCACAGTCTTCAGAGTCCTTAGGGAAGGCAGATGGTAGCTCACTCTGTACTAGTTCTTCATTTATAAGCTAGAATACTTTTGTGAAAGGAGACCTCCATTTGGGCTACTGGAAGAAGACATGGGCTTTTCAACAGCATGTTTCCTGTTTTGTTATCCTGAGCCTTGGGTTTAAATATTTTTCAAGTGTCCCAGCACATTGCTGTGTGACTGACCTTGATAGTTACATCTTGAGCTTGGAGCCCAGATAATCCCTTTATATTGTTTTTTTTTTAGTTCTTTGCAAATACCTCTTAAATATTTGATAGCATTTATTATTCAACATTTTATTTTGAAGTAATTTCTGATTCATAGAAAAGCTGCAAAGAAACAAGAGTCTAGTCATACAAAAATAACTTTGTATTTCTTTTGCTCTAAGATATCAATTCTTTAAGAAAAAAAAAATTTTAAAAATTTGTCTGTGCCTATATGGGGAGGTGCAGTATATACCACATGCATGTAAAGGTCAGAGAACAATCTGCAGAAGTCAGTTTTCTCTCTCCTTATGGATTCTGGGGATGGACCCCAGGTCATCAGGCTGTGCGGCTTTTGTCCATTGGGCCACCTCACTAGCCTTCCATGTCGGCATTACCCAAGGGAGAGCTAGAATGGCTCCGAAATAATAGACAGTGTGCACACTCCAGCACCAGATGTAATAAAAACACCTCACAGTGACAAAGTGATGCTTAACCTAGAGAACAGTACCAGTGTTGGGACTTTGTTCGGTCTTTTTTTAGGGCATTCAACTGGGATGGTCCTCTCCATAGAATCATAGAGCCATACACAGAATCAGAGTCTTACAGAGAGAATTATGGAGCCATGCACAGAGTTATAGTCTTGTACATAGAATCATACTCTCATACATAGACTTGTAGAGTCTCACACATAGAATCGTGGAGTTGTACCAGGCTTTTCCTTTTGGCCCACTAACCAGCTTCTAAGTCATGACTAATATTCTTTATGAATGCTCGGCCCTAGTGTAGCTCTTTTCTTAATCTGTCTCTATCTATGTCTGCCTCAGGGCTTCTTTCTGCATGTCCTACTCTGTCTGCTTGTAAGCAGCTATTGGCTGGCCCCAAGTGTCTCCCTCATCCTCTCCTTCTCAAACCTAGATCTCTCCTCCACTTATTTCCTCTGCCCACCAGCCCCTATCCTCTCCTGCCTAGCTATTGGCCACTCAGCTCTTTATTAGACCAATCAGGTGCCTTAGTCAGGCAAGGGGAAACAGTAACACATCTTTAAATAGAGAAACAAATGTAACACACCTTTACACAGTTAAAGTAATATTCCACAGCATAAACAAGTGTAACACATCTTTACACAACATAGAGTCTCATGCATAAAATTGTAGCCAGCCCTAACAAGCCTAAGGATTTGTGAGAAAGCACAGGAAACACTACCTGACAGCACCTCAGAGAAGAGACAGAAGTGAGGCTTTCACTTGCCCTCTCACACTCAGCAGAACAGCAGAAAACTGCATGTTTGTGGACACTGGATGGAGGATACATCCTGCTCCCGTCACCTGTCACTGCTGAGGGTGGAGGTCCTCATCTTGACATTTTGAGCCATTTGTGGAAGGTTACAAAGAAAGCCTCCCTTTCTCTCTTCCTATTTGGCTTCACTTGTTTTTACATTTAGATTACTGATTTAGTGAGTGTTCATTCTGCACCAGCCCAAGGCTTGGGTGGTTCTATCCTTGTTTTTGTTCAGGCAGTAACCTCCTGCTCTGAGAGACAAGAGCCAGAAAACTATCATTTTGCTTGCGGTTTTTGAGGAGCATGCGCACAGCACTGACTGCAGTCGGTTCTAAGCTGTGTTACATCATGGTCTTAGGGTATCTCTGGCCACATAGGAAAAAGGAGAAAGACACCGGTCTCCACAGTTGCTACTTAGGTCACTCCCCCCAACAGTCTAAGGAGCTTTCTATGTCCTGTCTATGGAGGTCTCACCACCTCCTAACAATGTCATCCCGCGGACCAAGACTTTAATCATAATGACCACATAGAACACTGCCAAGCTGTAGCACTGTTATTACAAGTCAGTTATGCAAAAGATGTAATTCAGAGGTAGTGCATGTGTTTGGTATGTACAAGTCCCTGGCTTTAATCCCCATTCTGCAAATAAGTATCTATGGGTTGAAATGATATCCTCATTACATAATAATGAAATTTCACTTCCCAATTCCAAACTTTCTTTTCTCTGCTGGCTCATTTTTGTTAGCTTGATACAAACCAATGACCTGGGAATTCTCTCCATCAAATCAGCCTGTGGAATCACTTTCTATATTAATTGATGTAGGAAGGTTTGGAAACTGTGGACAAGGCTGCCCTTGGGTAGGTAGGTCTGGACTGTATAAGAAAGCAGGCTGAGCAAGCCATGGAGAACGAGCCAGTAGACAGTGTTCCTTTCCTCCCCAAGTTCCTTTTGATCTGTGTTTATCACAGCAGCAGAGATGCAAACTACTGTCTTCTATTATCTTCTCTTTATTCGTGTATCAGACAAAACTCTTTAGTCTTTGATCCTGGGTATTGAACTTGGGGCCTCTTATATGCTAAGCACACACTCTACTGACTTGCACCCCAACTCTGCCAAATGATTTAAATCATAAGAATCTACATTTGTAATCTAGTAGTATTAGTACCACCAAGTAAGTGCCCACCAGTTCTGGAGCTTGAACCCAGGGCCACACTGTGTCAGGCAAGTACTTAACACTGAGCTCTATCTCTACACATGCATGCACACACACACATGCTTGCTGAAACAGAATCCTGCCAAATATCTCAGATAAACCTTGAACTTGTGATTTTTCTGCCTCAGCTTTCCAGGTACTAGGATTACAGGTGTATATCACCATGCCCACGTTGTTTTTCTTACTTTGTGGAATAAAATCTTACTATGTAGTCCAGCATTCCCTTGAACCCTCCTGTCTCCATCTCCCAAGTGCTGGGATTACAGATGCGCACACCACTCCTGGCTGTGTGTATTAATTTTATATCCTGTTACTTTACAGTTATTTTAGAGGGTTGGTTTTCATTATCAGTTCTCTGAATTTTCATATCATCTGCAAATAGGAATCAATTTTCCTATCCTGGATTACTCCTCTAAAGGTAAATAAACCATTTGGGGGAGGCAAAAGGTTTTCCTCTTAGCTGTGTTATAGTAGTGTGCTACACTTGTGGTTTACTTCAAGATTTAAAAATCAATTCAGCAATTTAGTCTCAACTTCTAAATAGTTTCCAACATCCATTTCTTAGCAACACATTCTTATTTTATGGAAGCAATATCTCAATTTATTAGATATTAAAAATAGGAGTCAGGCCAGCAAGATGGCCCAGCAGATAAAAGTGCTTGCCATGCTGTGTAGTCGTGGCGCACACATTTAATCCCAGCACAAGCACTTAGGAGGCAGAGGCAAGCTGATCTTTGTGAGTGTGAGGCTAGCCTGGTCTACAGAGAGAGTTCCAGGAGAGGGTCCAACCCTGTCAAAAAGAAAAGAAAACAAAACATTTGCCACAGATGCCAAAGACATGAGTAATCTTCAGAACCCATATTAAGATAGAAAAAAATACTCCACAAATTTGTACACTGGCCTCCACACATATGTGTGCCATGGCATAAATGTGCTTATATACATCATACTTTTAAAATATAAATCAATGGATAAAATAATTTCTTTGAGCTGGAGAGATTGCTCAGTGGTTAAGGGCACTTGCTTGTTTTCCAGAGGATTTGGGTTCAAGTCCCAGCACCTCCATGGCAGCTCAGAACTTACTGTGACTCCAGTTCCAGAGGATTCTATACTTTTTTTTATGGCCTCTGTGGGCCAGAAAATGCACTAGACATGCATATGCTGTATAGATACACATGCTAGCAAAACACCCATACATACGACAGAGATTAAGTTCTTTGTCATGTATAAATTTGCTTTCTTAGTGCTGCGCTGTTCATCTTGATGCCTGATTTTTTTGTTTTTGTTTTTATACTGTTTTCCATAGATGATGATTCTTTGGTTTGTTTTTTGGTTTTTTTTTGCTTTTTTTCCAGAAAAGGTTTCTTTATGTATCTTTGGCTCACAACCACCTGTAACCCTAGTTGCAGCCAATACCCTCTTCTGGCCATAGGCACTATGCATACGTACACATACATACATATATACATATATACAGGGAAAACATACACATAAATTAATGTCATCTTTGAAAATTACTCTGATTAAAACAGCTTAAGAGAGATAGGGTTTATTTGAGCTCACCGTTCATTGTTACAGTCCCTCCCAGCAGAGAGGTCAGCAGCAGATGCATGAGGCAGCTGGTTACATTGCATCCACTGTCAGAAAGCAGGAAACAGTGAATGCTTGTGCTCAGCGCACTTTCTTCTATTTCTACAGCCCAAGATCTAAGCCAAGGGAATGAAGCCACCCATGGTGAGCAGGCCTTCCTGGCTCATTTAACCTAGTTGAGATAATCAATCCCCCATAAGAATGACTAGAAGCCTGTCTCTCCAGAGATTCAGGGTCTCATCAAGTTGATCACTGAGATTAACCATCATGTCTAATTAAGTGGATATTGGGTCATTTTGCAGAAGTTGTGAGTTCACAGAGATTAATTTGCTCAAGTTAATTTACACTGAAATGGTTTTCTAAAGTTTTTATTTAGGGAAACAGACAGCCTGTCCACTATGGCTAGAGTTGAATGTATGTCCTGTTTTGCCTGATGTAGTGTTGGATTGGATCTATATTTCTAGCAATCCCATATAGATAGATAATGATTTATCTCACATAGAAATTGTCTCTTTGAACGGTGCGTTCAAAGGGTTATATAATGGTAGAGGTCTGAAATCTTGTGTCGCTGCTGTCTCTGTCATCGCTACCACCAGCTTCTAGTCAGATTCAGCAGTCACCTGACTGCCCTGTCCCTGAATCCCTATCACACAGCTGCCCAGGGAGTTCTATGGTTAACTTCTCAGGCAACCAATGATCCCTACGAGAGCTCTGTGGGAGAGTCTGCCTTTTTTTTTTTTTTTTTTTTTTTTTTGACTGCAGACCAGTGGCCCCTATATAAAGTTGTATGACCCATGGCTCTGACTTCTCTTGTCCAGAATTCTTCATTGTACCAGAAAGGTATCACAGAGACTTTTCTGTGGCTAGGACCTGGATTCCAGTGCTCTTAGAAGAGTAGAAATTTTTTGTTTCTTTTTAAAATAAATGTATTTATTATTTTTGTGTTAATGTGTGATTATATATATGTACACACACACACACACACATATATATATATATATATATATATATAGAGAGAGAGAGAGAGAGAGAGAGAGTGTGTGTGTGTGTGTGTGTTTATATGTACTATTTGCATGTAGGAGCTCACAGAGGCCAGAAGGTGTCAGCTCTCTAGAACTGGAATAACCAGGCAGCAAACTGTCAAATGAGGGTGCTGGGAACTGAACCCCAGTCCTCTGCAAGAGCAATAAACACTTAACTACTGAGCCATCACTCCAGCCCCTGAACTTAGTTTTTGAAACGGGAAGATAATCATGTTGGTTGGTTTGCCTCCTAATTTAAAACTGACGCTCACTGTCAATAGCTGTCCTTAGGAAAGTACCTTCTTGGTGTCCTCTACCTACTTTCCTGCCCAGCCTTTGCATATTGATGCTATTTAGTTTGTGCTTCCCCTACCTTCTTGTTTTCCTTGTGTACTTCACTCTAGCAACACCTCTGAGCATTGATTCGTCTTCTTTTTTAATGTTATGTATTGTTGCAAGAAAGAAATGTTTGCAGTGAAATTTGAAATAAACTCAAGTGTGTGAATAGCTGCTGCAGTTGGCTATGCAAATTAAATATGCAAAAATCAAATCAAAGAGCTGGGGCTGGCAAGATGACTGAATAAAGGCCCATGCCGCCAAAGCTGACAACTTGAGTTTCCTCCCCAGAACCTGCATGGTGAAACCAACGGCCTGCCACTTTCCTCTGACCTCCACACACTTGCTGCCACACACATGCTAAAATAAATTTTTATTTATTTATTTTTCAGGGCAAAGTTTTGTTGCACAACCCTGGCTGTCCAGAAACTATCTCTGTAAACCAGGCTAGCCTCAAACTCACAGAGATCTACCTGCCTCTGCCTCCCAAGTGCTGGGACTAAAGATGTATGCTACCACCATGCAGCTGTTTTTCATATTTTATAACCTCTCCAGTTTTCACAGCCCAGTTGAAAAATGAGAATTAACTGTTGTCGGTGACTCAATTTCATTTCATTGGCTGAGATAAAATGCCGAGAAATTTTTTTTTTTTGGCTCAAGATTCCAGGTTGCAGTCCATAATCCTGGGGAAATCAAGGTAGAAGAAATGTTAAACAGCTGGTCATATTGCATCCATAGTCGAGAGCAAAAAGCATTGAATTAGTGCATACTTGTTAGTGCTAAGCTTGTTTTCTCCGCTCTTACATAATGCAGGAACTCTGGCCCAAGGAATGGTGCCACCCATCGTGGACAGGTCTTCCCACTTCAGTGAACATATTAAAGACACTCCCACACAGGCCAACCTAATTGGACAATCTTTTATTGCTCTCCCTTTCCCAGATAGTTCTAGATTATGCGAGTTGATAGTTAAGTGTTCCATTAGAGATTTGTTTTTGCTTTTGTTTCCCAAGACAACATATTCGCAATATGGTTTGTTTTCCTTCCAGGCTCTGTAACATTAAGGTATAGAATGTTCATGGTTAACCACACAAGTTGCTTGGGAAAAGCTGTTCTCCAATTCTGATCACAGTGTCATTCCAGGGGCCACTGTCATTCAAGGATGTGGCTGTGGCCTTCACCCAGGAGGAGTGGCAGCAGCTGGACTCGAATGAGAAGACTACATACAGGGACGTGATGCTGGAGAACTACAGCAACCTGGTCTCCGTGGGTGAGGACCGGTTCCCCCCCCCCCAGATACTATGAATTCAGTGATTTGTCTTTAGTGTAAAGGAACATGTGCTAACTTAGTCCTCTGGGTAGACATGATATCAGTCTTTACTGCTCCATTAAAAGAATCTATTTGTTTCCTCTTGTACTGGATATTGAACCCAGAGCTCCTGCATGTTAGGCAAGTGCTCTACCTCTTAGCTACATCCCTATACACAAAAGGCTCTGCTTTTGATTGGTAAAAGGCGGGAGGAGTGTTATGTAACTTGTGGCACAGTTTCCTGGTATCACAGGGATTCTGCAGCCAGTTAGTCCCAACCCTTTTCTTGTTAGCAGGATGTGACGTTACCAAGCCAAATGTGATTGTTAAGTTGGAACAGGGAGAAGACCCCTGGATGGTGGAAAATGACTGTCATCTACAGAGTCATTTGGGTGAGTGAATAGGGGGTGAAATTTTACTACTCCAATTAATATTATAGGGGAAGCTTTTGAAACTTGATGCTTTATAGCAGATGAAATCCAGAAATATGAGGATTTATTAGTATTCAGAATTAAGAAAAAATACTACAGTGGGAGCCATAACCAGTGTGGGGAAATATAAGTTATAACATTGAAAGGAAATTAAAGATTGAATGTAGTGAGCATTTACCTTGTGTCACAAACTGTTTAAGCCCTTCTTATAGGACTGTCTTTAGATGGGAGGAAATAACTATCAGAATGCTTTTACTTATGTGCTGAATTGTGCATAGTGGCTCAAGTCTGTAGGCCCAGAGCTCCAGGAACGGCAGGAGAATTACTGAATGTTTAAGGCCAGCCTGGGCTAAATAAAAAGACACTATTTCTCAGAAAAACAAAAGTAAAGATTTCAGAAGTATCCTGTGTGCTGATGTATTGCCATTGGTGTAAATGCAGAAGTGTCTGGGATGACGGTCTTCTTGTGTGGTGACTCATTGCCATTTGATATGAGAATCTGTTACTCCATAGGCCATATAAAAACATTTCTCTTTCATATTTGCTCAATAATTATTTCCGTATTTCCCTTTGCTGTGACTCCTCCCACTTTTATCTAAGGGTAGCACCCTCTCTAACTGTTCTTTCTGCTCATCATTTCATAAGTCATTTTCATTTTTTTGTCAGACTTGTAAAGATGACATTTGTAATGTAACTAAGGTGCTTGTCTTCATTGTAAATTTATTCTCTTCCCATTTCTTATCCTTCCCTCCACACATATACATTACATATTATAAATCAAAGGAATAGGAGACTTATATACTCATAATAATTTTTACTCATAGACTTGTTCACATTTATGACATTTGGGTACTACCTCATTCTGCGGCTTCTCTATTCATATTGACAACATTTATTCAATCTTACTCCTTTTCAGAAATCAGTAAAGTCGATGACACCCTAGAGACAATCCAAGAAAATGAAGACAAATATAGGAGGCAAGCTGGTGATCTCAGTAGCCAAAGAGCAGAGGTGGAGGATGCATTTGATAAAACTTATAACCTAGAAACACACCCTGTTTCTTCAAGCACAAGAGTTGACAGTTGTGTCTCCTGTGGGAAGACTTTGGAATCTATTTCAGAATTAATCAGTAGTGATGGAAGGTATGCAGCAGAGAAGCCCAACAAGTGTATTGATTGTGGGCAAACATACAGAGAGAAACTGGATGACTTTGATGAAAACGGGGATACTTCTTCTCAAGACGATGAAAGTATTCTGCAGAAAATTACCATTTTGGAGAAACCCTTCGATTATGGGTGCATGGAGGCCTTAGACAGTGGAACTGTTTTCATGGCTCATGAGAGAGCCTATATGGGGGAGAAGCCCTATGGATGGGATGATTCTGGGCCAGACTTCATCCAGATGTCAGATTTCAGTGCGTATCAGAGATCACAGATGGAAATGAAGGCCTTCGAGTGTCCGCAGTGTGGGAAATCCTTCTGTAAAAAGTCCAAGTTCATCATACATCAGAGAACTCACACAGGAGAGAAACCATATGCATGTAACGTGTGTGGAAAGTCCTTCAGTCAGAAGGGAACCCTCACCGTCCATCGGAGATCACACCTAGAGGAGAAACCCTATAAGTGTAATGAATGTGGGAAAACCTTCTGTCAGAAGTTACACCTCACCCAACATCTGAGAACTCACTCAGGAGAAAAGCCCTATGAATGTAGCGAGTGTGGAAAAACTTTTTGCCAAAAGACACACCTCACTCTACACCAGAGAAATCATTCTGGAGAGAGGCCCTATCCGTGCAATGAATGTGGGAAGTCCTTCTCCCGAAAGTCTGCCCTCAATGACCATCAGAGAACACACACAGGAGAGAAGCTTTATAAGTGTAGTGAGTGTGGGAAATCCTACTACCGAAAGTCCACTCTCATTACCCACCAGAGGACACACACAGGGGAGAAGCCCTATCAGTGCAGTGAGTGTGGGAAATTCTTTTCTCGGGTATCATACCTCACCATACACTATAGGAGCCATTTAGGAGAGAAACCATATGAGTGTACAGAATGTGGGAAAACCTTCAACCTAAACTCAGCTTTCATTAGGCATCGGAAGGTACATACAGAAGAGGGAGCCCATGAGTGCAGTGAATGTGGGAAGTTCTCACAGCTGCAGTATCTTCCTGATCACACAAATGATGTAGGACAGAAACCCTATGAATGTAACGAGTGTGGGAAAACCTTCCTTGAAAATTCAGCCTTCAGTGGTCACCAGTCTAGTCCAGAAATGGAAAAAACTTATGAATGTAATATATGTGGAAAATCATTCTCTGATTTGTCCTGCTATACTGTACACTACAGAGGTCATGCAGATGAGAAACCCTTCGGGTGTAATGAATGTGGGAAAACCTTCTCCCATAATTCCTCCCTCTTTAGACATCAAAGAGTACACACAGGTGAAAAGCCATATGAATGTCACGAATGTGGAAAGTTCTTCTCTCAGAAGTCGTATCTCACTATTCATCATCGGATTCATTCAGGAGAGAAGCCCTATGAATGTAGCAAGTGTGGGAAAGTCTTCTCTCGGATGTCAAACCTCACCGTACACTATAGAAGCCATTCAGGAGAGAAGCCCTATGAATGTAATGAATGTGGGAAAGTCTTTTCTCAGAAGTCTTACCTCACTGTACATTACCGTACTCATTCAGGAGAGAAACCTTATGAATGTAATGACTGTGGAAAAAAATTCCATCACAGATCCGCCTTCAATAGCCATCAGAGAATTCATAAAAGAGGGAATATAAATGTACTCAGTGTGGAAAATCTCTGACATCTCAGTTTAAAACAACAAATATTTGGTTATAATGAACATTGGAAGTTGAATAGGGAGTCATGGGTGGATTATCCCCCCCCCCCCATTTTTATATTTATGGTGCTGGGAACAGGGCTTTCTGCATGCTACAGATGCTCTACATGGAGCTGCACCCAATGACTCAAGTAGAACATTCATGTTGAGTGAGAAGTCCTAAAACAAAATCCATTTTAACCTGAATTTTCAGAGAAGAATCTGTAGAAATTCAGCATGAAGCAAACCATGACCATATAACTCACGGGACACTAGATAATTTTTACAGGAGTGAAACTTTCAAAGTATTTAATATTTATTTTGATTTAAATTGTATTTGCATATCAGGGAGTCTTGCTAAGAAATGTCAGTAAGGTGAAGATGTAACACACATTGGAGACTTATGCTAAAAGCCATATTTGTAATGTGTTTATAGAAGATATGCAAGAAGTTATCTGTTCTGAATAAACTTATAAAAGGAATTTATAAAGTCGGGAGTTGATTATAAGGGTGACTAACTGGCATCTCTGATGCTTTAGAAATGCAATTTAATAGTAATTCTATGCATTTTTTGCCACCATGACTTTGAATAATTTGTGAAAAGATAATATTGAGTATTTGAGTGAAAGTGTACAATTTACAGAGTAAATAATTTTCCATTTAAAATTTACAAGTGGATTGGGGGAGGCAGACTTTTTTTTTCTGTGTGTGTGTAAATGCCAGTAGAGTGGTTTTGTACAAAAAAATTTAACTGGAATTGATCAAATTTTTAAAAAAATATTATTTTGGTAAACTTTGCTGTCCTAATCAGTGTTTCCTGTGAAGAGACACCATGATCAGGCAAATCTTTTAATTTTTTACTAATTAAATATATTCATTTATTTTACATCCCAACTGAAAGCTTCCCCTCCCTCCTCTCTTTCCATTCCCTTCTCCCACCTCCTCTTCATTCCTCCCCAATCCAGGACCATGGCAATTCTTATAAAGGAAAGCATTTAATGAGAGCTGGCTTACAGTTGGGAGGTTTAGACCATTATTGTCATGGCAGAAAGCGCACAGGCAGACATGGTGCTGGAGAGGTAGCTGAGAGTTCTACATCTGTATCTGCAGGCAGCAGGAGCAGAAAGACTCTGGGCCTGGTTTGAGCATTTGAAATCCCAAAGCCCACCCCCAGTGACACACATCCTCCAGCAATGTCACACCTACCCCAATAAGATCACACCTAGTGCTACTCCTTAATGACCAAGATTCAAATGAGCCTATGGGGGCTATTCAAATAATAAGCCACCATATATGCATTACTGTGGTTCTGCATTACTTTAGTATGGTCACCAAGATACCTGCTTAGTGATGGGTGGGTAGTGAATACAATGTGGAATCACTGGACAAGAGGATGATTGACACCCCAATGGGATTTCTTCAATGCTCCATAAAATGATGTGCAATTTAAACCTCGTGGATTGAGAGCTGAGGATACGGTTCAGTAGACAGGCACTTGTCTAGCCTGCATGAGGCCGTGTGTGGTACCCAGTACTGTGCCCTAAAATATTGGAATTTTCTTCCACTTAGTGTATTTGGGTTGTGATTGACAGCCCACCCCTCAGATAAGGAAGACTACAGAAAATCAGACTTGCAATTAGAGGATGCCACCATAATTTGATTATATGACCTGACCTGGACAAACCAAGTGAAGATACTTGTTCTGTAAATGGTGATCATTGAATATTCCTAAGGCTAACAGACATATGGAGAAAATTCAAGTGAGAAGATATTGATCATCTCAGTGAACTATGGGGAAGAACCTCCATAATTAGACAAAGGGTGACTTCGGCCACAACAGGCACCATGCAGAACAGTACAATAGTGATGGTTTCTTCCCAGATAAAATGGGGTCTGCTACCAGCGATCGTGAGCAACATTGTACAGAGAGACATGGCCAGAGTAACGAGGAGGGAAAGGAAAGAAGAAAGAAAGAAAAATCAGTAAAGGAGGGGGGCTTTTATCTGGACTGACCTTGCCCATAGCACATTCCAGGAACATTCGGATGTATGAGTTATAAATAATGAGAAAAACAAGATTCTTGTATCAAGGTCGTTTGTAACACTGAGGTTTTCAAAAAAACAAAAGCATTTACAAAAATCCTTAAGTACAAAAGGGAAAACATTTTCAAGAATTTTATCTAAAAAGTTATCTAAAAAAAAAAAAAATTACCACAGTAGGAAATTTTGTGCTTTTCAGGAGATGCAAGCTCAAAGGGGTGTCGGGTTTTCCTAAGCTCATAAGTAGTGGAATCTCAAAATCTAGTTATTTACCAGAAATTAACAAGCAGAATCTAAAACAATTACTAAACTTACTTGTAAAACTGCTGGGTGTGGAGGCTGGAGAGACGGCTCAGAGTGTGTGCTGTTCTGGCAGAGGACCTGAGCTTAGTTCCCAGCACCCATATGGGGCAGCTTACAAACCACCTGTAACTCTATTAATTCCTATTCCAGGGGATGCAGCATCCACTTCTCACCTCCGTTGGGCTCCTGTGATCATGTACACACACACAGACACACTACACATAATTAAAAATCTTTTTAAAATGTTGAGCATGATGACTTCAACCTGCATTCCCAGCACTCAGGGTGCAGAAGGTAGAGTGAGTACCATGACTCTAAGACTTGGGTGACAGGATGTACGTGGTGAGACCCTTTATCGAAACAGAATAAAACAATTTCTCTTTATCAGTATGGAGACCTGTTGGAAAGCCATAGAAGTTATGGCATAAAAGTAAGTGGACCATGAGAATAGAGTATCACACAGGTGCCTGAAATGTGGGTCACCTGACTTAACAGTAGACAGAAAAGATGTCTCTTCAATATGATGCTTTGTTGCTTGTACTGTATAATACAACAAAACTCCCAAACTAAGATGGTTTATGAAATGTAAAGTAACATTTTATGAAAACAGAAGGGACATTTGTGGTAACCATTCCCGTTGATCAGCAATCGGCAGAGGCAAGCAGAGGTTATGTTGAGCCACAATAGCAAATCCCAAGCTAGCCAGGACTCAAAAAGAGAGAGCGATAGAAAGAGAAAGAGAGAGAGAGATTTTATATTTATATCCTTAGTGTTGGCAATGTTCCAAGCAATACTGAAAAAGCATTAAAGCATAAAAGTTAAATTTGGGTTATACTAAAGAGGGGGGAGGGGCTTGAGTGATTGCTCATTCCTGAAGAGGACTTAGTGCCTTGAAGGGGGCCTGATTTGGGCATCCACAACCAACCACCTGCAGCTCCAGTTCCAGATCCAACACCTGGTCACTGCACTCACCTGCACATACACAGAAATGCAGTTTTTAAAAAAGTGAGTAGGAGGACTGGAAAGATGGCTCGGCTGTTAAGAGCCCTTGGCTGTTCTTGCAGGGGACCTGAGTTCAGTTCCTAGTACCCACAATGGGTGGCTCACAACCATCTTTAACCCACCTCCAAGGGATCTCACACTCTCTGCTAGCCCCCATGGACACCTGTACTCATGTACACACAATTAAGAATAAATCTGTCTTAAGTGATAAAGAAAACAAAAAAAGTTGACTGTTCTCGCAGTTCATACAGTAAGGGAACGGTATTGGTAAGCTTTTTTCTGTGAGATAGACAACACTCTGGCTTTTGTCCCTTCACAGCTGCCTAGCTTTCCTCTTGTGACAGACAGGCAGCCCCCGTATAGTACACAGATGACTGTGCATGGCTATTCCCATTGTGTCTTTTTTTTTACAGGCATTTGGTGCAGTTAAAATCTGGCCTTGTAGCTTCTGGTTTTCTGGTACTTTATCTGGAATATTAAAAACAAAAACAAAAACAAAAAAACAAACCTCCTAGTCCGTAAGAGGAGACCATGAGCAAAAGACATGGTCATCCACATCACTAAAGGGAAAAAGGCCTATTTAGCAATACATATGTAAGAAGATGTTTTAACGTATTAATAGTCAACGGAATGTAGGTTGACTGAGGTCTGTGAGATGACTATATAAGTTCTGTGACCCAAACCTATGGTGAAAGGAAACCAACCCCCGAAAGTCTCTCTGGACTTCATGTACTGCATGGCACATGCATGCCCACACCCACACATCATACATGAAAAATTTTAAAACCCATTCACCAAAGTAGTTAAAATGGAAGATATATAAAGCATTAGGTATTCACAAGAACGTACCCAACAGGAACACTTTAAAAAGATATCTATCTTTAATGTGTGTGTGTGTGTGTGTGTGTGTGTGTGTGTGTGTGTGTGTGTGTGTGTGTGCCTGTGCCTTTAGAGGCCATAGAAGGGCATTAAATCCCCTGGACTGGAATACAGGCATTTGTGAGGCTCCACACATGAATGCTGAGAAGCAAACTCCATTCTGCTCCAAAGGTTATCAAATACCTAGCCATCCCTCCATCCCTGTGACAGGACCTTGTGCATTAGTGGACACTTTGGAAAACTGACCCTTTAAGTTAAGCATTTATGTACCTTTTACTCAAACCAGGCAGAAACACATACATACACAGAGCATACACAGAGCATACACAGAGCATACACAGAGCATACACATGCACTAGAGATAAACATAAACTTTAAAAAAAAAAAATCCCAGAACTCTCAAGACTCGCATATGTAGGAGAAGGGGTATTTTTTCTCCTGTGAAATCCTATTGGACAGTGGGAGGGGAAGCTGTTGAAGTCTGAGGAGTCAAATGACTGAATAAAGAAACCTAAACACAGATCAGCACATGGTGTGGTTCTATGTGGATAATAAACATAAGGAAAGTGTCCGTGCAGTCAGTCAGCACACCATTTAGTTTTAGCTGAGGCTTGCAGAGGTTATATATCTGGTTCCTGCCATTGCTTGCTTTTAAATCTGGTGCTGAATACCCCTATTGATCTGCACCGTGTATCTCTAGAGTACATGTATGTGACCCTTTGATAGAGGATTTTAAAATTTACAACTGGCTAGCACTTGTTAACATGTCCCTCACCCTACTTTTCCGATGTCTGGCAATACACTATGTCTAGTATTTATAACTCTGTGCAGGACACTTATGGTCACTTTAGCTTTGGTGGTATCTACTATGATTTCTGAACCATGCCCTTGAAGCTTACCACTATAGTATATTTTGAGTAAAACATTTGAAAAGGTTAAAGTGCCAGTAGATCTTCCCTCACCCTACATTTTTACATATACAAATGTGTTTGGTACTTTCTGTGAAGCCCTGACTGTCTTGGAATCTACTCTCTAGATCAGGCTGACTCAAACTCACAGAGATTCCCCCTGCCTCTGCTTCCCAAGTGCTTGGATTAAAGACGTGTGCCACCACACCAGGTCATATCTATTATTACATTTATTTTGAGTATATCTGGGTAGGGGTGCACGTATGTGAACCACTTTTCATATTTTCAAACTGAAAACTTCATATTTCTAAATTTAAGATTTAAACTCCTTTGGGGTAAATATAAATATAATGTTTATTTGATAAAGAGCTATATTAAAGAAATGTTCAGGAGATCTACAAGATGGTTCAGCCAATAAAGGCTCCGGCAGCCCAGCCAGCCTTCCAAGAGGAAGGAGATAATGAACTCCTGCTGTCTTCTGACTGCCACACTCATTCGTGACACACGCATTTCTCCCATACGTATGTATACATAATAAATTAGAACATATCTAAACGGTTCTCAGGCAACCAGTAGAGTCCCACATCTGCCTGTAATCCCAGCATTGAAGTGAGTGGAGGCAGGAGGATGGCTGGAGCTTGCTGGCTGCCAGTTCCGCTGAAAAGCATGAGCTCCAGGTTCAAAGAGACACTCTGCCCCAAAGAAGAGGTAGAAAGTGATAGGGAAGGATATCTGAATCCGTCCTCTGGCCACTTCGTGAACACACAGAAGACGAAGGAAGAAAGAAGGGCGGACCCCATATATGGCAAGGAGCAAGGGACCATGGGCCACTAGAGTTCTGGCAGTGGTACTGATGGAGCCTGGTCTGCGAAGGACCAACGAGGAAAGCCAGGACCGTGCTCAGCAAAACGCTGATCTGCCATTCTCAGCGGGAGAGTGTGGCCAGCCAGTGGAGAAGGACATTAAGGAGTGGGTGTGGCTAAATTAAGAGCCTTGGCCTTTGAATAAGGGAGTAGTTCTGGGTGGGTGTGTACGGTTTGGGCTGAAGGGTGTGGTCAGAGTGCAGGCTCACTTCAGGCTTAAGGGGCGTGGCTCTGGGTGAGGGGCGTGGCTCTGGGTGAGGGGCGTGGCTCGAGACCAGTAATTCCAGAGCCACTCTGGGCCACAACTGTCCGCACCTGACAGTTCTTGGAGAGCTGGAGACCGTTGACCAGGCTGAGGGCTGACCCAGGGCACCTCGGAAGTGAGAAGGCGGGCCAGGACCAGAGATGGGTGGGAGTGGCATGCAAAAGAGGGAGGGAATAGAGGACGGCGGGGCAGGGGGGGTCTCTGACCGATGTCCTATTCCTTTGCAGCGCCCTGTCCCCGCGTCATGTGGCCACCGCTGGTGTTGCTGTTTCTGCTATTTCCTGCTGCCCATGGCGCTCCTCACCCGGCTGCCGACCTCCAAGAAAGCTTTCCAAGCGTACTCGAAGGTTTTTGACTGCCCTGTAGTGGGTTGGTGGGTGTGGGAAGAGAGGAATTTGGGGACCTGCAGAAAGGGAAAGAGGCCCCCGGTGGGCAGAGACCGATGCAGGGACAGAATAATGACAAGGATGTGGAGAATGGGTGGGTGTAGGAAGGACAGGTCTATGGGCTTGCTCTAGTACTGGACACCGAACTGCACCCCTTGAACCCCTAGAAGGCCCGCTATGCTATGAAGACAGTTGATCTCCACTCCCATAGACTTTAGTGCCTCCCTAGGCATGGCCACAGCACAGGGGCCTGGCTGGGGAACTTCGCCCGTTACTTGACAGCACCACGAAGTTAAACTTTATCACTTTTCATCAGAAATCCAAACGGAAGGAGACAGAGCCATGTGGAGGGAGGACAACCCGTTTACTGGCTCCCGCTGTCCTCCTGGCTCATGAGGTGACTGCTGTGTGGTCCAGAAGCTGGGGACAAGGGCCTGTGGCCTCATGAGGGGCCTACCAGGCGCAGGATTGGGGGCTCCCCACTCCTGCTCCCAAGACCCACTTCTTGTCCCCTCCAGGGCCCTTCAGCTGCTAAAGGGGCTAGGGGTGGACATCAGTATCCTAGCAGGGGCAGACGTGAACTTCGCCAAACCCACCTGCAGCATCATTTAAAAATAAAAGTGTTTTCTTCAAGCTAACAGTGTTCTTTCCTTTTGAGATCGGCGCCCAGTTCCTGGCCAGTCAGTTCCAACTTTGGACCTGACATTCCCCTGGCCCCAGACTCTGACATCACCAGCCTACCTGTGGGTTTGGTCTTAGTTTTCCAACCCCTGTAGATGGTGATTGGGCCTCCCTCCCCCGCAGTGGGAGGTCCACCATTTCTCAGGACCTGGGAAGAGAGTGCTGAGTTTGGTAAGGTAGGAATTTCTTTTATTTTAGAGTTTTCAGACAAGGACCCTGTGATACCACAGGATGGCCTGGAACTCTGTCCTCCCGCCTCAGTCTCCTGAGTGTTGAGATGCAGGCATATAGCACTCTGACAAATCCACAGATGGCCTTGTAACATTAGAGCTGAGTCTCTCTCTCTCTCTGGGAGCAGCTATCCTCTTTTAAAAATGTGTGTAAAAAAGTGTGTGTGTGTGTGTGAGAGAGAGAGTTGAACCTAGGATCTCTTGTATGCTAGGCAGCTCTCACCACTGAGCCACACCCCAGACCCTCACTGGGGGATTCTAGGCAGGGGCTCTGCTACTGAGCCACACCCCAGCCCCTCACTGGGGATTCTAGGCAGGGGCTCTACCACTGAGCCACACCCCAGCCCCTCACTGGGAGATCTAGGCAGGTGCTCTACCACTGAGCCACACCCCATGCCTCTCTAATTTTTATTTCATAGTCTCATGATGTGGGAATGTCTTTCTATATGCTGTGTGTATCAATCTTTAAATAAAGGACTATTTTGGCCATGGCAGGCACCGTAGAAGTAGTAGGTGGGAATCAGAATAGTTAGGAGAAGCAGGGCGAAGTCAGAAACAGATCCATCCAGCTGCCCAAGAAGAAACATGTAAGGAACACAGGTGAGCCACAGGCCACACGGCAAACAGATTAATGGAAATGGGTTGAATTAAGATGAAGGAACTAGCTAGCAGTGTGCCTGAGCCATAGTCCAAACAGCATGAAGTTAATCTAAGTGTCGGAGTCATTGGGGGGGGGGGGGTAAGCAGTGGTGAACCGCTAATCAATCTGGGATGGCAGGTCTGTGGGTTTGGACCTCTGGCCGGACAGGCCGGAAAACCATATTGTAACACTCTCACTGAGTTAAGTCTTGTCATAAATGTCATCTTCCTGCTTCAAGTTTCTTGAGTAGCTGAGATTATAGGACTGTGATACCACACCAGGCCCAGCTCTTGTGAGATATTTGATAGGGGATTGGAAAGTGGACTGGACGCCATGGGACAAGCCCTCTCACTGATATCATCAGAGCTGTAGGTCAGGTCCCTCATTCCAGCAGCAGATGTTCCATGAGGTTTTAGGGGTACTGGGCTAGTCACTACGTCTCTGTGAGCTCCTGGGCCCAGATTCTGTCTGGAGCTGAGAGGTGTCAAACAGGTAGATTAGATGGCTGTGGCATGGGGACAACTCCGTAGAAAATCCTGAGTGGGCCAGTGAAGTCTTAACAGCATATGTAATATGGGCTATTCATGTGAAAACCAGTCCATCCATAGGACACTCCCAACAGTTCTCCAACTTATATCTGCAAAGTCTGCGCTTGGTGGAGTGGGGTGTCTTTGAAGCCATGTAAGATGTTCCACCAGAATTCACCTTTGCGACCTGTCCCCAAGACCTAGAGTACAGCAGGATCTTGGCAGAAAAGGACGCACAAAGACAGATGCCAAGAACCAGCCTCGAAACAAGCTGTAGACAGGTCACCTTGCATTCATTTACACTTGATATAATACACCTTGACAAAACCAACTCAGAGGTTTATCTCATAGTTCAAGGTTACAGTGTTCATAGTAGGGGAGCCATTGTGTCATGAGTGAGTCATATCACAGTCATAAAATGGAAAAGAAAGCAGTTGATGCATGCATGGGCTCGGTTCACTTTCTCCACTTGTTCTGTATTTCCTGACTAGGGAATGGTGCCCACCGTAGTGGGCAGATCTTCACACCTCAATTAACATAATTAATACAATCCCCCACATGCATGCCCACAGACCAACCTAATTTAAGTAATTCCTTACTGAGACTGTCATCTTTAAAAAAATATTTTCTGTGCATGAGTGTTTTGCCTGCATATATGTATGTGCACTGTGTATGTAGTGACTGCAGAGGTCAAAAAGGGGTGCTGTATCCTGCGGGACGACTGGGGTTACAGATGGCTGTGAGTCACCATATGATTACTGAGAACTGAACCCAGGTCCTTTGTAAGAGCAACAAGTACTTCTGAGCCATCTCTCTAGACCCTGAGACACTTCTGCTGTGATTCTAGGTGGACGTCAAGTTAAACAGTTAACTGTTAACAGGTATTTTCAGAGATGAGGCCATTGTTAAGTACACACTTGTGACTGCTCTGTAAACCCCATTTCACACTGGCCATTATCCCACTGCTCTTGAGATGAACTGTGTCCCCTAATTTCACATGTTGAAATCTACTCCCAATACAGTGGTATCAAAGGGTGGAGATATAATTAGGTCATGTGAGTGGAGCCTTCGGGGTGAGATTAATGTCTTTTTAAGAACCTCGGGGCTGGTGAGATGGATGAGCAAGTTAAGGGATTTGCAATCAAACCTGACAACCTGAGCTCAATCCCTGGAATGTACATGATAGAAGAATAGAACTAACTCATGAAAACTGTCCTCTGACTTCCATAGGTATACATCTGCACACACATGCACAGAAACACACACACACACAAATATAAATAACAATATATGCATGAACACACAAAATAAAGCAATAAATACATAAAATAACAGCTGTAGAAACTCCCCTCGCCCAGATTTTGTAATGTAAGGAGACAAGTGACTTTTCTCTCCCCTTCTTACTAGACTGAGCTGCCCTGCAGAGAAGTCCACATCCCCTAGGAGCCCAGAAGAGTGCCTGGGACAATCTACTCTACCCACACATGCCAGAAGATTGGCTGGAGTGCACAGATGCTGGAGACCACAGATCAGAAGTGACTCAAAAAGGGACCTGTTTCTCCTCACTAGTTCGGACCATCTCAAGGAGGCTTTGTCACTGTGGGACATGTCAGTGAAGTGCATAGGTTTGAATCAACCATCTCAAAGAAGCTTTGTCGCTGTGGGATGCTATAGTGAAGTATGTAGTTTTGGCAGTATATAAACATTTCTTTCTCCCAGCTCTGGGGTTAGGGGCGTGAGGTCAGAGTACAGCACAATCAGGTTCTGGTGAGAGCTTCCACAGTGCAGAATGTGGATACAGGAGCTCCCTGGGACTACTTTTTAAACATTAATTTTTATTCATGTGTTGTATGTGTGTGAGCAGGTGCCTGGGGAGGCAGAAGAGAGCACGGATTACCTGGAGCTGGAATTACAGCTGATTGAAAGCAACCTGATGTGGATGCTGGAAACTGAATTTACATCCTCTGAAAGAGTAGCAAGCACTCTTAACCACTGAGCCAGAACTCCAGCCCCAGAACTGCTTTTAGGAGAATACCATTCATGAGGGTCCTACCTTCATCACTTAATCACATCTCAAAGACTCCACACTGTCCCCCAGGAGCTGGGAGATGTCTCAGTGGGTTAAATGCTTGTCCCCAAAATGTGAGGAGCTGAGTTCAAACCCCCAGAGCCCATATGTGTACCGTATACGTCTATAATCGTAGTGATGGGGGCAGGTGGGGTGAAATGTGAAATGAAGTCAGGACACTCCCTGGAAGTTTACTGTCTAGTTAACCTGGGTTTTCAGCAGAAAACAAGAGAGCCTCTACCTCAAACGAGGTGGAAGATCCAACACTGGATGTTTTTGTCTGTCCTCCAAAGGAGTACCATTGGCATGTCTTCACCAACACACACTCATCTGAGACTGCATTTCCCCCTCTGTAATTGGAATGACGAAGAGTGATTTCTACAGGAGGATTCCCGACGCCTTGGGTCGTAGCCTTTGGCTCAGATATGTGGAATCTGGTAAAGAAAGAACATTTTATCTCTCTCACTCCCTGAGGCTTCTCATGAAAGGATCCCAGACAAAGACCCTGGAGAAAATCCCTCCTGTCCCCAGGTGACTAGGGTGGAGTACTGCCCTCTAGTGGCTACTCACAGTGGCACTTTATTATCTCCGGAGCTCCCCTCAGTAGTGGCTACCAGCACCTACAGATGAGTTAAAATAAGGCGAAGGTGGGGTCATCAACGTTTGAGTGTGCGGAAAGTGAGCTCTGACACACAGGACATTGTGGGGATTTAATAAAGTTTCAGAAGTTTTGGAGATATCAGAGGGAATCTACCCACAGTCTATGTGGGGGGTTAGTAAAAGCTCCAGAAGTCCCAGAGCTCTAACCACAGTCAGTCTAAGAAAATCAGACTGGTCATTCAAACCTTTAATCCCTGCACAGGGAGTATCCTGGGAGTGGTGACCTACACCCTTAATCCCAACTGAGTCAAGGTCACTTCAGATTATAGAAGGAATTCTAGGCTCCCAAGCAGGTGTGGTGGGGCCACGCCTTAATTACTGAAAGAATACTAAAGACAGGATTGAAACACAGAGGAAAGCCATTCCAAGGGAATCGAGGCTGAGGAAGCTATAAGACAGCTGGGTAAGATCTGACTGTGGTGTTTATTCCCTCTAGTTTCTCCAACTTCTTCAGAGATCTATCCCTGAGTCTCACTCATTTGTGCAACAATTGGTGTCCAACTTTGGGGCACAAATTTCTCTCCTTCCTACCAAAAAAATCGCACTTGCCGGCCAGAACAACACTTGCTGGAGGAGTAATTACTAGCGGCTAGGCTTTCTGTTCCGGGTTAGCCTCCAGTCTTAGGCAGATGGCCACAGTGTTTCTGTTTCACCCTCATCTGGGTAAGTCTTTCAGACACTGGCCTCTTTCTCCTGGTGGGTTGTTTCTTTTTCCTTTTTGGACTCCTCCTTGGGCTTCTATCACACTAGGTAGCTGCCCCACTTCACAATCATCAATGGACAATAACAGTAAGTAACTCAATTTTTTTTTAAAAAGAGGGAATTTGTTTAAAGCAATGGAGGGTGACTGGTCTTGGTCATACTGTAACCTCTCGTTAGATGATTTGATATTAAAACCAGTAAAGGAAAATATAGATAAGATAGATGTAAATATCATAATGTTTATCATACTATTTACTATGAATATTTATTGTTTGATATCACAGAAAAAGTTGACTAAAGTAAATCCAAAGAAAAAGGTCTTTAAAAAGCCTGATGAGAGAGAACACAAGGATGCTCAAATTCAAACAAAGGAATATGAAGAACCAAATTCAGCAAGGTCATCTAAAATTATACAAAAACAGGCAACATTATTATACCCAGTAACCTTTAAAAAAATGAAGGATGAAAAAGATGATAGAGAAGCTAGCTGGGCTCCAGTAAAAATATTAGAATGATGGAGAGTAAAGGAAGCAATTGTATCATATGGGATGCATTCACCATTTGTTAAGCAAATGCTGAACTCCTGGTCATGCTGTAACCGGGTCACCCCTAAAGATTGGTTGGATATGGTTATAGCCATTCTTGAGGCAGGGACACTCATGCAATTCAAGTCATAGTGGAGGGAGGAGGCTAAAACAATAGAAACAGGGCAAGAGGCATAGAAGTCTCTCAAGATCAACTCCTTGGGGAAGCAGATTATGCCGATATTGAAAAGCAGTCATTATACAGTAACCATCTTCTGGATTTATGTCACATGGCAGCTTTAAATGCTTGGGACCATATTGAAGAAATAGGAAAAAAAAGTGAAACATTTACAAAAATAACTCAAAGTCCCAAAGAAACTTTTACAGATTTTTTGCACAGATTAACCACAGCAGTAAACAGAATGGTACCAGACTCAGGCAAATAATCACTGAATCACTGGCTTTTGAGAATGCCAATGCACAATGTAGAAAAATACTTAGACCTTTAAAAGCAAGGTCAGCACCTTTGGAGGATTGGATTCATGAGACAATTAATATGGAGTCTTATGACAGTGATGATAACTGGGTAGGAGAGCTTATTTCGAGAGGTATGAGAAAAAATCAAAATGTCAAATGTTATAATTGTGGAAGGGACGGTCACATAAAAAGAGATTGTAAACAAGGCATTCCCAGAACAATGCTTTTGGTAGGAATAATCCCAAGAGAACACCCCTCCCTTCTGGAGTATGCAGAAGGTGTGGAAAAGGAAGACATTGGACTAATGAATGCAAGTCAACAAGAGACAGACAAGGGAACTTTCTGCCATTGGGAAATAATGCTCCAAGGGGGCTTTCAAAACCCCCCAGGTCAGGTAACTTTCAGCCCTCGGGAAATGCCCCAAGGGGGCTTTCAAAAGCCCCCATATCAAGTCCAATCCAGTCTTAGCCTGCCATTGTGGAGGAAACACCTTCCCAGAACAATTAAAAAGGTTAAAGCCTATTTTAAAAAGACACACTAACTGGAATGATAGAAAATTTACAGAAAAAGGAAAAAATTCAGGAAAAATATAAAGCAAGTATTTTGGCAAACTTCTATCAATGAGCAAAGGCCAAAATTAAAAGTACAAATAAATGATGTTATTATTGAAGGCTTATTGGACACGGGCACGGATGTATCCATAATTTCACCTGAGTCATAGCATCCAAGTTGGCCCCTACAGGAGGTAAATGTTCAGTTTTTGGGTATTGGGTCGATATCCCAGGTAAAACAGAGTGCAAGATGGCTTGAATGTATAGGACCAGAAGGACAGAGAGGAGGAATATTAAAGCCATATGTGGCTGATATAGCTATAAATTTATGGGGAAGAGATTTACTGCAACAGTGGAACACACAGATTAATATTCCTCCAAATGCAGAAATAAGCCATGATCTAGCACATGGTTCCAGAAGAAATATCAGAAGATATTATGAGAAACAGTCACAGACCATTCAGGTTATAGAGAAACAAGGCAAAACAGCTGCTGATCTTTCAAAAACACCCACAGCACTACCTCTAAAATGGCTAACAGAGAAGCCTATATGGGTTCATCAAATGGCCTCTAACAAAAGAGAAATTGCAGGCCTTAGAGCAGCTGGTACAGGAACAGTTAGATGCTCAGCATATAGAAAAATCAACCAGGCCTTGGAATTCTCCTGTATTTGTTATTAAGAAGAAATCTGGAAAGTGGAAAATGGTAACAGACCTAAGGGCAATAAACAAGGTGATCCAGCCAATGGGCTCTCTACAATCTGGGATTCCTTTGCCTTCTATATTACCTAAAGAATGGCCTATTATAGTTATTGATTTAAAAGACTGTTTTTTTACAATACCTTTACAAGAACAAGAAAAAGAAAAATTCGCCTTTACAGTGCCCACTTATAATAATTCTCAGCCTGTAAAGAGATTCCAGTGGAGGGTCCTCCCTCAAGGAATGCTGAATAGTCCTTCTCTGTGCCAGTATTTTGTTCAAGAAATTCCCACAATCTATGATTTATCATTACATGAATGACATCTTGTTGGCTGATTCAAATATTGATACGTTGGAAAAACTTTTTGAAGAAGTGAAAAGAATTTTGCCTGCTTGGGGATTACAGATTGCCCCAGAAAAAAAATACAAAGAGGGGATTCCATTAATTATTTAGGATATAAAATAGGTCAACAAAAAATTAGACCCCAAAAGGTACAGATTAGGAGAGATAGATTAAAGACATTTAATGATTTCCAAAGACTACTAGGAGACATTGCCAACTTATGACCGACTATTGGACTTAAAAATGATGAACTAGATAATCTGTTCAAAACGTTAAATGGTGACAAGGACTTAAATAGTCCAAGAGAGTTGTCACCTGAAGCTGAGAAAGAACTGGCTTTGGTGGAAAAAAAATTACAAGAGGCACATGTGGATCGTGTGGATCCAGACCTCAATTGTATTCTAGTTATCTTGCCCTCTAAGCATTCTCCTACAGGAATTTTAATGCAAAGGGAAAATGTTATATTGAAATGGATATTTCTTCCACATAAACCAAGCAAAAAGGTAAGATATATGTGGAAAAAATTTCTGAACTTATTTTTAAAGGAAAATTAAGACTTCGTCAATTGACAGGAATGGACCCAGCAGAAATTGTTGTACCTTTAACTAATGAAGAAATTGACCAATTATGGGTAGAAAGTGAACCTTGGCAAAGAGCCTGCAGTAATTTTTTGGGAGATATTAACAACAAATATCCTAAAATCAAAAGAATTGAATTTATAAAGAAAACTGATTGGATTCTCCCTCTTTTGTACAAGATAAACCAATTTCCGGTGCTCCTACATTTTATACTGATGCAAACAAATCAGGAAAGGCTGGTTACAAATCAGAATATCTAAGTAAAGTGATTCAAAGCCCTTATAATTCTGTTCAAAAGTCAGAATTATATGCCATTGTGATGGTGTTACTGGACTTTACAGAACCACTTAACATAGTCACTGACTCTCAGTATGCAGAAAGAGTTGTTCTACATATTGAAACAGCTGATTTTATTAATGATGAATCAGAATTAACTTTATTATTTATTCAGTTACAAGGAATAATCAGGACTAGAAATCATCCCTTCTATATAACACATATTCGATCCCATACAGGTCTGCCAGGTCCTTTAGCACAAGGTAATGATGAAATTGATAAATTATTAATAGGAAATGTACTAGAGGCCTCAGAATTTCATAAAAAGCATCATGCTAATTGTAAAGGATTAAAAAAATATTTCTCTATCACTTGGGAACAAGCCAAAGAAATTGTGTCCCACCTGTTCTTTCTATAACCAAACTCCATTGCCAGCAGGAAGTAATCATAAAGGTGTACATAGAAATGAAATCTGGCAGATGGATGTATTTCATAATACAGAATTTGGGAAATTAAGATTTGTCCATCATACAATAGATACATTCTCAGGATTTCAATGGGCAATTGCTTTGAGTTCAGAAAAGGCTGATTCTGTAGTCACACATTTGCTAGAAGCTATGGCCATCATGGGAATACCTGTACAAATAAAGACAGACAATGCTCCGGCATATGTCTCTACTAAAATGAAACAATTTTTTGCTTATTATATATAAAGCATATTACAGGAATACCACACAGTCCTACAGGGCAAGCAGTTATAGAGAGATCAAAGAAAACTCTAAAGGATATGTTAAATAAACAGAAAGGAATAACAAAGACCCCCCAGAGATAGACTACATAGTGCTTTGTTAACTTTGAATTTTCTCAATGCTAATGACAAAGGAACAACAGCTGCTGAAAGGCATTGTACCATAGAAAAAACAGCTGATCTAAATCAGCCTATTTACTTCAAAGATGTACTAACCTCTGAATGGAAGCCAGGGAAAGTGCTACGTTGGGAAAGGGGTTTTGCATTTATTTCCACAGGTGAGGAAAAGATATAGATACCATCAAAATTAATAAAGACTGAACCGAACCGGAGACACTTCATGAAACTAAGAATTGATAGCTCATCAACCTATATTACAATTCTTTCAGTTGTAAATAAAAACAAAGGGTCGGGGCAGGTTTCTGTTCTTGTCTTTACAGGAAACTGGAAATACCCATCTTCGAGAAGTTAAAAGGCCTTGGACATCCAGACATCTAAAGCAAAAAAGAGGCTATCCAGGAAAATTTGCAAACAAAAGAATATGGTAACTACTGGTACCAGTATACTTGATAGGGTAAAATCTCATTACTTAATCTTTACAAAATTTTTTATTAGTTAAAGTCCCAGTTTAATTATAATTTAAAGCTGGTTTTAGAGGTGGATTGTGGCTCTCTCCTTCTCTAAACTCAAGCATACTTGTTAAAGGAAAATAAAATAATAATCTCTGTATCATATCAGAAGAGCCACGTCATAGGGACAGAAGAATAACAAAAAATAAGGGACTATTCTATTTTTACTAATCCTATGCTCAATAAATTGTTATATGTTTAGTTTCCTGTACATTGTGTTGGTTTTTAGTCTCTTATCAGTTTTCTGCAGTGATCCAGGACAAGGCCTAATTGCGAACTTGAAATATCCAAAAGGAAGATGGGGCTCCACAATGATGGTTTCACATGAACTCTGACAAAGCCACTAGGCTGATAAACACCAATCAAAGATCAGATTTGGACTACAAACTGCTCACGACAATTTTGTAGCAGCCCACTGAGATGACCCAGCTTCACAGACTACTATGGCCAGGACTTGAGACAAGCTGTGTGCTTTCCTGTTATGCAGAGACTGGACAGCAAATGTCACAGCTACTTATTTCAGGACTTGACAATTAACAAAACTTTTCAGGATCTCCAAAAGATGCCATTGCCCCCAGTCAGCAGGAAGTAAACTTAAGAACCAGCGCCCACACTCCCAAGTGGTGGGGTGGGTTGGTTTTGGTTCCCAAGTGGTGGGGTGGCTTAGTGTTGGTTTTTCAATGGGTTATGGATGATTGTCATTGTTTAGGTTAATTGGCTAAAAATTGTTCATGATTATGGTTAGAAAAAAATTAAACAAGAATGATTAGATTCATGATTTGTGTTTAAAAAATATAAAGAAAAAGGGGATACAGATATATAGGATATAAGGATAGATTATGGAATCTTCTTTTAAAAGGATTTGCTAGCTTTAAATATTTTACATTGCATTGGTTTTCTGTATACAAATTGTGTATCTTGAGATTAATTGTGTCATTGTACAAATATTTCTATGCTTGTTTCAGGTAGTATACTTAATCACTTTATCTAACATTGTAATCCAAATTACTAGTTCATGAAAGTTTTTATTTCCAATTAATTAGAATATAAAGCAATGCAAGTCAGTAGTTAGACATTACATTCAGACATAGTTATGTTAGATATGTTTTCAAGGTCAAACAAATATATTTTAGATAAACGGGTCTTCTTCAAAAATTTCAGAGATCCATAGAATATGGCACTTAAAATATTTTCTGGACAGTGAGACAGGTCTGCTCCTGGCAGTCCCAATATACTTCAAGAGAAAAAAGGGCATTGAAGAAACTCCATATGGAATCTACTTTCCTTGTGGCAACAGTTAGTCATTGGACAAGAACCTGTTCTTATATTGACTGCTTAACAGTGTGCTATTGGAACTGGACATGCAGGTTCCCTCAGAAAGTGACCTTTGAACTTTGACAGAACAAGCTAAGATGGTCCTTCAGGTTCCTGTTTTTCAGAGAAAACTGTCAGAGATGGCCCGTGGATGGTGCGAGTCCATAGCAGCCCCTGGCATTCTGGGCCTGGATCTTCCTAGAGTTGGGTTGCTTGGGAATGCAGTCAAAAGTTGTGGTAAACTTCATCTAAAGCTAAATACCGGCACGAGACCAATAACCAACAAGTACCGCAAGGGAAAGTTGAAAAGAACTTTGAAGAGAGTCTTCAATCTACAGGACACAAGGAGAAATGACTGAACTACACCAAAATGGACAGAGCAGATTTCCTGCTTCACCAAAATGAAAGAGACTCTGGGCCTGTAGGCTGAAGATGGATGTCCCAACGTTATAAAGGAACTTTGGGTGACTGTCCAGGCAGACAGGTATCATCTCTGTCATTTCTAGTTTTTGGAAGTTGCTTGCACTTCCTAGTTATTTAGGTAAATATTATTTCCTTCTTGGGTCTCTGAGGTAGTTGAAGATGAGATAGTTATAGTTACAATTTTTTAATGACAGTTTTAGAAAAGAAACTTTGAAGGTAAAGCTTATAAGTTTTAGAGACATCAAAATAATAGCTTTTAGTTAGAAAGGAAATGAACTAGGTATAATCATTTGGACTCATCAAAATAGGATAATTAATGAAATATTTTCTTGGAATTGTTAATGGACTGGACATTACTCATTTATTGTTTGTATATAATTATTGTACCTATTGTATATTGTTTTTCTTATGTTAGTTATCATCTTTTTTTTAAATTTGACACAAAAGGGGATATGTGGGTATTCAATAAAGTTTCAGAAGTTTTGGAGATATCAGAGGGAATCTACCCACAGTCTATGTGGGGGGTTAGTAAAAGCTCCAGAAGTCCCAGAGCTCTAACCACAGTCAGTCTAAGAAAATCAGACTGGTCATTCAAACCTTTAATCCCAGCTCAGGGAGTATCCTGGGAGAGGTGACCTACACCCTTAATCCCAACTGAGTCAAGGTCATTTCAGATGATAGATGGAATTCTAGGCTCCCAAGCAGGTGTGGTGGGGCCACACCTTAATTTATGAAAGGGTACTTAAAGACAGGATTGAAACACAGAGGAAAGCCATTCCAAGGGAATCGAGGCTGAGGAAGCTAGAAGACAGCTGGGTAAGATTTGACTGTGGTGTTTATTCCCTCTAGTATCTCCAACTTCTTCAGAGATCTATCCCTGGGCCTCACTCATTCGTGCAACAGGAGACCCTTGGAAAAGACTGAGAAATGTTTAAGAAATATTTAAGAAATCCTGTCTAGTCATTGCCCTGAAACTGATTGAGGGGAGAAAAACCAAATTCTAAGTAGAAGGCAGTAAAATGATGCCAGTCACTAGTAGATTCTTCTCCATTCTGTAGGCAGTCTCTCCACCCGATTTCCATCTCCTTGGCTGGACAGAACAAGAGTCCTTGCCTTAATTTCATGAGGTCCTATTTGTCAGTAGTTGGCCTTACTTCCCCAGTGAGCTGAGTTTTATGTAGAGAGTCCTTCCTGGTGCCTATATCCTGACTAATATGCCCTGACTTTTCTGTTAGCAGTTTTTAGAGATCTGGGTCCTTGATTCATTTGGAGTGTAGAGTTTTTGGCAGCAAGAGATATAAGGATCTAGTGTCTTTGACACGTACCCATTCAGTTTTTCCAGCATCACGTGATGAAGATGCTGTGTTTTCTCCATTATATATTTTTATCATCTTCGGGGGGGGGGGGGAATAGGTAGCTATAGTTGTGTGAACTTATATGTGGATCTTCTATTCTTTTCCACTGACTATCATTGCTAGCATCTCTTTTGTGGAAATACCATGCTGTGTTTATTTCTATGACTCTATAGTATAACTTGGAATTGGGGTACAGCGTTACCCCCACAATATTCTTTCTGTTAACAATTGCTATCCTGAGTATTTTGTGCTGATTTTATTTATTTATTTACTTCTATTTAATGTTCTGAGTGCAAAGAGGATTTTGATTATGATTACAATGAATATTTAGATTGCTTTTTTTGGTAGGATGGGCGATATTAACTATTCCAAGCCATGATAATGAAAAAAATCTTTCAATTTTAGGGTCTTCTTCATTTTTTTATTCAATTTTTTTTTTCACTTTTTAGAGACAGGGTTTCTTTGTGTATCCCTGGCTGGCCTGGAACTCCCTTTGAAGACCAGGATGGCCTTGACCTCACAGAGTTCTGCTTGCTTCTGCCTCCCAAGTGAGTGCAGGGATTAAAGGTAGATCCACCACACTCAGCTTCTTCAGAATTTTAAAGCTTCCTTTGTAGAGTCCTTTACTTGTTGGCTAGGTTTATTTCAAAGTATTTTATTTTATTTTATTTGTTGAAGCTATTATGAATGGGGATGTTTTCCTGATTTTTTTTTTCTCAAGATGTTGCCAATTGGTACACAGGAAGGCTACAAAGTTTTGTATGTTGACTATATTCTGCCACTTTGCTTAAAGTGTTTAGCAACTCTAGTTTTCTTTTTGGTTGGTTAGTTGGGGTTTTGTTGTTGTTTGTATATTTTTTTTGGTGGAGTCACCAGGGCCAGTTCCATATAGAATCATGTTGTCTGTAAATAGTGATACTATGATTTCTTCCTTTCCTGCTTGAATCTTCTCATTTCCTTTTCTTGTCTTATTGCTCCGGCAGAGATTTCAAGTACCATATAGAATGAGTGTGGGTACCCTTGTCTTGTTCCTGAACTGAGTGAAAATCTTTTAAGTTTTTCTCCACTTAACTTTGGCTATAGGTTTTTCATATGTAGCCTTTATTATTTTAAGATCTGTTTTGTCAACCACTGTTATCTCTGAGACCTTTGTCATGAAGACATGTTGGAGTTTGTCAAAGACTTTTTCTTCATCTGTTGAGATGGTCCTGTGATTTCTGTCTTTGAGTCCACTTATATGATGCATTACATTTATAAATCCGTGTATGTCAAACATCCCTGTGTCTCAGGAATAAAGCTAAGTTGATTAGGGAAAATGGTTTTAGATTGTGATCTTGTATGTACTGAGTCACCACCAATGGTGATGCACACTTTAATCCCAGCACGAGGGAGGGAGAAGCAGGCAGATCTCTAAATCTGAGACCAGTCTGGTCTCCAGAGGAAATTCCAGGACAGTCAGAGCTACACAGAGAAACCCTATCCTGAAAAAAAAAAACAAGAATGAGGGAAGGTGTGAGCCACCGTGCCTGGCTGGTTGTGGGTTTTTTTAGGTTATTGTCATTACTGCTTCAATCCCATTGTTTGTTAAGGACCTGTGTGAATCAGCCGTTCTCAGCCTTCCTAATTCTGTGAGACTTTAATATAATAAAGGTTCTCATGTTGTGGTGACCCCCACCAATAAAATTATTTTTGTTGCTACTTCATAACTATAATTTTGCTATCGTTATGAATCACAATATAAATATTTGTGTCTTCTTATGGTTTTACATGAGCCCCGTGAAAGGGGCACTCTACAACCCCCTCCGTGGGTCATGACCCACAGGTTGAGAACCACTGATCTCAATTATTTAATTCATCCTGATTCAGCTTTGGTTGGTCATGGGCACCCACTTCTGGACTTCTTTCTAGTTTCTCTATTTTTTTTTCTGAACCAGTGTGTTACTCTGGCCCACACAGGCCTCGAACTTCTAGTTATCTTTCTATCTCTGCCTCTCAAACTCTAGTATTACATTCATGAGCCACCATACCTGGCTCTGTGGGGAGTGAATGAAGTCCTTAAGGAACTGTATGATGTTTACATAAGCACAGCCATGTCACAGATGTCAATGCCTCAGATCCATGGGAATGGCAAGGTCTTCCCAGGGTCTGAAGATGGATGTTGATGAAAGTTGACTTTTAGCTAGAAAACAGAATGTGCTTCACAGAACCCAGGTTCCTCATCTCTGGTGACAACATGATCGTGACCCATGAGAGTGCTCCCCAACAGAAACCCACTCCAGAGACTAACTAGCCTACCTCCTCATTTACTCTGTATGTAATAAATACTCTTGAGTATCCAGGCTTCTTCAGCTTCTCCATCCAAGCACATGGTACACACAATCCCAGCTTTACATTATTTGTCTCTGTCTTTCTTCAGCCACTCCTTGTGTGTGTGTGTGTGTGTGTGTGTGTGTGTGTGTGTGTGTGTGTGTGTGTGTATGACAGCTCATCTCTGTGTGACTCTGACCTCCTTCCCCTTTATCTGTGCTTGGATTTCCCACCTGCTTATAAGCTGGCTTGCCATAGGCCAAACAATTCCTTTATTATCCAATGGTATTTCACAGTGTACAAGACATCCCACGTCTTGCATGTATTTTCTTTGTTAGCCTTTGAAAGTTTTATACATCACACAGTGTATTTTGGTCACATCTACTCCCACTCTACCCTCTAATTCCCCCTGGACATGTCCTTTTGTTTATTTTTATTTTATTTTAAGATTTATCCATTTTATCTTATGTGTGAGTATTGTGCCTTTGGGTATGTATGTGTACCACATTGTGCATGTTTGGTGCCCAAAGAGGTCAGAAAAGGGCTTTGGATAATCGCAAGCTGGAGTTACAGATGGTTGTAAACCAGCCATGTTGGGTGCTGGGAATGAAAGCCAAGTCCTCTGCAGTAGCAACAAGTTCTCTTCATTTCTGAACCATCTCCTCAGCCCCCCCTTCTTTATTTTTATGTCTTTTATAACTCACAGAAATACGTTTGTGCTGCCCATGTGTGCATGGGTTCAGGGCCATCCACTAGAGTATGGGCAATCTACCAGTAACCACAGCCCTAGAGAGAATTTACTCTCCCTCCCACAGCAACTATCAACTGCCAATAATTACTCATCTGGGAATGGGGGCTCATGAGCCCCTCATTGACCAATATGGGAAATTCAGCTGGCTTGATCTTGTGCAGGTATCCACAGCCGCTGTGAGTTCATAAGTGCAGTGAGCATGTTATGCTCAGAAGTCAGTGTTTCACAGGCTTCCTCCCCATCCTCTGTCCATGATGTTCCCTGAGCCTTAGAGTTTCACGTTGTTTATATGCCAGTATCGTCATGTTTGGGTGACTGTAGATGTGTGATATGTTTTGAAACAAGATTTGTAATGCCTTTGGTGTTGTTACTGCTCAAAGGATGCTGAAAGCATCACAGCTCCACGGGAATAGTGGGATGGTTAAGGGATTTAGACTGGATTGTAGAATCTGTAAGCTTCACATGGGCTCTAAGTATTTGAACTCAGGTTTTCATGATTGCACCGCAAATGTTTGGCATGGAGCCACCTTTCCAATCTTGAGTTCCATTTACACCTACTTCATTGAGAGTACTTTGAAAATCATAAACGGATGTCAAATTTTAAGTAGCATTTTTCTGAAATTCCAGAGATGATCATGTTAGATTTGGTAAGATTGTGTTTTACATCAATAGAGTTGCATATGTGGAGCCATCCTTGCATTCCAATGACAAGTCCCATTTAGTTGTCTCATACTACACTGTATAATTTGATTTGCTGGAGAGTTGACAAGTATCTGTTTGTTAATTGGGCTTCATGTAGCCCCAGCTGTTCTTGAACCTGCTCCACAGACCATGTTTTAAACTCTTGGATCTAATGCCTCTGCTTTTTGAGAACTGAGAGTACCATGGCTAGTGTAATATTTTTTGATTTTTTGATTGTTACTCATTAGAAACATAGACTGTAGATTTTCCTTATTCTGGTATTTTGGCTTTGCCATTAGGGCAATGCTAGCTTCAGCAAAAAAAAAAAAATAGTTGGAAATATTCCTCCTTGTATTTCTTGGAGGAGTTTAAGAAACATTGGTATTGATTCCTCTTTGAATGTTTGTTTTTTAAGATTTATCTTCAATTGTGGTGCATGTGTGAATGAGCACATTCACATACATAAATGTGTGTGTGTGTGTGTGTGTGTGTGTGTGTGTGTGTGAGTGAGTGAGGGTGTGTGTGTGAGAGAATGAATGAGGGTGTGTGCATGTGTGAGTGAGTGAGTGAGTGAGGGCATGTGCATGTGTGAGTGACTGTATGTGAGTGGGGAGTGTGTGTATGTGGTTACATGTGAATAAAAGTGCTCGTGGAAGCCAGATAAGGGTGTCAGATCACCTTGGGTTCTCTGAAAGAGTAGTCCATACCCATAACCACTAAGCTGTCTCTCTAGACCCCAGGCTTCTTGTTGGGAGGCAGGATCTCATCATGTAGCCCTGTCAGGTCTGAAACCCTCTAACTTTGAAGTCACAAATTATGGAGTAAAGGTTTGTACTTCTGTCCCCAGACATTCTTTACAAATGTTGAGAAGAATGCACTGGTGAGCTGTGTGGTCCTGGACTCTGTTACGGTTTAATCTCCCTGCTTCTTCTCAGCTGTCTGTCTGTCTGTCTGTCTGTCTGTCTGTCTGTCTGTCTGTCTGTCTGTCTTCTCAGCTGTCTGTCTGCCTGTCTCCTCAGCTGTCTGTCTGTCTGTCTGTCTCCTCAGCTGTCTGTCTGTCTTCTCAGCTTTCTGTCTGTCTTCTCAGCTGTCTGTCTGTCTTCTTCTCAGCTGTCTGTCTGTCTTCTCAGCTGTCTGTTTTCTTCTTAGCTGTTTTGGTAAAATTCTGATTCCTAGTCATTTAGTAATTTTTTACTAGGTTATCTAATTTGTTGTTATAAATTTGTTCAGAATAATATCTTTAGAGCTTTTTAATTTATCAGGCATCTGTTGTAATGTCTTTACTTTCTGGTTTTCTTTGCTTGAATCTCCTCCCAGTTTTTTCTACTTATGTATCTAAGGTTTAATGAGTGTTCTTTGTCTTTATTTTTTTAAAAAATGAATAACTATCTCTTGGAATTGCAAATCTATTGAGTTGAGTTCTTTCCCTGGATCCCACAGAAGGACGGAGGGAAAAGCCAATTCCACAAAGCTCTCCTCTGACTTCCACATGCATGCTGTGGCACATCTGCGCCCCCCACACAGAGACACACACACACCATACACACACAGAGACACACACATACACACACAGACACACACACACCATGTACATTACACACACACTCCATACACACACAACATCACACACAGAGACACACACACACCATACACACACAGAGACAGACACACACCATACACACAGAAACATACACACACCATACACACACAGAAACACACACACAGACACACACAGAGACACACACATACACACACAGAGACATACACATACACACACCATACACACACAGACACACACACCATACACACACACAGAGACACACATACACACACAGAGACATACACATACACACACAGACACACACACCATACACACAAAGAGACACACACACACACCATACACACACAGACACACACACACCATACACACACAGAGGCACACACACACACCATACACACACAGAGACAAACACATACACACACCATACACACAGAGAGACACACACACAGCATACGCAAATAGAGACACACACATACACACACCATACACACACAGAGACACACACACCATACACACACAGACACACACACACACCATGAACACACACATTAAATAAATAGATAGGTAGATAGATAGATAGATAGATAGATAGATAGATAGATAGATAGATAGATAGACAGATAGATAGATAGATAGATAGATAATTTTAAACAAGAAACAAACTCGTAAGCCGGGAACTGTGGCACACAGGAAGTAGAAGCAGAGAGATGAAAGTTTAAGGTCATCCCCCACTACAGAGAAACTTTGAGTCCAGCCTGGGACACATAAAACTCTGTCTCCATAAACAAAAATGGGGAGAGGGAGCTGGAGAGATGGCTCAGGTCCTGAGTTCAATTCCCAGCAACCACACGGAAGCTCACAACCATCCATAACTTCAGTTCCAGGGACTCCAATGCCCTCTGTTCCACGTACACTGCACACATATGGTGTACATACACACAAGCAAGTCAGACACTCATGCACACAAAATTATAAATAAAATGTTTTAAACATAAAAAACAAACACCTGGTCATTTTTTTAATGACTTCAATCTCTTTGTTAAATTCTTGTTTTATTCATGCATTCCTTTCCTAATGCTGAGTCATTCATCTGGGTGTCTTTAAGACAACTTAAAAATATTTCATTATTTATGGGTAGTATGGGCGTTTTGCTGGCATGTCTTACACCACATGTGCAGTCCTTTGTAGGCCAGAAGAGGTCATCAGATCCTCTGAAACTGGAGTTAGAAGTTGTTGTGAGCTGCCATATGGGTGCTGGGAATTGAGCCAAAGTCCTCTGAAAGAGCAGCCAGTGTCCTTAACTACCAAACCATGTATCCAGCCGATCATTCAAAATTTCTTTTCCAGTAAATCTCTCATTTCGGGCCAGTTCCTGAAGATCAATCGGTTGTGTTTATTTACCGGTGTTATTGCAGGTAGTGTGTGTGTGTGTGTGTGTGTGTGTGTGTGTGTGTGTGTGTGTGTGTGTGTGTGTATGTGTGTGTGTTCCTTGCAGACTTGTGCTCTTGTCTGTGCATTTAAGAAGCCAGGGAGCTGGGACACAAGCATGGGGACTTGAGTTCAGTTCCCCAGCACCCAGGTCTAAGCCAGGTGCTATGGCATGCACCTGTAACTCCAGTGCTGGAGAGGTGAAGACCGGTTGATCTCTGGGGCTCAGTGCAGAGTGAATCTGGCCAGATTGGTGATCTCTGTCTCAAAAAACAAAAAGGTGGAGAGCAATGGAGGGAGACACTCGACATCTATCCCTGCCTATACACACACATATGAGAGAGAGAGAGAGAGAGAGAGAGAGAGAGAGAGAGAGAGAGAGAGAGAGAGAGAGAGAGAGAAGCTGTCCAAGGTGCTTTGGTAAAAGAGAGAGCTTATCAGCTGATGAGATTGGTATGCAGAAGTCATGATAATGCTTGGTCCAGGGGTACAGGGTGGGGTAGCGCCAGCCCTAAGAAGGAAGGGTGGTATGAACTCTAGGAAGCTCCAGTAGTTAGGGCACACAGAAGGGAACAAAAGGGCCCTTGACAGAGAGAGCTGTGTGAGCATGTGGCGGTGGATAGGGCTGCTGGTGAAGAAAGAGAGGTCCTCGTTCCTATGAGGGAGCTTGCGGCTGAGGGGATTCACTCTTCTCTGGGCTGTGCCAGCTTTAGAGATAGGTATCTTCAAACATTCTTCGCCTTTCTTTTTTTTTAAACACAGAGTCTCTCACTGAAGATGTGGCTCCCAGATCGGGCTAGCAAAGCCAGCCAGCAACCCCCAGGGATCCTCCTGGCTCTGCCTCCCTAGTGCTAGGGTTACAAGCGTGTGCTGCCAATGTCCCGCTTTTGACATGACTTCTAGGGCATTAGACTCAGATCCTTGATGCTTATGCAGGAGGCATGGCTACTCCATCCCTCCAACCCTTTATGGCTTTTCCAGAATGTTCTAGTCCATGGACAGAGGTCGAACTATTTACTGTGAGGTTACTGTCATGTTATTGACATCGCTTAGTCAACATCTTCTAAACCATGACACTCTTGGTCACTTCCAGGTTCATAATTTTGGTAAATTTTATGAAAATCTGAATAGAGCCACGGCGAATTTTCTTTCCTTTCTCCAGAGATCTCTTCTTAAAGTGCTCTGGGTTATTCATTCCTCTGAGGTCAAGACTCTCCCAACTCTCGATGCCGTCACTACAGGGAGATGGTTGTCTCCTTGGACCAGAAGTTTCAGGCTCTCCCAAGACACTGAAGTTCTGATTTCCCATGTTTCTCTCCCACCCATCCTTCAGAGACCCCCACACTCCTCAGACAGCACAGTGGTGGGAGAAGGTGCTAACAAGACTCTGGGGTGTTAGCTCAAGCTTGATCCTTAAGTGGGCCCAGGGAAACCCATTAAGCATCTCTTTCAAGAATCTCTTTCCTGCTTTGAAAGAAGTTGGACTGTCAGGGGAGAGTCAGAAGATGGGATGAGATAGGGTCAGCCTGCTTTTGTTTCTACAGAATCCTTCATGATTGATGCTGATATTTTATAACTTTTGTTCACATTGTCTTCCGTTATATTTGTGGTTATGTTCAGTGTGGACTTTGAAGAATGTGTGCATTTCCAGGTGGGAAAATGACATTCTGATGTTAGGGGCACGTGGGCGAGATCAGGGAGAGACTGATGGTCAGGACATATTCACGTTGATGAGGTCTGAGGCAGAACGGAGGGGAGGGTGTGATTTTTAAAAGTAGCCGTGGTGGGTCTGTCTTGTGATGGATGGAGACCAGAGTTCTAGACAGGATCCGAGCAACCTTCCTGATGCAAATGTATGGTCCTCAGTGAGACTTTTCACTGTCGGGAGTTGGTGCGTGGGCAGTGGGCTGGCCAAGCAGAAGGCTAGGAGTCAAAGAGGGTTGCCGTTTAGCATCTTGGGCCTGGGTGTCTTGATTAGGTTGAATTCCATACTCTGGTCATCCTCCTCCAGGCATAGGGTGGGAGCCATAGACCACGGCTCTCTGCAGAGTGGACTGCCAGGGACTGAGATGCAAAGATCCAGGAGGATCTCCCAATGGAAAAGGGCGTTTCCTCTCTCCTTCTTCCCTCTCTCTCTTCTCTCTCATCCATCCCTCTCAAGCTCACTCTAACCTCCATCATTTTCCCCTCTCCATTTCTGTCTGCCTCCCTAGCTCCCTTCTCAGCACTTCACCTCTTCCCCTCTCTACTTATTTATCTTTTCTTAGTCTCTTTAATCTTTACCTTTCAGATGTCTTCTTCTCACAGTCTCTCCTGTTTCTCTCTCTCTCTCTCTCTCTCTCTCTCTCTCTCTCTCTCTCTCTCTCTCTCTCTCTCTCTCTCTCTCACACACACACACACACACACATCTTTTTACTTTTCCTATCTATCATCCATCCATCCATCTACCTCAATCTCTCCTTCCTCTTCCTCCCTCATCTTTCTCCTCTGATTCCCACACACACACGTCTTTTACCCTAAATCTCTCTGTGTGTCTCCCATCTGTACTCTTGTCTGGGCCACCTGATTGGGGTACTCCATTGATGGCACCTGTCTCTATTCCTCATTTGTCTGTCATGCCTTCTGTGCAGGCATACACCTGCCTCACATGCCACCCCACTAAAACTAACCCAGGAAAGCATGGAACTGTAGGGATGGGAATGAGAGAGAAAGGCGCTCTCTCTCTCTCTCTCTCTCTCTCTCTCTCTCTCTCTCTCTCTCTCTCTCTCTCTCTCTCTCTCTCTCTGTGTGTGTGTGTGTGTGTGTGTGTGTGTGTGTGTGTGTGTGTGTGTGACACTGCCACAGTGCACAAATGTTGGTCAGAGGACAAAAGGTCGGTCCTCACCTTCCACCTTACTTTGAGGTAGAGTCTCTATTGCTCACCACTGTATACACCAGGCTAGCTGACCTGCCAGGGTCTCTATTGCTCACCACTGTATACACCAGACTACTGGGCTGCCAGCTCCTGTAAGTTCTCCTGTACCCAGCTCTCATCTCCCCACAGGAGCACCTCAATTATGGCCACAAGACTACTGCATCTGGCTTTTACATGGAACCTGGGGAACTGAACCTGGGTCCCCAGGCTCATGAAGCAAGTACTTTACCCGTGTCCCTTGTCCAGGGCTAGAGTAAATGCATCAGAGTCTGGGTGGCATGACAACAGATGAAAGAAATCTGGGCATATTTCAAGTCTCTACCCAGTTTCCTTCTCTCTTCTACTGACTGGTCCATCTCTCTGGAAAAGTATTTGCATCTTGGGATGGGATAGGCAGGGAACCAGGCGAAAGTCAAACACACCCTGATGTGTTAGTCTTGTCTGTTCTTTTTTCATCTATTTATTTATGAGACAGGATCTCACTATGTAGCCCTGGCTTGTCTGGAACTTGATATATAGAAGTTGACCACAGACTCATAGAAATCCTCCTGCATATGTCTCTGAAGTGCTGGGATTAAAGGTGGGCATCATCATGCCTAGCTTTTCTTTTAATTTTTATACCTTTATTTGTTTGGGGTGTGTGTGTGTGTGTATGCATACACTTGAAAACCTGAAAATGCATCAGTGCAAAAGACACATGTTACAGTCAGAGAGCAACTTCTGGGGGTCAGGTCTGTCCTTCTACAAGTGAGTCTCGGGAATTGAACTCAGGTTGGCAGATTTGATGGCAAGCACCTTTACTCACTGAGCCATCTTTCCAACCCTGGTACTTTTTTTTAATTTATTGGTACTTTCTAAATGTAGGGACCTTCTGCCAGATGTACTACACACATCCTTTAAAACAATCACTGACACCATCCTGTGGGCTAAGGATGCTGCTGGTGTTTAAGAAGACGAAAATTTCCCCGTGATCCCTGATGGCCGGTAAGTATGCCTACAGAGTCATCTCACTGGCCCGAGAGACTTTTGGGATAAGTACATTGTTCAAAATTCATCTAAGATATGTCCAAAAAATGCCACCCAGGTTGTGCCTAAGTTAACGCCCCCTGCCAACTGACTCCTTTTTCTAAATCAAGTCAGTGTTTTACCTTTTATTCCTTTCTTTGCTGGGGTTTTGAGAATTGACTCGGGGCTTCACATGCTAGGCCAGTCTTCTACCCCTGAGCAACAGTCCAAGCCCTTGATTATTTTTTATATTTTTTGAGACAGGGTCTCACTATGTAACTCTGACTGACCTAAAACTGGCTCTGCAGACCAGGCTGGCCAGGAACTCACAGGGCTTCACCTACCTCTCTCTGCCTTCTGAGCTCTGGGATTAAAGGTGTCTGCCATCACGCTCAGGTTTATTCTTATTTTCCAAGATGATAATGATGATGACGATAGTTAATTCTTTGGGAAAGTTTAGACAAGGTCTCATTATCCAAGCAGCTCTTTCAAGCCCTAAATCCTGTCTCAGCCTCCCACCTGCTGGAATTGGAAGTCATGTAACACCCACCTGACCTTCAGACTTGTTCATGAGCTCTTGAAAAAATCAAAAGGCCTTTTAAATTTTATTCTCAACTGGAACATAAAAACAAACTTGTCTTGAAAAAAAAAACAAAACAAATAAAACAGAAACCATATAAAATTAGAGGCGTGACTCACCAGCTGCTCTTCCAGAGTCTGTGGGTCAGATTCCCCTGGAGGCTACCAATGGTCTCTATAGGGATCCTATGCCCTCTTCCGGCTTCCTAGAGCACTACGTGTATGTAGTGCACAGACACACACAGGTAAAACAAATCTTTTTTAAAAACACAAAAAGGTATATTTCAATATGTCTAGACAATGTGTAATGCTTAGACCAACTTAAATATCTGCTACTTATAGAATTATTTTTCTTTAATTTTTTTAATAGAATCTCACTAGTTAGTCAGGAATTTGATTTGTAGACCAAACTAGTCTGGACGTCACTGAGGTCTGCATACTTTTGCCTTGCAAGTCTTTGTATTAAAGGAGCATCATATACATACAGAAAAAAATCCATTTATTTCTTTATTGCATACATAGGTCAGAGGATAACTCGGGGAAATTGGTTTTCTCTTCCCACTGTGTGAGTCCTTGGGATTGAACTCACGTTCTTAGGCTTGCTAGCAGGTACGTTACCCACTGAGCCACCTTGCTGTCCTCATGTCCTCATTGGTATCTTTGAGACAGGGCTTCGTTATTGAGCCCAGGCTGGTCTTGAACTCACAACCCTCCTGCTTAACCTCTCAGTGCTAGGATTATAGGCATTTGCCGCCATGTCTTAATATTTTTTAGGATTTTTTTTTTTTTTTGAGAAGCCTGAGCTACCTTTCAAAAGAATACGGTGAAGCCAATCACGGTAGCTTATGCCTTTAGTCCCAGCCCTCAGAGGCAGAGACAGGCAGATCTCTGTAAATTCGAGGCCAGCCTGGTCTACAGAGTGAGTCCCAGGACAGTCTGGCCTCACAAAGAAAGGGTCTCAAGGGGGAAAAGGCTAAGATGGGGATTGGACAGAGGATCCAGTGGGTGAAGTTCGGGCCATGAACGAATAAGGACCTGAGCTCAGATCCCCAGCATTCATGTAAAAGCCAGGTATGGCAGTACTGCAGCCCCAATGCTTCCGGAGTGGACACAGGGGCTCGCTGGCCAATCAGTGAGCTCTAGGTTCAGTGAGAGACCCTGTCTCAAAAAAAATAAGGTGAAAGGGTTGGAGAGCTGGATTAGCCGTTAAGAACACTGGCTGCTTCCCGAGGAGCCAAGTTCAGACAGCACATACATTTCGTGATTCTCAGTCACCTGTAACTCAAGCACCAGGGAATCCAGCAGCCTCTTTGGCCTCCTTGGGCACCCACACATAGGTGCACATATCTCCAGAGACACAAATACACAAAACCAAAATGAAATCTTTTAAGAAGAAGAGGGTTGTTGAAGATCTCTGGGGTGACCTCTAGCCAGTGTGACACACACATTCACACAGCAAGCGCATGCACTCACACGTACATATCTTCTAAAAGATGGTTTATAACCGGGCAGTGGTGGTGCACGCCTTCAATCCCAGCACTCAGGAGGCAGAAGCAGGTGAATATCTGAGTTCAAGGGTAGCCTGGTCTTACAGAGTGAGTTCTAGGACAGCCAGGGCTACACAGAAAAACACTATCTCAAAAAGACTGAAAAAATTCATTTTTTTTTAAAAAGTAGAAGATGGCTTATTTTAAAAATAAAAACAGAACCACAAACTCAACATTTTTATGGTAACACAAAATGGTAGGTATGGAAGAGATCTGAAGGTCTGACTCCTGTTTACAGTGGGCTCTGATTTGTGCCTGGTACAGCATCCATAGTGAGCATCAAAGGGCTGGTCTCATGGCTCCCCGTGCAGCTCTACATAACCTTTGCCCATCACAAGCCTCCAGTGAGGAGAGGAACCATCGACTAGCGACAGAGAACAGCACCAGTGATGGTGGGGCTTCACCTCAGTCTGCTCTTTCGCTCTCATGGTGTTGAAGGTAGGTGGGTGATCACCTCTAAGGAAGCAGGGACTGGACACAGCCAGTTGAGCTTCTTGGGGGAAATGAGCTCTAGTTACCTTTGTGTGTGTGTGTGTGTGTGTGTGTGTGTGTGTGTGTGTGTGTGTGTGTGTGTGTGTGTGTTGTATATGTATGCAGATACATCTATGTGCATGCACGTGCACACCAGAGGTCACCTCAGCTGTGGTTCCTCAAATGCCATCCACCTTGGGGTTTGTTTTGTTTGTCTGTGTGAGACAGGATCTTTTGCTTGCCATGATCTTGGCAACTAGGCTACACTAGTTGGCAGTGAACACTAAGAATCTTATCTCTAACCTTCCCAGTGCTGAGGCTGTAGGTGTGTCTCACCACGCCTGGCTTTAAGAAAGAAAGAGGGGGGGGAGGGAGGGAGGAAGGAAGGAAGGAAGGAAGGAAGGAAGGAAGGAAGGAAGGAAGGAAGGAAGGAAGGAAAGAAGGAAGGAAGGAAGGAAAGAAGGAAACATGGGTCCTGGGGATTAAACTCAGGTTTGCATGCTTACAAGATAATACTTTCCCATCTCTTGGCCCATTTCTCCAGCCCCAGAACTTGAGTTAGTTTTCAAGGGGGCACTAGAGATAAGGCTAAGTGGCAGAATGCTCGCTTGGCTTCTAAAGATAATTCAGGCTCCTCATAAAATTAAAACTATCTGGATGCAGTAGAATATACCTATGTTCCCAATGTTCAGGGGGCTGAAGCAGGGGGATTCAATGCAGTGGTTCTCAAACTTCCTAATGCTGTGACCCTTTAATACCCTTTAATGACATCATGTTGTGGTAACTTGACCCCAACCATAAAATTATTTCTGTTGCTGCTTCATAATTGTAATTCTGCTACTATTGTGAATCTTAGTGTAAACATCTAATATGCAGGATATCTGATATGAAAACCCTGTGAATGTGTCATTTGACCCCAAAGGAGTCACAACCCACAGACTGAGAACTATTGATTTAGAGTCTGAAGCTAGCATGGATGCTACAGTGAGACCTTAAAATTACAAGGGGTATGGATGTTGTCCAATGGTAGAACACTTGTCTAGCATTCAGAAAGGGTCCAGGGTTCTATCTGAAGTATCACAAAAAAATGATGAAAGATAGTTAATGATGATGGTGGTGATAATGTTGCTGATGATGAAGATGGTAATGAGAAGTGCCAAGAACGTGTTTAGGGAGAATCTAGCAGAATCTGGAACTAGTGCTGTAGGGAAGAGTAAGGCCAGGGACTCTCTGAGGTTCCAGGGCTGGAAGAGGTTGGGAGATAATAATGGTGTGCAACACATATGTGTGAAGATTGAGAATTGAGTAACTGATTCTTCAACTTTCAGTAACACAGCACAGACATAGCTCAAACTGTCCATCCCAGAAGGCTGAGGTTAGTGGTGTTACTGTGGCAACTGTAGCTTCAGAGAGTGACAGACATATAAGTATAGCAGCCTTGGAGGTTAAAGGTTAAATAGAACTTTTCCAGACAGTCTAGAGGTGTGTGTGTGTGTGTGTGTGTGTGTGTGTGTGTGTGTGTGTGTGTGTGTGTGTGTGTGTGTGTGTGTGTGTGTGTGTGTGTGTATGTGTATTGTTGTTGTTGTTTGTTGGCAGTGTTAGGGATGGCATCCAGGGCCTCATGCCTGGTAGACAAGTGCTCTACCACAGAACTATGCTTCCTCACTGGAGGACTCTAGGCAGAGGCTCTGACTCTAAGCCACACCCCAGCCCCTCACCAAGGGATTCTAGGCAGATGCTCTACCACCGAGCCACACCCTAGCCCCTCACTGGGGGATTCTAGGCAGGGGCTCTACCACTGAGCCACACCCAGCCCCTCACTGGGGGATTCTAGTCAGGGGCTCTACCACTGAGCCACACCCCAGCCCCTCACTGGGGGATTCTAGGAAGGTTCTCTACCACCGAGCCACACCCCAGCCCCTCACTGGGGGATTGTAGATGAGTTTTATACTGCAAAGTTATACACTCAGCCTAAAATTTTCCAGATAGACAATATGAAGTCTCCAGGGAAATCCAGAAAGAAAAAAGCAGATGGAAAGATAGGGAGCACGTGGGAATGGAGATCTTCCAAGCAGGGTTTGGGCAAAGAGGAGACTAATGAGCAGTGATGCTCAACTCATCATCAGAAAGAATGCTGAGAGCCGAGCTGAGGAAACTGAGTTCATCTTGAAAGAAAGGACAAGATAATGAAGCAAAGACCTGATATCTGTTCTGTATTTTAAAAAACTTCACTATAGTTGGCGATGAAGTCATTAGAAAACCTAGCACTTGGGAGGTTGAGGCAGGAGGATCACGAACCTGAAGTCAGCCTGAGCTGTATACAGAGGCCTTGTCTCAAAGTAAAATACAATAAAACGTAAATCTAGAAAGATAGTCCAGCCAGCAAAGTGCTTGTTTGCCAGCATGAGGACCCGAGTTCAAGTCCTAGAACCTACAATGAAAAGCCAGACGTAACGGCACATACCTGGAATGTCCAGGATTGGGGAGCCAGAGACAGGAGGGTCCCTGAGACTTAATGGCTGGGCAGTTTAGCATAATTTCCCAGCCCCAGGTTCAATGAGGGACCCTGCCTCAAAAAATAAGATGAAGAGGGATTAAGGAAGCACCTGATGTTGACATGTGGCCTGCACACACATACATGTGCACACACAAGCACATACACACAGACTTTAAAAAGTCTTAATGGGACCGGGCAGCTCGCAATGGCCTGTAATTCCATCTCAAGGGAATCCAGGGCCTCTTCCAACTCCCACAGGCATAGATACACGTAATAAAAATAATAATAATAAAATAAAATGAACCATCCCAAGGCGGCTATAGAGAGCTGACACAGAGTCCTTGGGTCCAGGAGAAGATAAAGGCCCTGGGATCTCGGGAGGAAGATGTCCACCACGATGCTTCTCTCTGGTTTGTCTTCCACCAGGCCCCAACTTGAGCCACTGGTCTGAGCCCAACTGGACGGCACCACAGGAGTTTGTTATCCTAGGCTTCTCGGGGTGGCCTCAGGGCCTCCGCGTGCTGCTGTTCTCTCTCCTGTTACCCCTTTACTTGGCCACTCTGGCTGGCAACCTGCTCATCCTGGGTCTGGCCCTGGCAGAACCCACTCTGCACACACCCATGTACTTCTTCTTGGGCTCACTGTCTGCGGTAGAGGTGGCCTACACGTTAGTACTCACTCCACGAATGCTAGCTGGATTCCTCCTGCCTCCTGGTGGCCAGGTGGTGGCTCCTTCTACCTGCGCTGCCCAAATGGGTCTATTCGTGGCTCTGGGTGGCTCTGAGTGCCTACTACTGGCAGCCATGGCCTTGGACCGCTACCTCGCTATCTGCCGCCCTCTCTACTACCCGCAACTCATGACCACTGGGCTCTGCTGGGCTCTTCTAGCTTCCTGCTGTTTGGGTGGCTCTGTCCTAGCCTTAGGCCTCACCACTGCGATATTCCAGCTGCCTTTCTGTCATGGTGGCCTTGTCAATCATGTCTTCTGTGATCTCCCAGCTGTGCTGGTCCTGGCCTGTGGAAACCGAGACCTTCAGGAACACGTGTTACTGGCAGCCTGCATGCTTCTGCTGGTTCTGCCCCTAATTCTTATTTTGCTGTCCTACACCAGGGTACTGGTGGTCATCCTAGGGGTGGGGGATGGTGCTGGCCGCCGCAAGGCCTTCAACACGGTGGCATCCCATCTCACAGTGGCTGTGCTCCACTATGGCTGTGCTACAGCCATGTATGCCAGACCCCTGAGCAGCCGCTCCTTGGAGGAAGATAAGCTGGTATCCCTCATCTACATAAACCTCACACCGCTGCTATATCCAGCCATCTACACACTGCGCAATCGGGACATGCAGTGTGCCCTCCAACGGGTAACCAGCCAGAGGACGATGGGCATGGTCCAGCAAGCTGATCTTGTCTAACTATGGATGCCAGGTGTTGTTGGAACCACCAATGGAAATCACAGCACTCCAGACTCATCGTCCAAAACCCCTCCATCACCTGTCAGATGTAAGCTTGGTTACAGCATCCGAAAACCTCCAAACTGAACTTTAGATTAGCAATGCTTCTGCTCACATTTAGAATGACATAGCTCTTTGTAGTGGAGGCACATGTTCAGCAACACCTCAGGTCTTCACTCATTGGATGCTGGTGGCATCTGGTGTTCAAGATGTGACATCCAAAAAAAAAAAAAAAATGTTATCGGAAGCCAGGTGTGGGGGTCACATCTTTAATTCTAACCCTGACTAAAAGACAAAAAAAAAAAAAAAAAGAAAGAAAGAAATTCCAATGAAGTTGGGGGTGGTGGCTCACACCTATATAACCCTAGCACGTGGGAGACTGAGGCAGGATTCAAGGTCATCCTCATGGATCACTGGAGGCCCGCTTGGACTACATGAATCCCCGTCTTTAACAAGAAATAGAAAGGGTCAGGTGTGGAGGCCCAGGGCTTCAATCTCAGCATTCAGAAAGCAGAGGCAGGAGGATTTCTGTGAGTTCAAGGCCAGCCTAGTCTACATAGCAAGTTCCAGGCAGGGCCCTATAATAAGACACTTCCTGAAAAAAAAATGTTTAAGAAAATACAAAAGAATGGGGGCTGGCGAGATGGCTCAGAGGTTAAGAGCACTGGCTGATCGTCCAGGGGTCCTGAGTTCATGTCCCAGCAACCACATGGTGTCTCACAACCATCTGTATGTATTAGCATCTGATGCCCTTTGCTAGTGCTCATAAAGACAGAACACACATGTACGTAAAATACATGCATAAATAAATCTTGAAAACAAATAACAATGACAAAAAAAGAAAATACAGAATGGAAAAGAGAGGAGGGCGGATGAAAGAAAAAAATTATAAATTAAATCTTACAAATGTCATTAGATGCTACCAAAGGCCCCCCAAGGGGCAAAGTCAATTGCTGCTCTGGTGCTCTAAGCCCTCTTAAGTAGAAGTAAGGAAGCTTCTAGAAGCATCCTTTACACTATGAAAAGTGGAATTAGGTATCCCCAAGTGTGGGCCAGTCAGAGGGCTCCGTGGGTAAAGCTGCTTGCAGAGCAAGTTGAAAACCTGAACCCGAATCTCCAGACCTAGGTAAAGGTAGACGGAGATAACTAATCCCACAATGCTGTCTAACCTCCACAAAGCCACCAGAGCATGCACACCCCACCCTGCGGCATGCACGGAGATGCAGGATAATAAATTAAAATATTTTTTAAGTGTCTGCAAATGTAGGCTAACAATGAATAATCTATGGCATATTTATAGACTATTCAGGTGTAGTATTTTTGGACAGCAACAAAAAGGAATAAACTACTATTGTCAGAAAAATAAACAAAAATATCAACACAAATGCATCACAAAGTCTATTGGGCAAGAACAGAGTATATACCATGGACTCCCGTGCAGATGATAGACAGGGGTAATCCATTGAAAATGGCTGATGTCCAAAGACCAGTGGGACACTTGAGTGGGCAAGAGACAGATCAGGAGTGTTGCCTGGGTGCTAGAACTACTATTTTTCTTGGTTTGGACCATCAAAATGGCTCAGCAGCTGAAGGTTCCTATTTAATGGCTGGGTCCCGCATGGTGGAAAGAGAGAACCAGTTTCTAAAATTGTCCTGTACACAATCTCCCTACTCCCCAATAAATAAATATAATTTTTTATAAAATGTTCTATGAAGACTAATGTACACTGAAGATGTATGCATCTCGTCATAGCAAGTAAGTGAAGGCAATTCTGATTATTTGAGCAGAGTGATCCTTCCACACCACTTGCTGCTTGCACTGTCTGGGTTCACAGCATCCTCTTCACTCTGGCCTGTGGGCATCTTTGTGTCCAAGATCAGCCCCATAATCCCCCTCTCAGGGAAGCCCCACTTTCTGTCTGTTTTAGGTCTGGGGAGATGTCTTAGTCAAGTGTTAATGTGCAAATGTGAAGACTTAAAGAAACAGACTCCCAAGAGCTCAACAGTCAGCAGTCTCCATGCTCAGTGAGAGAGCCTGTTCAAACGCGAAGGTGGAGAGGGTATCGAGGTTACAAAGGGGATAAGGCATTTGCTACACAACTGAGTTTGATTCCCCAGAACCCCCCCCCCCGTAAAGCTGACTTACACACACAACACATACACACACAAACTGTTAATAATTAAAAGTATTTATTGATGGGTGGTGGTCTTTAATCTCAGCACTAGAGAGGCAGAGACAAGTGTATCCCTGTGAGTATAAAGCCAGCCTAGTCTACAGAGTGAGTTCCACGACAGCTAGGAACACACAGAGAAAACATGTCATGAAAAAAATATATAAACAAAATAAAAGATATTTATCCATTTGTGTGCAGGAATGTGCTTGTACATGAATTGCCCACAGAGCCAAAAGAAGGTGCTGTGTTGGAGTCCCTGGAGATGGAATTGGATCCACCTGATCCGGATGCTGGGAATTGAATTTGAGCCCTCTGTATGTACTCTTTTTTATTTTTATTTAGTTATCTATATCTTACATTTATGGATGTTCTGCCTACAGTGCCTGCAGGGTCCAGAAGAGGGCATCGGATACCCTGGAACTGGAGTTACAGTTGTGAGCTGCCATGTGGGTGCTGGGTAAGAGCACTGTGAGCCAAAATACCCACTCCCTTAAGCCACCAGTGCTCTTAAGGTCTGAGTCACCTCTTCAGCCATGAATTTGTTCCTGAAGGAGGTGAGCTACTGAAAAAGATATCCTACATCAGCCTCTGCTCTCCACACACGCACGCAAGAGTAAGCATGTCTTCACAAACACAAATAAAATTAAAATAAAATAAATCAACTATAAGATGTGTTTGAAAGGTGGTTGATTTTTGTTGTATGGTTTGATTTTTTTTTGAGGCAGGACCTTTCTTTGGAATCCAGGCTGGCACTGAACTTTGTCCACTTCCTTCTCAACCTCCTGTGTATAAGCACAGCTTGGTCTACATAGTAAACAATACCACACTTGGCAGATAGATAATTAATTGACTGATAAAGGTATTGGTTATCAAACCAAGGGCTTTCTGAGTGCCCTGTCACTGGGCTACATCCCCAGTTCTTAGATTTTGAGAGGGTCTGTGTGCCTTTTTATTTTGATAGTGTGTGTCATCAAGTTGATTGGACCGACCTTGCGCTCATTCTGTAGACTAGACTGGCCTTGCATTTGCAATCCGTCTGTCTCAGAGTCCCAAGTAGCTCTGGGGTGAAAGCCCTGTACCACCAGCCTGGGTAAGTTTTTTGGTTGTTTGAGAGTCCTGGCTGGCCTGGAACTTGCTATCTAGACCAAGCTGGCACCAGTTCACAGAGAGCCTCTTCCTGTCTGACTGTCTTCCAAGAGCTGGGATTAGAGGTAGGTGACACTATTCCAGGCCCCTGGCCAAGTACTTACTATTCGATGGGATGGGAGAATGAGCCTCAGAAAAGCTCCAGGTTGCTGTGGGTCTGTTGTGAAATGATTGTGAAATGTCACACATAGCCTCCTGTGTTTGAACACCTGGTCTCCAGCAGGTGACACCGTTTTGGAAGATTATTGAAGCTTTAGGCAATGACACCTTTCTGAAGGAAGTGGGTGACCAGGGGCAGGCCTTGAGGCTTTCTAGCTCTTTCCCACTTTTTGTCTACACTCTACTCTTAACTGAATGCAATGTGGTCAGACGTCTCCTGCTCTTGCAACCATGCCTTTCCCACCGTAAAGAACTGTTTCCCCTTGAACTGTGAGCCAAAATACCCACTCCCTTAAGTTGATCACGTCATGTCTTTGGTCTTGCCTATCAGGATATTTTTCTCAAATCCTGTACAATTCAACCCTTGCCTGGAGTCTTTCGTTATAAACGTGTCAGACACAGCCATGAGGACCCGGATTGGCAGTTCCTGAGCCCAATTTGCTAATGCCAAACAAGTTTAAAAACAGCAGAGTCTTGCCTTGGTATAAATAAATATATTCCAAAAAGCCTGAGATTGGGGCTCAGGAGATGGCTCCGTCAGTAAAGTGCTAGCCGTGGGAACCTGATGATCAGGGTTCAGATCCCCTGTCCCCACATAAGAAGTCAGATACAGCAATGCACACTTGTGATCCCAGAACTGGGGATCCTTGGGGTTAGGAATCAGCTAAGCTAGCAATCAGGACCAGTGAGAGACCCTGCCCAAAAAAGGTGATTGAAGGAGACACACTAGACATCAATACCTGACCTCTCCGTGTACACACATACACACATACACACACACACACAAGTCTCAAAAGAGGGTTTCTTAAAAAAAAAAGAAAAAAAAAGATACACACTCACTTAAGTACAGTTTATGTATTTATCGTGGGGGAGCATGCACATGTCACAGGGCATATGTGGAGTTCAGAGGTTATGACTTGTGGGAGTTTGTCCTCACCTTCCATCAGGTGGATCCCAGAGATTGAACTCAGGTCACTAGGCCTGGTGACAAGTAACTGTCCTTTACCCACTGAGCCATCTCGCCTTCCCAGGTACTTTTTCCGTGGTTCCCCGGAACCATGTAGCGCCACCTAGCCACAGCACTCCTGGGCCTCCACACAGACACCACAGGCAAGAGAGACACCATCTCCCCCAAGAAATAGTTAAGATACGTGCTGTTAATATTTCATTTCCAACACAGTTTTAGGCTCACAGCACAAGAGGAAGGTCCAGGGGTGTCCTGTGACACTCTGTACTCTGCAGTGTGTCCTTACATTACCAGCAAATGAGAGAGCTCTGGGTTTATACAGAATTTGAGAAAATCCAAAGACCTCAAGAGTGTTACAAGACCATGTGTGTCTATGTTCATCATTCAGCTTTTTAGGCATCACAACCAGGGCAAATTCCAAACTAATCCTGGGGCTGGAGAGATAATTCAGTGATTAGGAGCACTTGCTGCTCTTATAAAGGACCTGGGTTTGACTCCCAACACCCCTATCTAGTGGTTTATAACCTCCTGTATCTCCATTTCCAGGGGTCTAGTGCTTTCTTCTGATCTCTGCAGCAACTTCACACACACACACACACACACACACACACACACACACACACACACACAAATACACATAAATCAAAGTTTAAAAATCTAAAAAAAAAAATAACCGATGAGAATCAGGCCAATGTTTTTTTGTTGTTATTGTTTGGCTTTTGTTTATGTCTGGTTTTTCGAAACGAAGAAATTTGAAGGTTCTAGATTGAGTTAGCCTGGGCTACACAAAGAAACCCTGTTTCAAAAAACCAAGAGAGACAGACAGACAGACCACACACACACAGAGAAAAATTCTATACATGCAAACAATATATATTAATATATATTGACCACATCTACCTTCCTTAGTCAGGGTTTCTATTATTGTGAAGCAATAGACCAGCAGCTCTCATAAAGGAAAATATTTAACTGGGGCTGGCTTACAGTTTCGGGGATTTAATCCATTGTCATGGCAGATGGCATGCAGCCATGTGCTGGAGAAGGAACTGAGAGTTCTACATCTGGATCCACAGACAGCTGAAGCAACTGTGTGTCACACTGAGGGTAGCTTGAGTAGGAGACCTCAAAGCCCACCCCCACAGAGACACACTTCCTCCAACAGGGCCACACCCCCTAATAGTGCCACTCCCTTTGGGGCCATTTTCTTTCAAACTACCACATTACCCTGCCTAAGATACTATTCTTATGGTGCAATCTTTTGGGGTTTTACAAAAAAAAAGAGAGAGAGACCGAAAAACAAGAAAATACTGACCACGTCGATCCAATGACTGTAGCTCAGTGGTAGAACACATGTAAACACACACATAAAGTAATTCATTTGCTTTAAATCACCTGAGTAAGATAATTTTCTTCAAATTAAGCCTGGCGTGGGGGGGTAGGCAAGGCGTCAGGGAATTGGGAGGTGGAAGATTTTTCCACGTGCCAACCTGTGTGCAACCAGAGATATCTCACCCATTGTCAGTGCGCACAGCCTGTGATAAGCCCATGCTGGCTTTTCATTAAGTAACGAGGGAAATCCCCCAACAGCTTCTCCCCAACCACAAAGTGGTAACATAAACCAACTGCAGGAAAACGTGGTTAGAGATTTCCTTCCTGGACCCCAGAAGCTGAGCAAGTGAATCAGTACTTGTGGTGAGCTGTTTCCTCGATTCTAGCACACACAAACTGAATGGCTCTGTGGGTGAGAGCATTTGCCACATAAGCCTGACAGACTGAGCTCAATCCCCAGAAACAGTTGAAGAAGAACCGCCCCCCGTCCCGCACACACAATATAAATAAGTAATCACATTTTAATTTAATTAATTTTAATTAATTTCTGGCTCAGAATTTGGCCTGGTTGAAGAACCCTGGTTTCAAATATTCTACACTAGAAACAACAACAAAAGAAAAAAATCTCAAAAAATACTAAAAATGTTTCCCAAATTTCACTGTCCATAAAATTAGAAACAAAAAAAGAATGTAAAATATATGTGAAGGATTAGATATTAAACAGCCCCACTCTCAAAAAATAACTCAGGCAATAACTCAGTCTACATTTAAATCCACTAGTAGAATCCAGAGATTTAAACTCAATTCAAATTTATATTAAATGAATTTATTTTTAATGCTAGCAGAAAGATGGTAGCTTTAGAGTCAATACAGATGCTGTGTCGAGTGGCGGTGGGCCAGGGTGAGAGGGCTTTTGTTTGTTTGGTATTTGGCTTATTTTGTTTTGTTTTGTTTTGTTTTTGGAGACTGTGTGACAGCTCTGGTGTTATGCCTGTGTTGAGAGACCCCCAAAGACCACCAGGCAGCTGGATTCCGATGCAAACACACCAAGGTCCGTTTATTCTTTTAGACAGGTTCAAACTTGGGCCGAAACCCTATGTTCTGATGCAGCAAAGGGAATTTGGCCCCAAACTCAGGGGTGGGAAGGTTTTTAAAGAAAGAAATATGTAGGCAGGGTTGTTAAGTCTTGACATTTCAGGATTAGATAAAGGGATATAAGGTAGAGTAATTCTTAAAAACTATTGGTTAAATTTTCAGACAAAACCACGTTTTGACTCTATTGGCTGTCAGGCACATTCCTGAGATTTTTCCTAGATTCTTCTTAGACCTGGGTCCTGGTCTAAAAAATGGTTTTTCCCTGAGATAAAGTTTTGTAAAGGTAAGTCTATGCCTTCACATTGGCTGTCCCAGAACTCACTTTGTAGACCAGGCTGGACTCAAACTCACTGAGATCCACCTGCCTCTGTCTCCCAAGTTCTGGGATAAAGGTGTGTGACACCACTGCCTGGCTAAGGTGAGGTTTTAAGGTAGACCTCAGAAAGTGTGTGTCTTAGTTCCAGTTTTTATTGCTGTGATGCCATGAGAGACACCATGACCATGGCAACTCTTATAAAGAAAATATTTAATTGGTGCTGGCTTACAGTTTCAGAGGTTCAGTTCATTATCATCATGGTGGGAATCATGGCTGCATGCAAGCAGATGTGTGTGGTAAGATTACGTTACATTATAAATAATTGTCCCACCTACTAGTTTAATAAAAACATAGATTGGCTGAAGGCAGAAAGGAAGTGTGGGTGGGGCTACCAGACTGGAAAAACTCTGGGAACAGGAAGAACAGAGCAGAGATGCCACAGAGAAGCCAGAAGATGCAGAGGACAACTATGCTGCTCTGAGAAAAGGTACCGAGTCACATGGCTGAACAGGATAAGAGTCATAGGTTAGTTTAAGAGTAAAGAGTTAGCAAGTTATACGCCTGGGCCCCAGATCAATCTGCATACAATTAATATAAGTGTCTGTGTGTTGCAGTTGGACTACGGGACTGTGCGTCTGTGGGTCTGTGTGGCCACAAGGCAAGGCCGGAAAGTCCAGGCCAGAAACCTCATACGGCAGATGAAGTGCTAGATCTGAGAGTCCTACATTTTACAGGCAGTAAGAAGTCAACTGACAGTCACACTGAGGGAAGCTTGAGCAAAAGAGACCTCAAAGCCTGTCCCTACAGTGACACACTTCCTCCAACAAGGCTACACCTCCTAATAGTGCCACTCCCTTTGGGGGCCATTTTCTTCCAAACCACCACAGTGTATATTACAACTGTCCGTGGAATCCACAGCTGAGCTGGAAAATCGTTTTACTTCCTCAGCTGTGATTTTTACCATATATAGTAACAAAAGAGCCTGTCATCCCTTTCCCATAGCGATTGCAAGTTTTACAGAAGCAGAGCAGCTGTTAATACCTCACAGCCCACTAACCTATTTTTATCTCACCTGCAGGCCACTAGAATCTCCAGACATTCCAGAGCCAAAGGTCAATGTCCCCTAAGGGGATGCCTGGCTCCATATTAAATTTCTTCAGTCATCACGGGGGACCTGTGTAAATTATTACTCAGGTCTGAACACTTTAATGACTGGGACAGAGCAATTCATTTCTGAGCAGGCAAAAACACAGCATCATCAGGTTAGGACAGACTGTCACATCCTCACCTAGTGAGGTTTTAATCCATCAACAGTGGAGAAGTTAGGGCTGATGGAGAAAGATGCCACTCCTAGGTGGCAGAGCACACAGAGATATCTTGAAGACCTTAGGATCAGGTAGGAGGAAGTGCTCCCAGGTCAAAGGGGCGGGTGTGTGAATAAATCAGAGTCCTGGGGTCCTGAGAACCACATGGCTTGCCATATTTATGGCTAGCAGATGTTGGTCACAGCTTCCCAGGAAAGCTCTGTCTGGCTGCCGGTTGGCTCCCTTTGAACTGTCTGTAAAACAATAGGATGTTTTCAAATTTGAGTTCAGTGCCTGGTGGGCTTTGGAATTCAGAGATTTCAGCCTCTCCCTCACTAGCTATCAAGAAGCTGTCTTTGGCTGGGCCTGTCTCTCAGTTGCTAGAGTGCTTAGCATGTAGAAGTCCTGAGTTTAATCCCTAGCACTAAATGGGGGGTTATAGTAACAGCACTCCTGAAATGAAGAATTGAGAGTTCAGGG